>JAKTYA010000001.1:0-426435 GCA_030561745.1 Metschnikowia gelsemii
GGTGGCTTTGGAATTTGTCAATGCCTTGTGACCGACGTCCTCCTCATGACGGCCAACTTATCTCCCTTTCAAGGTATGAAAATTCTCACACATCTTTCTTTCCGCCTTCTTGTTGGCTGCTTATTTTCAAATGTTGCAACTAATCCGAGATATCAGAAGCTTTCGTGCTTCGTAGAACCCCCATGCTTTTTACGGATTCTAGTTTCGATTTCCGAGAATAATCTGACATTCAAGAAAAGCCAGATGTGAAAGATACGCATCAAAAATATCTTTCGAGTCTTGAAATACTTCTCAACGACACATAATCGTCTTTTGGGCACAGGGGTTATAATCTTAGTTTATTTTTGTCGGATCCTCAATCTTAGGCAACACCTGCTTCTGTAATATTTTCGTACTCAGTAAAATGTCTTTGTTTGACCTCAACTTTCATTTCTTCAGGGCGGTGAATACTCTAGCCAAGATATTCATTCGTCTCTGAGATACCAGTTGTTCCATCAGGACTTTTGTGCTTCCGTCCATAGTTTTCTTCTGGCTATCACGTCTTCTTCAGTCTGTTGCTACCGAAGAAGTTCCAAAGCTTTTCAAGTGCTTCGGGTGTAATCATGGTATCGTATGGTTTTAACCATTGACTTCTAATCTGTTGGTAATTTTGTTAGATGCGCTATATGCACACAGGGTACGATGATTGATAGTTTTTAGTTGTAAAAGGGTTGGGTCGTTATAAATTTACGACCTCGTTTATCTGTTTATTATCCGTATAAAATCACTTGAAAAAGAGAAAAGAGGTTCTCTTTCTAGTCGTCGAAGAAAAAACTTCCTCGCCCTCGCAGCTCCGCGTCTCTGGTCGTGTCTGGGAGAACTCGCATTAGGGGCATCAAAACCTAGCGCTCGAGCCCCAAATACAAACAACCTGCTCAAGCATAAGGGCGCGCATCAAAGGTAAGTAGGAAAAAGGCACCAAATCGAGCATACAAATTGATTATCAGTAAAATAAATATAGGATATATTTATAGACATATAAGCCTAGTATCTCATCAAGAAGCTTTGTTTCAGCTGTTAGGTCATAAATGTATTAAAAGTGCAAATTGATTAAATTCTCTTCCATCATTGGCGGATCTATAGGATAATGGTCCCATATGGGCTCGAAATACCCTTCTAAGTATAATACTATATCTACGGAATGTCTATACGAGCCATACGGATTAAGGATATAGAATGATCCTACCTGTGGAGGTGTAGCTCAGTTGTTAACTGTCCATGATTGAGAAGCCTGATAGGCTCACGTGACTGCAGTATGCAGGCCGCACGCCAACTCGGTCGGGTTTAGGTTAGTTATCTGACAGTGAATGTCCCAAACCGTTCATTTAATTCTTCCACCGTTTCACACATGCTCATAAGATTTTTCAGTGAAAGACATTTGGTTTATCTTGAAGACTTCAGATACTGCAATGATTATTTTCTCAACTAGGAACGATATTGGACTTCTCATTAATGACAGACCAGACAGAAATGCCTGAATAATTTCTACAGTGCTCGCATTGAACTCTGTGTTTCAGTCAAATTGAGAAGAAATAGAGGGGATTCCTACAGAATTCAACTCACACAAATTAATTTGCAGAAGTCAATCCGTCCAAATTTACGCATATACAGACACACGGGAGTCCCAGACCCTCCAGACCGAGTCACAGTGTGTCACGTGAGGCGGTACATGGAGAGTTCAGAAAGGGGAATCTCTTCACATTTTTCTCTAATGACACAACGTCGTATTCAGACATAAGCTTCAAATGCTGAGGGTTGTAGTTGACTCGGCCTCTGAGATTGAATCAACGTTAAAAATGCTTGACTACAAGAAATAACATTAGCTACCGTGTTCTTGGCAATGCATCCATCAGGCTGGTTCGTCCAAGCGGCTAGAAAACCGCGGCAAGGCGGCACGGTGCCTCACAGGTGTATCCGAGGTCCGACAACGGCAAATGGGTCTCGATCTCATGAAACAACTTGTGCTAGCGTGGAAAGAAAAACTCATAATATCATTGAATGTGCTTGATCATGTTCGAAATGCTTGCAGACGCCGCTTCTGCTTATCTGCAAAAGTTTAGGCGGGACCGCATCATAAAACATTGTGATGGCATATAGCGACCCTGCGTCGCATTGTTTTTTCGTGTGCATGCGTCTGGGCGAGGCAGAAGTGCACAGTGTTGCATGTATTAAATGGAATCGGTCGCCAGGTTTTCCAACCTGAACGACACGCTCGATCGATCGATGACCAAGCGGGGAGACCCATCGAAGGAAAAGCTTCACGAGTGTACCGTGTGCCATAAGCGGTACTCTTCGGGGTCGAACTTGACTGCGCATATGAACAGCCACGCTGCAGAAAAGCAGTTCGGATGCACGATATGCCACCGGAAATTCAACTCAAACCGAGCCTTGTCTTACCACATGACCACCCACATGGAAGAGAAGCCTTTCAAATGCACGGTGTGCTCCAAACGCCTCTCATCCAAGCCCAGTTTGACACATCACATGTCAATACACTCGGGCGAGCGTCCGTATGAATGCACCGTGTGTCAGAAACGAGTTTCTTCGAAACGGGCGTTGTATCAACATTCGAAAATACACAAAAAGAAGCCCCAGGACCAAAACATAGTAGAATGCCTGGTGTGCCAGAAACAACTCTCGACAGTGTATACGCTCGCTAGACACATGCGGACCCATACGGGTGAAAAGCCCTTCGAATGCAATGAGTGCAAAACGCGAGTGTCGTCAAAGCAGGCCTTAATTGGTCATTTGAGGACTCACTTGGTTCAGCCCTTAAAGTGCCCGGTATGTCCTGAGACTTTCCCCTCAAATCTGGAGTTGAAGGATCATGAGGCACTTCATCAACAGGAGAAACCAGTCATGTGTCCTGTGTGCAAGGAGACCTTCTCTTCACAGGGTTTGACGCTTCATATGACAAGTCACCGCCAACACTTTAATACTTCGGAGTCAGGGACGCTCGCTCCAATTTCTTTTGCTTCAATAGCGAGCGCAAAGCCAAAATTGGGTAAAGTGCCTTTGGCTTTAGACGTCTCGAGTCTAAGAGCGCATTCGCAGGAGGGAAGAAGGAGTCCTCTTATGAGTGAGATGAATTCAGAAGCAACAAACGAGGTTCTCGGTAGTCCAACAGATAAAGTGCTCCGGCTTGCAGTTCGAAAAGATCACGAAAAGCCAAGTAGGGACGAAAATAAGCCGGATTACAAGAACCAGTGGACCTCGGATTCCCATATAGCTCAAGATCAAACACTACCGGCACTTCCTATGACTTCGCACAAGAAAGATATTCTGAAATATGCCATCGAAAATATTCAAAGGTTTCTGTCCGACGGAACTATCATCTATGTATGCCCACTATGTCCTCGACAATGTGCTACGCCTGCTACCTTCACAGAGCATCTCAGGGTCCATACAGGTGAAAAGCCGTTCCAATGTTCGATGTGTTCCCGAAAGTTTGCGCAAAAGAGCAATTTAACTGCACATCTCAAGACTCATGCGGGTGAGCGGGCCTTTGAATGCAAAATTTGCCAGAAGTAAATCTCCTCCTAATGGAACCTCAATCTGCAAATACCAACCCACACACGGGAAACCTCCTAAAGTTGGCCCATTTCGTCATTAAAGATGCTCCACACAGAAACATTGTGAGCCTCTCTTCAAATTAACGGCAGTATTGACTCAAGCTGACTCGAACTGACTCGAATTAGGGTTCTCGTACTCTCTAGAGCCTAAAAAGCGAGTCAATACGTCAAAGAAGGGTCCTCTAATTTAATTATTCAGGATCCTTGATAGATCAAGGGACAAGGTCTCGAACTCTCATACATGCTGATGAAGAAAAATGAAAAGAAAAATCAAACAGAAGCCAGAATACGACTTTCACAACTTTCACATTTTGGTTGAATCATTAGAGGCATCTCTTTGGCAGTTCCCCAACATTGCATTTCTGGGACTTATTTATTTGGTGGTACTATGCGAAGCACCATCGGTCTTTCAAAAAGATGAAAATGCATGAATTGTTAAAGCTTGCAATACTTGCAGGTAGAACATTCACGAAAACAACTATGCTTCAGTGCTTCAATGGGCTGTTTGCATTAGAATGCAAGCATCATTATCGTCAGTTTCAGTATTGTCGATACTCAGAATTCTAGATTTTTATATGTTTTACAACTAGATACATTGATAAATTCAGCTCGTATATTTCTCATAACTCACACGAGGTTTCTTTCTGTGCGGTACTAACTAAAATTATAGACAGCGCGCTTATTGCTTCAAGAGGGAAGCGAACTTGGTGTTCTTGACCTTCTTGCCCTCAACCTTTTGGGAACCCAACTTCTGCTCGGAGAAAACCTTGGCGTATGGGTTCAATCTCAACATAACTTGCTTGTTCTTCAATGGGTTCTTCTTCAAGACGTGAGGTCTCTTGGTGTTGGCCTCCTTGGCTGGTCTGACAACAGCTTGAATCTCAGAAGAGTTGATCAAAGACTTGTAGTCGGTGTTAGAGACAATGTTAGTTGGCAAAGTGTAACCAACCTTAGCAGATTGGGTCGACTCAGATCCGTAGACAGAGTCCAAGGACTCGAAAGCGGCTTGGGTCCAGATAACAAATCTACCCAAGTGAGCACCTGGAGCCAACTGCAACAAGCCCAAGCGAGAAACGTGAGCGAGGTCGACACCTGGGATGTTTCTGAGAGCAGTGGTGATACCGTTGTCGTTGGCGTAGACAACCAAAGGACCCTTTCTTTGAACGAATCTTCTGTTTCTCAACTTACCCTTACCGGCTCTGATCTTCTTGGACTTGATCACACGGATGATGTCCTTGTTAGCACCAACAGCCTTCAAAGCAGCAATGGCGTCCTTGGTCTTGGAGATAGACTCGAGGTCGTTAGAGACAACCAATGGCAACTCTGGGACTTGCTCGACTCTGTGGCCTCTGGCCAAAACCAAAGAAGTGACGGCGGAAGCGGCGATCGCAGAAGCAGTAGCGTAACGCTTTTCGTTCTGGTTCACCTTCACGTGCCATCTTCTCCAGGTCTTGGTGGGAGCGAACATACGACCACCTCTACACATGTTACCGAAAGCGGCTTGACCAGCACGCGAGGTACCACCACCACCAACTCTTGGAATTCTGGCAACAGCACGACCGGTACCCCAAGACTCAGCAGAGGTTTGGTGGCCAGCCTTCTCAGACACAGCGTAAGCTTGTCTCTTGTTCTTGTTGACTCTGGTGAAAACAGAGTGAACAATGTCTGCTCTGACTGGAGCAGCAAAGACAGCTGGCAATGGCAATTGAGTGGAGGTCTTCTCGCCGGTGGCGGAAACAACAGAAACTTGTGGACGGGACATTTTCAAGTGTGATGAGGAGAAAAAGAGGAATAGATGGAGCGAGAATGGAAAGGTGAAAAAAATTTTCCCAGTCTCACTTTTTGCACAATGTGCAGGAAATATTCACATCACGTGAGCGTGCTCAAAAAAAGGCACAAACCCAAGGCGTCAAGCACCTCAAAGAACTCTAGCTCCTTCCAACTCGGAAAGGCGCTCGAAGAAGTTCATTGAAAGTTGGATCTGGCTCATAAAAGGCAATAGCTAAATTTTCAAAGTGAATTTGAAAAGATATTCATGAACACAAAATTCCAAAAAAACCGCTAAACGAATGGGGCTTTCTGTAATGTTGTTCGCAGCCGCTGAGAGCCCCAGGCCTTTTGAATTCTCTTATTCGCACGACCTATTCCACTCTCTGGGTATCATGAGCCCAATATGTTCTGAGTATGAAAGTATTATTGGCGCTTCAGTGTTTTGCAAATCTTTATATCCTCGATTTCAGTTCTTCAATCAAAATTTAAACTCATTGAAACATATACTAATCACGTGATCAAGCGAAATTCAAGAGCGGAAACAGAAACAGGAAAAGGCTCACCGATTTCCACCCAAGAAATCCTGTGCGCTTGTCTGGTGACGACATTTACTGTAATTCAAAATGCCGGAACAATGAAATGAAGGCGGGAAACAAGCACACGTGATGAGAACGGCGTACAGGAGAAAGAATTTGGCCAATAGACAAAAATAAAGAAATAAAGGGCAGATTGAGGTTTTTACAGGAATTTCCTGATTTCAGTCACATCTGCTAAGTTCACATCAACCCAAATGAAGGAGCCATCGAGCCGATGAGTTCCGGCGCGGCGCGTGCGCGCTCTTCCACCACATTTATGCTGCATAGCACTGCCTACTGAATTCACGGGCCTACACCAGGACTCACTCGAATTTTCTTCATTGTTAATTTGACCCCGCTATTTTTTATTAGCGCATATCAAGTTTAGCGAGTTTTTGAAAACGCCGCTCTTTAACAACTTGATCTAACAATTTTTACTCTGCGAACCTTGCTCTGGCCTGGGGGTTTTCAAAGTAGGTGTGGCATTACAGATAGGGCAGAAGCTAGAGAATGTGCAATCATCTCATCCACATTCTGATCTCGGTTTGTTCGCTCGGTCTTTTTTTCGGCGAATCTTCCGGCGCGAGTGAGTCAAGATTAGAGTCCAGAGAATTATTGATGAACAATCAGACGAAAATTAGGAAATGAAATGCATTTTGCAAATTAAAAAAAAGAAGTGGTTCGCTTATGAGGTATTTTTTGTGAATTGTATGTGAGATATCTGGTTCAGGTGCATGATATTAAGAAATTAGACTGATCGGCTTGTTTCTTATCTGAGATGTTCTTGCACTCTCGGCCCTCGGGTGTAGGTCCAATTTACGCGCACTACATCTGGTCCGCTTAGAATCTCGATCATTCGCCATTTCCTCACAGCACAGACTGAAAAATTGCATGAGATTGGTGATTGCTTTAAAATATCGGACTTTCAAATTTCTCACCAGAAACGGTCATTGTCTTCCTCAAAACCCTGAAGTACCGAGACTTCGGTACTTCGTCCGGCTGTTGTCTCGCCAATCGCTAGGTCCTGCCCACGCGCAGAATGCTTGTTGACGCCAATCGTGAGGCTATGTTCTGTAATAAGCTTTCGATTCCCAGATCAGTTGATCCTCCGTGCTCGAATCTGTTGAGTAGAGAGACGTTTAGTTTGGGCAAAGTCGCGTCTCTCCTGATAAATTAGGAAAATCACCGACCTTCAGGTTAAATGATGTTTCTTTGAAGATTAAAGGCTTTCTTCCTGCACGGTTCAAGGTCTTAATGGTCTCTCTGTGAAGTGAATTAGCAGCCGTATCATTACTGTACATCCTAGAGATCCAGCAAAATAAACGAGGACGCAATATAAGACCAAGGTGCTTTCTTATATTTCCAGGCCAAGGATTTCAAAAGACAAAAGCAATTCAATGACTCAATCAGCTCGCAAATACGAGTCATTAGTGCATCTGCTCGCTGGAGCCAGGCGATCCGCACAAGTCTTCGTTTCTTCATGCAAGTCTACCTACGTAATCGCAAACCTTCAAATTGTGGCCCATACACACACTTGCTTATTGTTCGCAGTGCTACCCAAAAAAAAAATTTGGGTCCATCAGTTTCATATATAAGCCCGGATGTTCCGCTGTGCCACGCCGCCGTGAATGCTGTTATTCACATCTAACCTTCGCCTCCGCATTTGCCCACGCTTTTGCAAACGTTCTCGCTGCCCGCTGCCTTCTTTGTTCAGTCGCCCCTTATCGGTATCGCTGCTGTTGTCGTTTCGGACGCTTACTCCTTCCTATTTGAGCACACCCCTCTTCCAAAGGTGCTCCCTTCATTCGACTTTACTGCTCATCTCTGGATCTACTCCTGAGAAACTCAAGGCTTCAATAAATAACCGGACGTTTTCCGACTCTGCGCTCTTGCTTGCCCGCCAATTCACCTCCTCGTCACACACAATGGGTAGAGAAAATATAATGCACTACCAGTTGCAGCATGACCACGAAACTGATATTCCTAGGGTCAACTCCGACGAGAAATTGAATGCAACGGAGTCAAAACCAGTAAAACCCGTTGCCGCACATGGCAACTTCCCCTTCACGTTATCGAAGGAGTCTTCCGTGCAGGACTTCCTTGCCAACAACAAGTACTTTGTTGACCTGATCCAACACAACCACTCGAACCAGATTTTCGACTTGAACGGGAAGGGCCAGTCGCCCCATACGCTCTGGATCGGGTGCTCAGATTCGCGGGCGGGTGAAGGGTGCTTGGCCACATTACCTGGAGAAATCTTCACTCACAGAAACATTGCCAACATCATCAACGCCAACGATATCTCTTCTCAGGGTGTCATTCAGTTCGCTGTCGATGTTTTAAAGGTACGCAAGATCATCATCTGTGGCCACACCGACTGCGGTGGTGTTTGGGCCTCGCTCTCAAACAAAAGAATTGGCGGTGTTCTCGACTTGTGGCTTAACCCCATCAGACACATCCGTGCCGCCAACGTCGAGCTTTTGAATAGCTTGAAGGATAACCCAAGAGCCAGAGCAAAGAAATTGGCTGAGCTTAACGTGATTGCCTCTGTGCTTGCGTTGAAAAGACACCCTAGTGCGCTGAACGCGCTCAAGAAGGGAGAGATTGAGGTCTGGGGTATGATGTACGATGTCGGCTCCGGGTATCTCTCTCAGGTCGAGATCCCCAACGACGAGTTTGAAGACTTGTTCCACGTGTCAGATGACCACGTGGAAGAACACAGTGCCCACTAAACGCGTCATTGTGAAGACAGTAACATGTATCATAGACTAATTTAATAGACACTTCTTCACTTTGCCCGACTGCCTTGCTAGCTTCAAAGGTTTACACGACACTTCGTTGGAAGGGTATTTGGCCCCGCTCCATTCGGGTTTCAACCCGGATTTTACTATGATGTGTTGTTGTACAAGATTCATCTCTTCTCCCTTGATTGTCGAAGGAATCTTGGTGTTACATCCTGAATCGTATCACGGAGCAGATGAACGAGTTCTGAGGTTACAGAGATCCGAATCTCCGACTTGAACCACTTTTATGCCCGCAGTGAAGTATGCCTGCCGTGTGAATTCAGTCGTGGTCTTGAAATCCTTTTGATCGATTATGGTTACAGAATATTCTACCTGATATACGAATCTGCCATGGATAGTCTGTCCTATCGGTTGTTTTATTCAAGGGCGGTGTCCAGATTACTATAAGATAATAGGAAGTACACTATCACCAAATAAATGAGTCCCAAGGACAATTTATCTCACTTAGTTGATTCCAAATATTCCGTAGTTATATCTTGTAATTTGCATTCAGGAAATTCGTTCAGTTGCAATTCCACCAAGAAGTTCAACCTCATGCTACTCTCAACGTTCTCTGACCGGTCGGTGATTAGCACTTATATTGCAGACCAATTGCTCCGAAACGAGCCTTTTGATTTACACCCAAAAGAGATTGAACCGTCTTTCCCCACAGTATAAACTGAATTCTCTCATCACCTTCAAGGTTTCACCTCGGAAATATCACGATGAAAGGAACTCAAATTACTTAGAGTCGACTACGGTACGTGAGAAAAGACCAATATCGGAGATCTAGAGCCTCAGAAACTCATGCTTACTGTACTTTCAAACCTTGATGCGGCAATAAATAAAAAGAGCGGGTTTTGTGTCTTGTTTGAAGTAGAGAAGATAATTCTGAAAACCCGGTTCACGCATCCAAATCTCAACGTGACTTGTGGCAAGAACAATAAATTTGAGCTAGTCAGCGTGATGATATAGTGCTTTTATTTTAAATGCGGATGTTCTATTGAAAGGACTCAACCTCAATCTCTATCTCTAATAGTAGGCGATTTCTCCAATAAACGGCATCCAAAGCCTTCAGCTTATCAAAGAAAAACAAAGTTCATTGGGCATGAATGGGGACAAGATATTGAAGGCGAGAGTCAATTTTGAACCTACAGAGGCTTTAAGACTTGCATAATTTCGAAAATGCGTGCATAAGTCACTCAGCTTATACGAATTTCTTTTCTTTTATATTCTATTTAGTTAAGCGCACCTTCGTTAATCTTTGTCTAAGTAGAGTCCCACTTCAAGTTGAACCTGCCCTCTGGCGTCTCGTACTCTTCAATCGCCTGTAAGACTTCGGCAGCAGAAGTCGCAACCTTGACGATCTGTCTATTCTTTGTCGAGACGAATTCGGAAGAGACCGCATCGTCAATGAACTTCAAGAAATTGTCGAAGAAGCCGTTGATATTATACACGACAATGGGTTTCGAGTGGATGTTCAATTGATGCCATGTGACCATCTCCAACAATTCCTCCATGGTCCCATATCCTCCAGGCAACGCCACAAACGCCAGGGCCTCTTCGCCCATCATTCTTTTTCTCGTATGCATGTCTTTGACCAAAGTGGTCTTGCCGTATTCGGCTGAGTCCGGGATCGGCGTCGACCCATCATGGTTGTCGATACCTTCCATCAATTTCTTATTGAGAGCATCCTCAGTCGTTCTTTCGCGTGAAATCAATGCATCGGGAATGATTCCATGTACGTATCCTCCGTTGGTGGCACACCCACGTGCCACTGCACCCATGAGTCCGGTCGAGCCTCCACCATATACTAGACCCCAACTGCGTTCAGCTAAGAGCTTGCCCAATTCAGCTGCGCTCTCGGCAAACACCTTATCTTTTCCGAAAGACAGGCCGCAGAACACACAGATTGTTTTTGCTGGGGTGGAAGTGGTCATTGTTTTAATAATTTGAGTTCTATGAAATTTTCGATTGTTTTGAGAATGGTTGTAATTTTGAAATCTGCCTGTCAGCTATTCAAATATTTGAGGCGAAGCGAGAGAGTTTCTTTTTTGATGATATAGGGAAAGAATAGGAAATCAAGGTGATGTATTGGAGATCAGCGAGATTATATATTAAACAGGGCTATAGAAGGGCCGGAGCCCACGCAGGCAACGCCGCGGAAATCCCGGCCGACCATTGAATGATAAGCGGTTTTTGGCCAAAGGTGGGGAATTGAACTGGCGGGCGAAAAAACCTGAGGCACCATGGCTGCGACACCAACACCCACCGAGCACAGATCTGCTTTGGCGAGAAATGAAAATAGAGATACGTCACCAGCGGGATATTCCGGGTTCCTTGTGATTTGGCGGAGATGTATCATTGCTAGAGATTACCTTTCTCTCTCTCTCAAATTTCATGTCTCATCGATTTAAGGGTTATTGCGGTTTGATCATGGAAATAATAATTATCAGGACGTGAATTGCGTCTAGGGCCGATTCCACATTCGCAGCCTGGAGATTTTCCTCACTTATGGTATGCATCATCTTTGGTACTTTATCAGTTTAGGTCAATATGTTGCAGACCGAAAATTACATCTAAAGGATTGAAAGATGAGATTTTTGACAGATGTATGTTGAGCAATTTCAGTGATCATCTTTTTTTCTAATTAGCTGTCTGCGGCTTGAAACTAATCATCGAAGTCGCTGATCTTGATTTCGGTTTCCTTTTCCTGATGCGCTGATCCTTTCTTTTGCTGCTGCTAATCGGACGCGGCGTCGCATACCAGCATGGACATTGAACACTGGACCGGTTCCGATTGATTCCGATTGATTCCGAATAGTTAGCCACAACAATATCTCGTGATTCTAAAAAAGCGGTATTTTCTACTAATTCGAGCGTTTTATTTAACTCGAATGATTTCTCATTGCCGCTTTTAGATCTGAAACATGAGGACTTACGTTGTGTTAATGTCGCACAACATTCGGTTGCCTCAGTATTGTGCTTAAAAAAGTCTCAGACGACTACACCCTTCACCCATAAATAATCATGAAAAGTGATACTTCCAAGCAGGAAAGAGAATATCAATAGATCAAGAATACTGATAGAAATCAAAAATTTGAACTTCAACTTTTTTGGTAAGTAGGGTTGCCTTTTTTTTCGGTTG
Organism: Metschnikowia gelsemii; assembly: GCA_030561745.1. Classification (NCBI taxonomy): domain Eukaryota; kingdom Fungi; phylum Ascomycota; class Pichiomycetes; order Serinales; family Metschnikowiaceae; genus Metschnikowia; species Metschnikowia gelsemii. Next base: position 11,888 of record JAKTYA010000001.1, read on the forward strand.
TGAGTCGTCCATTTATCAAAGAGCTCCTGAGACCAAGGCAAACCAATATTTCCGTGAAACTTTGGCTAAATTTGACTTTAGGTTATTATTCAAATAAGACGAATTACGCCTTCAGGAATTATTATCTTTAAAATTCGAACCGTGATGTTGTATTTTCCGAGGGGATACAAAGGTCTGTGGCTCTTAATTTGCCGGATCGAAAAGCAGAACTCAGGCGCAAAATTGAGACTTGCAACAGAAAGCTACCACCACCAAAAATTCGACACATTGGGAATCTCGAAGATTTAATATTCACATCATGAAAAAAGGAGATTGCTTCTTTATAAATGAGAGATTTGAGAGACAATTTGTTTGCGCCTTCAGTAAAACATTGATCCATATTTAAAGGGTCCTCAATCGGTTCGGTACATGTATCCATACGCGTGCGTCACTTTGGAGGACCGGGGAAGACGCGAGGCAGAACATTTTGGGCCCGAGGCCGCAAAAGATAAGCTTTGGGCTGCGCTTTGTTCTAAAAAGAGTTCTTTTTAAAAACACCAATCCCTCTCACACAAAGCATAAAATCTTCTCTTTTGGATTTCAAGCTTCTGTTTTCTTTCGTCGTGAATCCTGTGATCTGTTTCCTCGTTAACCCACCACGCTATCACCTTTTTTTAAACGAGTTTGAACAAGACACCGCCGGCGCCAAAAGACCGCCTTTCCACCAAAAAAACGAAAGATAAATGTATACAAGAGCTCAATTGTCAGCAATTAGAATATATTAAGAAGCGTGTGGGTATTTATTGTCCTGGCGGGAAAATCATTAAGTCTCTAGCTCACATTACTGGTCCTCTTTTTGAAAGATCATAGCTTCCAGTACAAGAAAAAGCCTGTTTGGGAGCACTTTGGATTGAAGCAAGGTTGAGATCACCTCAAGAACAATATTTGAATATCTTGATTGAGGATGCCCCGGGAATCGTTGGACCAACTTGGCGAGCTTCAGCAGGAGCTTCAAAGAATTCATTTTGATGCCGATACTTCGGACACAGACTCGTTCTCGGTTGCGTCACGCAGCACAAAAGCTACTTCTGTACACTCGACTAAGCTGATGAGCGAACTACGAAATAATCGAACTAATTCAGAGACCAGCGGTCCGGAGCCGCTAAATTCGATAAATAGGACTACAACTCGTGTCAATAACACCAATTTGAAGCCACTACCGTTCAAACAAAAGGCTGTCTCCATGTGTTCAAGAATCGAGAATTCGTCCCTCGTTCTTGAATGTGTCCAGGATATGCTCATACAAGAAAACAACCTTATTGAGTCTGCAATCAGCGAGTTTTGTGATGCGCTTGGAAACTCGGTAGGTATGAATTCATTTGAGGTTGCAAAAACTTCGCTCTTTCCGCTTAACAGAATGTGAGGATAACTTCTTAATTTTTGTTCTTGCTTTTGACTTTTTTATGATCGCACTTCCAGGTTTGTTCACTTGAACCCTAGAGGGATTTATTGGTTATCGCTATTTATTTCTAACCTTCGTGTCTCCACCTCACTTGCCGTGCTTTCCACGTTGCTCAATGATGGAAAAAGGCTGCAATTTTTGAAAAATCGCGGCCACATTGTTGGCACCCCGGTGCAATTTAAAAGGCTGAAGCGTGTGACAAAACATAGCTGTGCTGATCTTTTTTTAGTTCGATGGTGCACATACCTGTTTGACTTGATATCCCATCACTATAAGTATTCAAACATGTGCTGCTAGTTCGGAATCTTGCTTAGTATCCCGTGATTCAATTGAGAAGTTTTTCATAGAGTCTCAATGGCTGAAGAACAAAAGACAAAAGGTATTAGCACTTTAAGTTGTTATGTGAATAACGCAAATTGTTCAACATCGCAATGACTCGCGAAACTTATAACTTCCGTGCGGAGCACGAAATACCTCATGATCTGATTTTATGGCTCAGCAGCAAGTCTACACAGAGAAAGGTACTTAGTATGCTGAGAAGTTAAAAACAAAAAAGGAAAATGAACAACATTGGTCCTATCCAAAAACTTTCACCTTTATCCCCGATCGCACCCTTCGTTCTTGGTGTCATAAATGATTCATCTTTTGGGGCAAAATTCCCACCTTGTCTGGGGAGGCGACAGTGCGAATTGAAAGCCTGGACCGGTTTCTTCAAAGTTGAAACACGCACCAATATCCTCAGAAAGCTATTGATAGACGAAAGATACCGAAGAAAATTGAGTCAATTCATCCGTTCCGAAGATTCAGGATTTCAAATGCATAGATTATATCAGTGCAATACGTGGACCATTAATCTAAAGAGCTGGCTCCCTTGCCAGAATCAATTGGTATCACGTGACAGAAGCTCGCCTTTTAATTCTGCCCCACGATCCATATTCCTTATCTCATGTCCAGACAACATGACTGTTTCCGCCAAAAATGTCCAGAATCAACTACAAAAAATAGAGATTTTTGTAGAGCAGCTACACGAGTTGGTGGATGAAAGAGAGAGGCTCATAAACGTGTTGAAGCTCACACCTTCAAAAGCAGATAATTTGGACATAATCAATCTCCTCGCCAAGATTAAGTCCGGCTTCGCTTACGCACAAGAAGATCTTTCGAGTGGTCTTTCAAAGGAATTAAGCGGAAAGCTCTCACTGTTGGCGAAAACGTACACGGAAAGCGTTTCGGGCCTACTTGAAGATCCGTACATCAACATTGAAGAATATCTATTCAAACAAGAGCTATCTAAAGATGACGAGCAGGGCACAAAGAAAAGCGTACGATTCAAAGACTTTGACTCGGAGGAAGAGGTTGACGAAACAACACAGATGCGTAACCAGCTCATGGGCACGCTGGGAAATTTCAAGCCATATAAAGACTCTGTCGGAATCAGCGAAATGGAAGAAGACGCCGACAGAAACACGCTCCTGTCTGTCGACACATCCAATCAGGAACTATTTGCCCAACACCAGCAGCAGATGTTGGAGCAAGACCAAGACTTGGATATTCTTCATCAAAGCATCCACAAACAGCATAGTATGGGTCTCAACATTAACGATGAACTCGACGAACATTTAATTATTCTTAATGACTTGGAGCTGGGCGTCGATGGGTCATATACGCGCATACGACGTGCGACAAATGGAATCGCCAGCTTTCGGAAAAAGGTAAAGGAGAATGGCAGCTTGGTGACAATAATCGTGCTAACGATAATCTTGATTTTGCTATTGGTGGTCTTAAACTGAACTTTTCAAAGAGGATGTAGTATGTGTGGTGAATAGTCATTACGAACGGGGCGGTAATCATTTGATCGATGCGTTTTCCAGAACCACACCGGATTCTTCCTAAAAGTCTTCAAAATAAAATGAATGCAGGTAAGATTAGAATAAATTAAAGGAAAGTAAAATGATCAATGTGATCAAGGATCTTTTTTGATCAGAAGTTAAAGTCCTCGTTGGATTCTTCGTTTTCGCTGAAAAACCAAATGAAGACACTGATGTCACTGTAGACTATCAAACCGCCCAAAATACTCATGACTAACGACCCAAGCCCAATCAAGTTTGTATGGTAGAACGTCAACGGCAATGAGATCCCGCTCACAATTAGAAGTCCGGTTATAAACTTGGAAACCTCTTCTAGTGCAGTGGGCGCATTTCCGTGATCATTGCTGAATGTAAGAAAGTCGTCTCTGTTGTTTTCTATGGCCGACAGCACAATATTGGGCAACGGCGCCACAAGGAAAATGGCAATCACCCAGAGCGGGAGCCAATTGTTATAGAGGGCGCAGGAAAGTAGTATCAAGAGGAAACCAAATGCGAGAAATGCCGAGAGAAAGATGATTTTGTTGAGCGGGTTCATTATGTAGGCTTCTTTGAGGAGTTAATTAGGGTCTATGAGCTGCTAAGAAGCCCACCGTAAGGCCATACAGTGGCCCTTCATGACTCCGAGCACGCACCCGTGCATCCGCATATATAGAAAAATCGAGTTAAGATCTGGAAAAAATTCAGTTATATTCGATGAATTTTCAGTTTATTTTATAATGAGCGATCTGGAATAGTTTGGTTTATACGTTAATTCCAGACCTCTTGTCCTAGGAAGTCATAGCTTAGATCATGTTACTATGCCAGTTTAGCTGGATCTAACAGAAGAACCACGAAGCACTCGCTAGTGTGCGAAAGCGAATGGCTCGGAACAGAGGATGTTCAACGAGAAATGTGGTTTCTTGAAGCACAGTGAGACTTGATGGGCTGGAACGTCTCAAAAATGACCTGGTAGAAATTATCTCTATTAAAGATATTTTCTGTAATTTTTCGCTCTCTTCGAGAACTTCTCGATTTTTACTGCTTGGTTTGTTAATCGTCATTTCGCACCTTTCTGCATTATTACCGAGGATTTTAGTAACAATTTGTCAGCTTCATTATTGAAATGGAAGCACATTGGAAAACAGAGTAAAATTGCTAACATGAGAGTAAGGCTAGAGACCATGAAACCAACATAAAACTATGCTTAGCTAATTATCCAGGAATTAAAAATCCGATGGCTGGCAATTAAATATATTTCTTTCCATAGGTTGCCGGTCTCAACGGAGAATTATAAATTTAATGTCCATGAAGTCGGACACAGCAATGCGCGATGTATGCCGGATCTCGGCACGGTATCCCCAAGTTCCTAATAAGAGACTGAGAACGTTTTGCAATATAAAAGGACCTTCAAGTATTTCGCAATTGCTTCAGAAAAACTTCTTCCTAATCACCTGATCAAACAAGACAAAACAAAACAAAACAAGAAATGAGCGCAATTCCACCCACCCCCAAGTTGATTCCCGTTTTCTCAATGAAGCTCTTGCTTCTGGGCCCACCCCAGCCTTTGTTCACCAACACCTCGCCAAAATCCGTCTCTACCATGGCAATTGTCGGTGGCGGCGAATTCAAAACGATCAAAAACGACTTGGGATACGAGATTGAGTTGACTGGAATGGGCGGCTACGACAATATCACGGCACATTTAGAAAAGGGTTTCAGTCAATTGGATGCTCACTTGCACGGCACGACTAAAGACGGCGAGGATGTTAAGATTGACTACTTTGGCTTATTTAAGTCGCTGCCCGGCGTTGACGCCGTATTTAGCGGTGAAGCCACGTCCCACTCCTTTGAGGATAGTTATCTTTCGAGCAGCCCAAGGTTTGATTTTGGCGGCAAGGTCCCTGAAAAGTTGAAGTGGATCGAGAAGGAAAATCTTATTGCAAAGGGACATTTCTTTGTCGAGAACGGAAATACATATGTCGAGTACTTCACATATGTGATGCGTTAGGCTGGTTGAAATCAAAAGGACGATTCATTTGCCCTCAAGTCCTCTAATTTCAATTGGATATATGAGGCCTAAAAAAGACAAACTGTGATTCAAGTAGTTCTCCACAAAGAAATATCAAATATATATACAATTGCACTTTTGTATGTAAAGAGGTAGCGCCTCTGTGACCCCCGAAGACCCGAAAATTAATTAATTCGAGATCACAAAGCGAAGAGTAAATATCTGAAACATTTAATCATTAACCTATATAACATAATTGTTTGGACCCGTCAACGGACCCAAACTCAGAAGACCTCGAGATTCCTATCACTTAGAATTCCAGAACCAGCCTTGCTTCTTATCTCCATGTTCGCTCTTTTCTTCCACTGAAGCCCATGCATCAGCTCCATGCGGTTTGCGTTTCACCACACTATTCGTGACAGATGTACCATCACTGAAGTACTCTGTTTTTTGTTCCTTCAATACAACCTCGCCTGCCTCCGAGTTAGTTGAGCTGTTCACAGAAGTTCCAACTAATGTCCTCTCTTTGTCGCCAGATCCATCAGAGTCCTTGGGCCGGTTACTGTAGCTATACAGGTAGCTTTTCAGGCGTTCCTCGAGTTGCTGGTTTATGCGCTTTCTTTCTGTTTCGTAGTTGGTGTTTTTCCAATTTAAGAAGTCCCCAAACTGTCTGAAGAAAATGCCTTGTTTTCCTAAATCAATTGCTCCATCATGGGTTATGGGGGCCAGACGAGCCAGTTCCTCAAAATCATCTTTCGTGACTACCTGCCCTGCCAATTGCTTTCTTTTGTACTCCAAGAATTCAGGGGGAACTTTACTGTTCGGGAATAAACATCTCCAGTACCCATCAGCGTCCCACAACGATACGCCATCTTTCTTCATACACGTGTTGTATTCCTTGGGGGAAGGCCCTTGGTACGCGAACAAACCAAACGGAGTCACACTACTGGTGTTGGTGAACGAGCCGAGAATATCCCAAGGCGAGCTGAAACCACCCGAGCTGCGTGTTTGATAAGGCCTATTGAAAAAGTAATCGATATCCCTGTTCTGACCGTATCTTTCGTCTTCTTCTGACCCGTCATCACGTGACTTCCACCAGGAATTGTAGTGCTTTTGGGTGTCGAAGGTGTGACCTACAAACCTTTTCGTCAAATTCGAAACCCGGTCGGAAATTTCGTTGATGTTGCCAAAAAACCTATCGATATCCTCATCATACGGAGACCAGGGATCATTATTTCCGGTGCTCACATTGGTACTGAAGTCATCTTCCTCCCAGTTACTGAGAGAGGTCTCGCTTTTCTTAGGCATTGTCGAAAGCCCTTATTTTTCAAAAGATCAATGGAAAATTTGCAATATGATCAATCGTATGTATGCTGTTTAAGGCTTCAATACTTTCGCAATTGTGTTTTGCTTTACGAGTAGTGAGGTGCCGTAAGTGATGTGAAAGATGGGCTTACTCAGGGTTTATATATCGCGCACAGGCAAGGGGTCCTTCGGTGGCGTGCGCCAGGCGGTTCCTAATGGTTCTACAGTGAAGGAACGCTGCGAGGGCCAGAATTCCACGGAAAAATGTCTTAAATATTATTGTAAAGGCTAACAAGAAAGTTACCGAAGAATTGTCGTATAAGTTCTTCTCTCGATTGCTTGAATTTTAATACGAATACTTATAGACAAAACGTGATTAGTTTTTTTGAGCAATAAAAGTATCCTAAATTAGTGCTGGAGCTGGTCTCAACAAGATTCATTTCAGAGGCCCTGGGTTCCAGGGGCCTGGTCCTCCGCCCCATTAGGGCCTGAGAGACGGTTACACCCGCCCCAGAAAAAAAGAAGCCAAACATGAGAATTAAGCATCCAATAGATAGAAAACTTCGCCGGCAAGGTCTTTAACATTTTCCCACACTCTCCGTTCTTACTCTAGTGACTGACAAATTATCGAGAAAACAATAGAAAATTCCGCACAATTATTCGTATTGTATCAGGCAATACAGTTTTTTAGAGCGAGAATTCCGCGAGTCTCAAGTCTCTGCGCCATGTGTTGCACCACCGCAGGCCCGGGTTAAATACCCACCATCTAACTGAAGTTTAAGGAAAGAGCCTTCAGAAATTCCATGAAAGAACACGTGTAAACTTTGCAAATGACAAGACGAAAAGTAAGGGTAGATCGTCCTTTGAAACCAATTCTTACACGGAAGAGGTATGCCCCTTTCCTTTCTCAAGGCGGAATGCTGCAACTGTGCAATACAATACAATCGACAGGCTCAGGCCAGGAATCGGCAGTGGATGGGATGTGCGCGACTTCCCTTCGCGGCCATTATAAAAGAGAGCGAGCCTTCTCGAAGCGAGGAAGAAAAAAACCTTTCGCTCACACACTGACGTCAAGAGTTTAAGGCTGAAAAGTAGAGTGCGCTGGCAATTGAGTCTTTTCAGAAATTGGAATATGAAGGATCTGCCTGAAATGACCACTGGCCTGGCACCCATCAAAAAAGATGACAACGATTTTCTCACAGGGTATTGCAGAGTGGTCAAGGAAGCTTTTTTCCAGAACTTCTATACTCTTGCAGCTATCAGTATACGTCAGGATAACCCAGATAGTCTCGTCGCTGAGCTAGCAGAAGTGAGTGCAACAAACTTCTTCAAATCAGAGAACCCAACAACACCACCATTGATCGATGTAAGAAAACGAATGGTCTTTGCCTTAAAGAAATCGATGTTCTTGAAGGCATTTTTAGCGGCTTCTGATAAGGTCACGTTTGTGAAATACTTCCCCAATTTAGAACAACACTACTTCAGATTTAGAGAAGGAAACAGGTCGATCTGCCTTCAAATCTTGAAAGATTTTCCAGAATTATTGACAAGCGGCCATTTGGAATTATACCTTCAAGATCAATTGGGCCATGTCATGGGATCCATTATCGAATTATCCAAGGAGTCAGAAGAATTGACGTGGTATGATGTCAGCGAAGAAGTTTCCCTCATTCTTTTGATGGTGAAGCAATGGAAAGGTACAACGAAGGCCGGCCTAAGTGTCATCATCAACTCCGTTAAGGGGTTCGAGAAAAAGCATAAGGAACAAGCAGGTACCTACTCACCAGCTCTGTTCTTGACAATGATCCTCACGGGGTTCCCAGAAGCGGGAACTCGGAAAATCGAAAAATGGTACAGTAAGACTTTACGCAAAAACCCCCAGTCGACAAACTTAGACATCATCCAAGCTTTTCGCAGAGAAATGTTGCCAGATCTCATCAGTGATTCTCAGGTGCGTGTGAAAAAAGAAACCAGGGCTACGGACGACCAAAACGAAAAGCTTTTGACAAGATTGGGGGAAGCTGGATGCAAGGAAGATTTTTGGGAAGTGCACACGACGCCAGATCTGGACTTTATTCGTGCAAGTGTTCCCTCTGTTCAAGTGAAAAGTTGCAAAGAATCTGAAAAGCTGCGCACAAGTACTTCAGCTACAAAAGGTAAAGATGCTAAAAAATCGGAAGTCGAGAAAACAAGCGTTTCAGCCGAGCAATCTAAGTTCCCCAAAAAGCTGGAGACAAGCGTTCCTGTGCAAACTCAAACTTCCACAAAATCGGAGATTAGTGTTCCTGGCGCGCAAGCGAAGAGCCCCGAAATTTTGAAGGCAAAGGTCCCACTCGTACAAGTGAAGACCCCTGCTAATACGAAGGCGAGCGTGCCAGTCGAGCAACAGAAAGATTCCGAAACCTTGAAGGCAAACGTTCCAGTCGTGACACTGAACGGCTCAGAGACAGTAGGGACAAGTGTTCCCATCGAAAAGGTGGAAGATTTCAAGGTCTCTGATACGGTGCATGGAGGCGCGCCGGGCAGGCTTCCAAAATTACCAGAATTTATGTTTGCGGGTGCCCCCACTATGAGCAAGAGAGAGTTTAGAGACGAGAATCCTGCTCATCTCGAGGAGGCAGAACGCAAAGAGTTGAAAACCACAAATGAGAGTAGCTCCGCTGTGCGTGAAGCAGAAGCAGAAGTGGCATCGGACGAAGATGAGGGTTCCAAAACAAGCTTTCATTCTTCGAAGAAACCAGGGCTTAAAGGACGCAAAAAGTATCCTCCCCCTGAAGAACAGTTTGCAAAGAAGATGACCGATCTTTTCGCAAAGCATCCTGAAATTTGTCCAAACTGTCTTGAGGGACACGTATTGCTGGAATGTCCAAATTTGGAATCTGACCCGCGCGATAACCCTGCGGCCTACATCATTGAAGACTATGAGATACAGACGAAACAAACGCGCATGCCCTTTTTGGCGAAATGTGCAGAAAAGTTGTCTAGAAGGGAATTGATAGATATCCCAAGAAAGCCGAAATCAAACTTGAAAGACACTTCCCAAATGCCCAGATCAGAACCCAACGCTGCTTCACCGAAGTCAAATTTAGATGTGAAGAACTCTTCACCAAAGCCAAAGGTGGAATCGAAGGATCAACTGCGGAAGCCGGAATCAATCACGATGAAGAAACCTAAATCAGAGCTTGAAGATAAGGAACTTCTTAATGAAGATAGAAGAAAGTATCCAGAGGTGATAATTGACGGTATTGCTCACAAGGTGGATGAAGAATTGGTCATGGAAGCTATAGTTAGAGATTTCGAAGTCGCATGTGCTGGATCGTCAATGACGAGCAGGAAAGAACTTCTTACCAACCTAAAGCCCCACAGAAATCTGATGTTCAGGTCACCTAACGGACACTTGTATGCGGCAGAAGGAAAAGGCGTGCTTGTGGTCCGTGGACATCAAATACCTTGCTTTTGGGTACCATCGCTGAATATCAATGTCTTGAGTGCTAGAGACCTTGAGGAGCATCCTCACCTATTGGACGAGATTTTCGAGTTGAAGAGAGCGCTTGATAACGAACCATCATCTCCAACACAAAAACCCATGGATCATGACCAAGAAAGTACACTGGATGAAGACTCGGAAGGTGAAGGGCATCTTCATGGTTTTGACGATGAGTGGTTCAACGGTCTCATGAATAACGAAGGTAGGGAAACCGAAAATGGAGAACCTCCAATTGGCCATGATTTTGTTTCGAAAGCAAGACACATGTATCAGCGCGCGACATCTAATGATTATATTCAGGGCCTTTTGTTCGAAAGCGCCATGACTCATGCAGTTTATTTACAGAACATCACGCCGAACGAGAACGGCCAGACACCATATGCTTTGTATTGGGGAAAGACTCCGTCTACCGATCCCATCCCCGAGTTTGGAAGCGACGTTATAATCAACATGAAGAGTAAAAAAGAAAGAAAAGCTTGGCGATGCCCGGGGATCTTTATTGGTTTGCATGCTAAATTCAATGGTGCTTACTTGATATGGATTAACTTTGATCGACCCGCCGAAAGAATGAAGATAATGATTACCAACAACGTTTCATTTGACTTGAGGTTTGAGCATATGCGCAAAGCAGAAGAAAAGATGACTTATGCAGCAGTTATTGTCGGGTCTAAGTTCATGCTGAAGAAACCAGTTCCACCCGAGTACAGGAACATGAAAATCGATGTTCTCGAAGCAAATGAGGATGAAGATCGGGGCGAATCACTTATTTTCCGGCCGGTAGATAATTCACGAGAAATTGTTGGTGTTCATTTGTCTCAAAAACTACGGGCTGAGGTACTTGCGCATGTTCATGAGCTTCAGGCTAGATTTGCGGCTTCACGCTTCAAGAATACAAAAGCGAAGTCAACAACAGGTTCTGGTGATTTCATGGATAATCTAGGGAACATGAATGATGAATTTGAATTGTATGTGAAAGCAGCTACGGCTTTACAAGAGCTCTGGCAAGAACCAGATTTACTCGATTATGAAGTATTCGAGCGCATCGTCGAAATTGACGCAGGCTTGCCAGAGTCAAAATTCCCTGACTCAGTGGTCAGTGATCTCAAAAAGGGACTCAGAAAGATTATTGATGACCCAGATACTTTTATCTCGCTGTACAGAAGAAACTGAAGACTGTGCCAAGAGGTCAAGTATCAATACGACTCACAGACTCATCATCAATACAGCTACAGATGTCGCTTACGAAAATACAATTGCAATATGCATATATTTGTACTTTCTTAAGTTTTCTGTCTCTCGATTTCCAAAGGAAAAGCATTATCGCTTAAGAATTTTCATTTTGCCTCGCTTTGATTGAAGGAGCTGGCAGGTGATTCGCTTTTGATGAGTGCCACGTGATTGTTAGTGGGAAAACGCGTGGTGGGGATGTCTGATTAAGTTGAAAAGCGAGTCCTACATAATTCAAAGAAAGGCAAGACGTCTTTGTATTCCTAAGCTTACCTGGCCAAAATCAATCAAGTGACTGACGGTTACGTATTCTTACACTCAAACAGGCTTAGTTCAAAGATTAGGCTATGGGGTTTCCCGTTTAGGTAAGTCATGCCGACTTGCAAAGTATTGTGGGGCCTCGTGTCTTTACCTGCTTACGCTGTTGAAGCCAAGCTACACTGATACTAACGCTCGACGACCACGTCGGCCATCTTCGTAATATAACCGTTGGATTTTCTACACTTGTATCTAGGAAAACTAGACTGGTACACATGAAGATCTGTGATCAATATATAATTGTCAGACATTACATCACCAAGAACCTGATGTAGTTTCCCATAGAGGATATCTCAGTTGGTAACTGATGTACAGAATCCTTGATATGAGGTGTATTACTAAAATTCTCAGGAGCTGTCAAATGGAGGAAAGCAATTCTGTAAATCTGAAACTCTGCTTGCGCTTTGATAGCCGTGCTGCACTTACAGATAAATTTCAGATGATAATTTTCTCATCCTCATTGCAGTTTTTGCTCACTGCATGTGTTCTTAGAAGGGATCCTCGGCAATCGTTTATCTCAAGAAATCCGACTGGATGTTAGAGAGTCATACACATAACTTCGCCATCCACTAAAGAGGCCCCAGAAAGTTTTAGTGACATTTCTTTAAGAATTCGAGCGAGATCCTGTCTTTTTTATCCTGGGGTTGAAATATGCCAAAATGGGTGGGATCGAGATTATGGTGTCACGACATTGTGCAGGAACATTGCATTCCCCTAAAATAATTTTCTTCGAGAAGCATACAGACATCTCTTCCCAAACTAAAAATAAAAACAATGTTGAAGGAAGTATTTGAAAAAGAGTTCACTGTCAAGGATATTATCCAGGTGACAGTCACAAACAAGAAGGAGTTAGTCTCGGACCTCAAGCCATTTTATAACCTCATGTTGGACACTCCTGATGGAGAGCAATTATCTAAGGGTAAAGGTACGATTCTGATTGGAAAACATAAGGTGACTTGCTACTGGGTGCCTGAATTCAACGAAAGTATTTTGTCTTTGAATGACTATATGTTACTTAATTCGCGGGAGAATGGGATTCTCACCCAAAAAAACGGCAGATTGACCATCAATGAAACGAATGGGTCCGGTGGAACTAAGGGATCGAAACAAGCAAATAAGCCAACGGTGCAGGTTTCCCCAGGAATGATAAACCACTTTAACCAAAAGATGAAAGGGATAGTGACTACCAATTTGTTTAAGGAGGACGATATCCCCCTTGTTCTTGAGGATGTGAGGGACATGAACGATTCTGACGGAGAGGACGAATACTTATCCGATTCTGATTCCGAGGAAGACATTACCACCTCGACTAAACTCTTGAGAAGAGCCACACGGAACCAGGCTATGCAAGGCGTGTTAGAACCGCTTGCTAAAGAGCACGGAAAGTATTTGGACGATCATCACCCCGATGAAAGGGGCCGTATCCCCGTGTATTCAGAGGCCGGCGACGATCCTGATTATATGCCGTTGCCCGCTTTTGGGAGCGACGTACAAATCCACTTGGCGCACGATGAAAGCTTGCAGGGCCGCGAGTGGCTGGAAAGACACGTTCTCGGCATGTTCATTGGCGTGCACAAGAGATACCAGTGTGTTTTCCGGGTGTGGATTAACTATATGCGCCCCGCAGAAAAAATGAAGGTTATCTTGTCGGACGAGGTCGGCTTTGGCCATACATTCAAGTGCATGCGCCACGCAGAGAAAAACTTACAACCGGCGGCTATTGTTTTAGGGTCAAACTTCATGCTGAAGGCACCAAGTCCACCGCAATACCGGGATTTGAGAATCAGTGTTGCCGGACGAAACGAAGAAAACCCAGGCAAGCTTTCATTGCGCCACGTCGACTCCAAACAAGAGATTCTCCACATTATGATGACACAAGAAATACGTGGCGAGTTCATGAAATTCATCAACCCGGAGAGAGAGAGACTCGCGGCTTTGGAGAAGGAGCTTTTGGGTCTCTTCGGTGAACAGCCAAAGTCTAAGATCGATAAGGCCACAGAAGAAGACGAAATTTCTTCTCAAAGAGGATATGCGGTCATGGATTCGATCTTTGCAAATGCCTACACTCTGGAGGCTGACAAACTTCGCCAAGTTGCCACTTTGAACGAGAGTATGCCTAGATCAAGCCTCCCCAATTCCAAGGTCAATGAGCTCAAGTTCCGAATGGAGTTTATTCTTCAGCATCCCCGTGGATTTTTTGATAGGTTGGCAGGCCGCAAGTGATCACCACTGTCAATGATGATATCATATACAAACACCAATTATCCAATACAAAACTGATTTAGTAAAATTAGAAGTGAAAGTAGGCGGCCATGAGATTTCGCTAGTGGCCTTTGATACATTATCTTTCCATATTCCGACCACAAAGTAGGCCGATGTAAATCGAATAGATATATTTGCTTCTCGAGAATGAGAATCTTCCAACCAAATGCTAAAACGACGCATACTTCACCGCACATTCACTTACACTAGTGGTCACCACTTCAAACAAATAAATGCTCATGTTTGTAACTATGCTATATTGTCATCTATAAAAAAGAGCAGCCACTTCAGATTCCGAGTCTATATACATATCATCGGTGGCCCCTCAAACACCAAAACCGTTCCATATCTGTGCTCCAGACCACAAAAAAAAGAAAATAAAACATTATATTACACCATCCCACACCAACCAGAGCTTGCGTATTCCTCTACTGAGATACAAACATAGCTCATGGGAGTCATATGAAATACCCAATAAAAGCACCCACTGGCTCTGTGGCTTAAGATCCCAGTTTATATTGGGCATATTCATGTCTCTTACCCCCGAAGAGGTGCTGGTGTAAGAACTGACCACTATGGCGTCTTGCCTTCTGGGCGGCCTGTCCATAAAGAGCCATCTGTTCAGGTCTCTGCTGCATCAGATGAGGTATGAAACCAGGCGAGATTCCGCTCATGGCAGAGGTATGCACAGACATCGACTCCTGTGCTTGGATCGCCATGGCTATGGGGTCAGAGGGGATCATGGGAAGAAACTCTGCGTCCGACAGTAAGTCGAACAGCTTATGGAGGTAGAACTGTTGCATAAAACGCTTGTATATGTTGAATTGGGTTTGCTGTTGCTGCTGCTGTTGTATTACAGGTGTGGTTCCTGATTGCGATGACTGCTGCTGCCTATACTGTGACATCCGGTAAGTTCGAGAATTTTGGGTCCAAGGGTTTCGACTGCCCGGATTTCGAGTATGTTGCGTGATGTGATGAGGGTTTAAATGATGATTTAAATGGCGCCTCACGAAAACCCGTTATGTGCGAAAAACCGTTTCGGTTCAAAAGGCCCTGTTCATTTTCTTTTACAGATTCACGTCGAAAATTTTGCGGCAATTGAAGAGGGTGTGCATGGAATCCCCAATGCCGTTACGTTCATTGTTCGATGTAATTAAAGACGAAATAAAAGTTCGTCTGGCATATCGAAAAAAAAGGCTTTACTGAAAAAACCTGATTTTTTCAATTATTCGAAAGAGTCTTTTAATTTGGTCGATTTTGGACTGTCATCTATTTCTTCTTAAATAGAGATTGTCGGTCACTCCGGCTCTGCACTAACAAAGGTTGGACCGCGAGTCTCTTCATCAGGACCAATATAGGCCTCAATAATAAACTGGGCGCCGAGGGAAAAAAAAGGTACAGGCCATAGATGAGCTTTGAATGGTTTTTTCCATATAATCTGTTTTTACTTAGCAAGATCGAAAAAGGTTTCCTTGCTCGATTCTTACCGCCAATTTCATACACCAGCTCATCATCAAGCACCGCGTTACTTCATTTACTGTGCTTTGATCAGACTCTCTACCTTTCAATATTCTCAATAATTGGTCACATAAAAGTTATTGAAGTGAGGAAACTTGGCTTAAATAATTGAAAGAAAATTATTATACGCCGAATATTTGTCATGGATCGATAAATCTTATGATATTCAGCGAGTGGCTCGAGAAAGTTCTGGGAGCCATTTCCTGCAATTGCTCAGGCTGTAATCATCTTGCAGAGAGTGCACAGGCTTGATGCACGACCTTTCATCCCCATTAGGACTGGGCCATCTACCATCTATCAACAAAAGAGGAGGCGGAATCAATCAGCTGATTATTTTGAACATTTGAGTATTTCAAAATAAAGGTAGCGAATTATAGTCCTAATCAAAAAAATCTGGACCAGGTGCTTTCTCATATGCGGTACTCACTACGGCTGCTATCCAGTCTAAGGCCGAGCCCTGGCTCGATGCTCAAAGGAAAACCCATCCTAGGGTCAAAGCCGCTGCAGAATTTACCGACACACGGTAAAGGTAATTCTGGAACCAGCGAGAATCATGCAAAACACTCAAACTTTGCCAATCTCAAAAATGGGTTTTTACCTCTGCTTGTATCACGGAAAGAATCAGTGCATCCATCGACACCGGCTCGAACGAGGTTTGCGCCTTCTCCCACTGGGCTTCTCCATCTTGGCTCGCTACGAACAGCCTTATATAACTATCTTTTGGCCAAGCAAACCAAGGGCTCATTTATCGTACGGCTCGAGGATACCGACCAGAAACGGCTCGTCCCAGGCGCAGAACAGAATATCTACGATTGTCTTCGATGGGCGGGCATTGAGGCCGACGAATCTCCCGCCAAAGAAGGTCCCCATGGGCCATATAAACAATCTGAGCGCGGCCATATTTATCGTAAGTACGTTGATATGTTGCTCGAGCGGAATATGGCATACAAGTGTTATTGCTCGAAAGACCGGTTGCTCAGTTTGCGTGAATCGGCACATAAATTAAAGCCTCCCACGACCGTCACATATGACCGGAAATGCTTTCACAGGAAGACTGGTCACTTTGAGAAAAGAAAACCTGATCCTTGTACCAATTCTGGAAAGTCCCATGAGGTTGCGGCGGATTCAGTGGGAACCTCCGAATATGTTATCCGGTTCCGTTCTCCAGATACTTACGAGAAAGTAGAGGATTTACGTCATGGCATGCTTGATCTACAGCCTCAATACAATCTTGTTGACCGGCGGTACGATGATTTTGTAATTATGAAGCTGGACGGTTTACCCACGTATCATTTTGCTAACGTCATCGACGACCATCTTATGGGCATCACCCACGTGATCCGGGGCGAGGAATGGCTCACTCTGACTCCGAAACACGTGGCGCTATATCGGGCGTTCGGCTGGGATGTGCCGAAGTTCGTTCATATCCCATTACTCACCAGTCTTGAGGATAAAAAACTATCAAAACGACACGGTGACGTGAGTGTCTCTAGCTTTGCAGCAAAGGGCTTTGTGCCTGAGGCTCTCGTCAACTTTGTGGCGCTTTTTGGATGGGCACCTCCGCGGCCTGAAAAAGGGAAAAAAGTATCGGAGATCATGTCGTTGGCCGAAATGGTGCTGAAGTTTAGGTTGGACAACATGACCAAGGGCAACGTGAAAGTGGCCGAGCATAAATTGCTTTTCTTCAACAAACACCACCTTTCGCAGAGTTTAGCCGACCCCGTATTGTCTGCGCCACTTATCGAGCAGGCTTATGACGAGTTTCGAAAGAGGACCAACAGCGAGTTCGATGAGTCCTATTTCCAGAAATGTGTAGATGTCGCGAAGGGCCACATTGAAAGATTAACAGACTTATACGATGCTCACCCATACTTCTTCAAAGACGTTGAATTTTCTCAAATGGACGTCCCTAAGAAGAAGAACGAAATGATACAGGCCTTGAAGGCCATCATAGCCCTTTCCAAGACCATGAAATCCGTTGTCCCGCTTGATAAGGTGGAGGCTGAGGTGCCTCTGTTTCCGCCTCTGTTGATAAGACAAGGCCTTCGGTTTGCTTTGACCGGAATGGTCCCTGGGGTCAATATCGCCGACGTCCTGAAAGTCATTGGGTACGAAACATACTTACGCCGGTTGGAAAGGGCTCTAGAGCACCTTGAACACCAAAGTCTCGGCGATGAATCTGAGCATCAAATAGTGGGCTAAATAAGACCGCCTACATCTTGTATATATACCGCATCAAACTTTCTCACTGAACTTCGTTCAACGTTGAACACTCAATAGAGCTCATGTCAGAGCAGCCATTCGTTGAAAGTCCAAAAAACCTCTAGTATCTGAGTTTGGATCATTCTTCAGCAAGTATGGGCCGGTGAATATGCAGTGGATTGTCATAGCTGGATGGTAGTACAACCCGGTAAGAAGTTTTGGCGTCACCAAGAAATATTGTGACTCCCCATTCTTACATGCGGTATCCACCAAATACTTATGAGCCATCTTCTCGTTCTTGGGGTCCATTCCCTGGTTGATTTCATCGACAATCCTAATGGGTGCTTTTGTGAGACCCTGAAGAGACATGATGAAGAAGATTGTTGAGACTGCTCTCTCACCTCCCGACTGAGACTGGTGGTCAAGAACTTTTAAATCAGCGTTTTCACGGAACTTAACCAAAATCTCCAACTTCCAGTCTTTGAAACGTTCCAGTTTCACTAGCTCCACCTGTCCATCACTTGCAACGGTAACAAACCTCTTCTGGAATGCTACGGAGATCTTATCGACTATGCTTGAGAGTTCATTTTCCCAAGGAATCGAAATATCCTCGATCTGACTCTTCGCGGTATCCCGCTGTTTTGTTAACTCAGGAAGTTGCCTCTCTGCTTCCGCAAGATCCACCCTTTTAGCTTTCAAGAGTTCGAGCGAGCCTCGATCAACATGTGCCAAAACAGACAATTCGTCTTCAAGATGCGCAATCTTTTCCAAAACATACGCCTCCCGAAGATTTTGTTCATCCATATATTTCCGCACGAGATTTTTGACAGCTTCTCGTTCTTCGGCACTTAGGTTTTGCAGACGAATTTCCTCGGCCGCGTCACCCTTTTTGTACTCGTCGCATTTTGCCTTTGCATCCTTATAAACCCGCTCGAGCTCTGCTCTTTTTTGATCCAACTCTTGTACCAATGAGTTGAAACTTAAACGCTTGTTCTCAAGATGTTGCTGAAGTAAACTAGACTTCTTGAACTGGATAGTTTTTTGAAACTCTTCCTCGGTGATTCTCGCGCCCTTATTAGAGCCTTCGGCATACCTCATATAAAGCTCCAATAGTTCGGACTCTTTCGCCCGAATCTGCTCACTGCGGTCCTGGGTAATACTTCTTGTGAGTTCTTCGATACGCGATTCAATAGAGACTATATTAGCTTCCATCCTCAGCTTAGTTTCTTGTTTTTTTCTCAATGTTCTCACCTCCTGATCAAAGACTTTCATTTCCTCGTCCACTTCCAGAATTCTGTCCACTAGCCTTGCCTTGTCCAAGTCAAGAGAGCCCAACCTCTCGTGCATTTCCTTGAGGGCATCCTTCAGACGGACAAGTCTTTGCTGGATCTCACGCCTGACTTCCTCAGAGAGGCCCTCTGCGCCCATGAGTTGAGCTTCAGCAATACGTTCTGTTTGATAAAAGACTTGCCTTGATCCATATTTGGATTGCAGTATGTTAAACAAATCATCACCAACAATAAACCTCATGAAAGGTGGTTTCCCGCCGCTTCCTGGTTTCAAGAGCCTATTCATGACGTCGGGATTTAGAGGCTTGAGCGATACCGGAATGCAGTGCAACATGGACCTATGCTTTAAGCCTTTTATCACTGCCTCGGGTCCGGTGAAAAAGTCAGATAAGTACCCATCGAAGCCAAGTGCCTTTACCTGTTCTAGACGCATCGGCTGCTGGGGAGGATTCCCCGCCACCCTCATTGGGACGTTGAGGTTTTCAGGTAAGATTTCAGAGACGGACTTATACTGCGATTCATTGTCGAAGAAGAACGCAAATAACGTGTTGTTATCTATGACCTTCTCGAAGTACTTCGCGTACCTCCTGTCTGTCACAGCGCAACACACCACGGGCGCCTCATAGTATTTGAGATAAGGCATTGAATCCTTCTTTCTTCTTAGTAGGTTGTGCGCTTCGTAGGCACTCAGCATGAGCTCTCGGCGGTACCTCAAACCTCTTGTATTCAAAATCTCCAATCTATCGTTGCTTTCCAACTTTTTTTGTTCGTCTTTACAGTTCATTTCACGAGCATCGATCTCGCGCTTCAAGGACCTAAATGACGTTTTGACGGTATCGAGATCCTCTTCGATCTGTGTTTTCTCCTCGTATTTTTCTTGCCGTTTGGCCGTGAAGTCTTGTAATTGAGACATATCAAGTGTCTCCATTGTCAGTAACTTGCGCTCAAGCTCCTCCTTGTCATGTTCGCTCTGTTCAAGCTCTCGTTTTTGCATTTCCGAACGAGACTTGAGCGATTGAACTTCGTTTTGAGCGGTCGAGAATCCCAGTGCCATGTCTTCCAACTTTTTTGCTTGAGATTCTCTCTTCGAGCGCGCCAGCACAAGGTTTGACTCGATTTCAGAATGCTTTTTAGCGGCCTCACCCATCTCCTTTTCCACGTCCGTCACTCGTTCTTTCAATGGCTGCGTGTTACCCTTGAAATCTTGAAGGGCCTTCTTCGCGGCATCTCGTTCGAGCTTCAAATGGCGAATTCTCTCTTTTTGGTCCTGGAGCTGTGCATAAGGAACAACCTTCTTGTGGTGCTCGATATCACGGGCTTTATCCTCATATTCCTGAAACTTCTGCGCCTCGAGTTCGAATTTTTCAACGTCAGTTTTGATATTGGCGATCTGCTCTTCGATGATTTCGACGCTCTTCGTGCGATCAACCCAAATCTCATCAAGATCAATCAATTGCTTGTGTTTCTCCAAGAGCGTGTTGTCGCCAACAGTTCGTTCCGTCTCCAAAAGAAGCCGCTCGGGGGACAAAGACGCAAATTCCGCCACACGTTCCTGTGGTAGAAAATGGCAAAGATTGTCGAGCTGGATGTTGAATTTGTTCACTATAGCACGCACACTATTGGCATCAGTGGGCGCGCCGTCGATTTTCCAGATGGATTTCGACTGTTTAATTGCAAATTTCCGCTCAAATACGATATTTGGAAGACCAGGCTCGTTCTTCATTGTGATCTCAATCGTACTTTCGCGCTCACCTGATTTCACCATCTGGTCCATCGATTTTCTCTTGATCAAGTCGACTTTTCCGCCCAAACCAAGACATACAGCGGCAACAAATGTCAGTTTCCCCGTCCCGTTGGGCCCAATGATCATGTTCAATGACGGCAGGAGGTGAAACTCGCCAAACGAATAAGTGGTAAAGTTCCATACTCTGAGCGTGATGATATTACCAGGTTTGAAATCTTCATTCGACCGTTGAAAGCTTGGAGTCTGCGAGGAAAGCGAACCGCTGGTCTCGCTTGAAAACGGGTTGATTTTCCTTCGTTTTTTTTGCGTGTCAGACATCTTGGGTCCCAGAGCTTACCGCCTGCCTTTGCTGTCTTTTTGATCGTCGATTCGTCAATTTCGTTTTTAATAAGCCAGGTAAAAACCGATAATTATCCTTACTTTCAGTCCCGCTAAATTCGAAGAGAGACTCACAAATTTGCTGCAGATCTTTTTGAATAGAGCGACAAGGATCGATGCTTTTGAGCTTGGTTAAGCATTCAGGGAGACGCGTCAAATCCGTGTGTACGGGTGTTCGCGCGAGCTCTCAATTCGGTCTAAAGACGTCTTCATTGGGGGCCCCTCGAAAGCCAGTGCCTAGGTTAGAGGACTTTTAGTTCGGAAACTAGGAATTACGTGTCACCTCATATGCTTTTCTTATCATGAAGTGTTCCTCTGAAGGTTTATCAGCACGAAATTAGCTATATCTCTCAAAGTTTTTTCCTTCATTTTTCACTACTATTTTTACTCCATTTGTTACCGCAAGATTTTGGCCTGGGTGAGAACTCTCGTCCTCTTCTTTGGACCCCGCTACTATAATTTCTTTCGCAACCATCGAATCTCAGTGTGTTTTCTCCTTCTCGCTTACATTTTTGACTCCGTACGAGCACGATCAAGACTAGTGAGTATGAGTTGAAAAATTTGTGGATTTGATCGGCTATTTAATGTGTATATGTACAATCTCGTCAGGTCAGTGTATGAAATCTCTCTCGCTGCCTCCATTCTTCCACTACGGAGCCATGAGAACCAGGTCGACTGAAATTACTGACAGGCTGTTTTATTCCCATGGATTTCCCAGATACTGTGGTAAAAGCTTTTAGAACAAAAATGAGCAATTCAGTAAATTAAATCTCTTTGTCCGAGATACATCAGACGCGGACATAGGCTCACCTTGAGCTTATGACGAACGAGTACTTTCAGTGAATGGGTTCTCGAACATAAAATTGCACTTTTTTTAACGGTCATATACGGAAAGATAAAGATTTCTACAAGTTTCCTCTGGGTTTCGAACTTCAATCAAGATAGCCCAACATCATGTTCACTAAACTGAGTCAGGTCATAGATTAGACGTGGCTCACTTCGAAATCAATAATACTCACGTGAAACCGAACCTGGAAACAAGTCCAGTAAACAATCTCCTTGATCTTTCTGCGAGAGAGTTTGCTCCGTCAGACACCGCAGCATGGCTCTCTAGGTCATCAAATACCTGCTTTGCCTTAGCCAACTGTATTTTGAACTCACGTCGTTTTCCATAAGATACACTCGGCAAGCAAGTGAATTTTTTCTCCCAGTAAACCAAACTATCTCTGTAGCTAGAGATTATAAGATCATAATCTTTAATGCTGTTATCTGGGACGCCAAAGGAATCGTACAAGGTATAAAAGCAAACGTTTAACTGAATTAGTCTGTAAAGACACCGCTCTTCTGGCACGCCAAAGTTCCTATACGAATTCAACTGTTCAATAGAGTCGGCCATGGCCTCAAACATTTTTCGGATAAAGCTGAGTTGGGCTGTAAGCCTTTTTTTAAAGCGAGATCTTGCTAAACTAATAAAAGCTTCGATTTCACAAAGCTTGCTTTCCAAAATGTCGGCCTTTTCTTCAAACCCCTTGACGTCGAATCCCGTCACGCGCACATGAGACCTCAACTGGTTATAAAATGTATCCAAAGAATCTTGGATCGTTTCTTGTGTCATAACATTGGGTGACCGCTTAGTCAATAATTCTTCCTGAGTGCCACGTATGGAAAGATTCCCATAGAAGTTTTCGGGAAGCAATTTTGTAATAAACTCTTCGCAAGTGGTCTCCATTATCGATGTGGCGAGGACCACTACGAAGAGGAAAGCCGACGATAAAAATGAGCTGGGTTTCATTTATCTGGAAAAAAAGACCTGAATCAAGCAGATGCTGATCTCAATTTGTTGGAGAGATTAGAGTAGAATTCAAACGCAGATCCTCTGTATTGTTTATGGAACGCATACTCCAGGGATGACGTATTTGTCATTTTCGTTTCAGCTGCCGGATACAAGCTTCTGCAACATACCTTCCGAGAAGCAAAAAAGAGGTAAGGTAAGGGGAGAATGAGCTTATAAAGAAAGGAGGTCCACAAACATATATATTAATCTTACTCGAAAGGGTAAATGTATGTTATTAAAAACAGTGCAAGCTCTGGCTGAAATCTGCAATGAGACTCAATAGATCAATTCAAATAGCTTAAATATACAAAATCTGTATTAAGATTTAACTGCACGCCATCTCCGGTTAGTTAGGCAGCTTTAAGATCTTCGTACGCAATGGTAATGCCTTGATATGTCTCACATTTGCACTTATAGCATACGCGATTCCCACATATCAGAAATCTCGGATCTCCAAAATAAGTTAATACTCTTTTGACGTCTGACATGGGCTCTAACACTAACTGAAATCCATAATCTCGCCTAGACCTCAAAATAAAGCACCCTGAATCGTTTAAACCCAAAAACCTTTGTGGATGGCTTGTCAGTTTTAACGTGCCAACAGGATCGTACTCAAACACTGTGTATCCGTTGCTTGTCACTAAAATCCCGTCATCCATTTCAATATTTCTGTACGTCTTTTGGTTGGCAAACGCTGACACGTAGAGCGAGCCTGTACGGCGAAGTTGCCCGAGATCGTCTGCTAGAGCTATTCCGCAAACAAGTAATGATGCCAAAATCTTCATACTTTAATTACTTAAAGTTGATATTCCAAAGAGGGTTTTCTGACTGCTTTATAACCAAACGAGTTTTTCCGTAAACAAAGAGGCTTAATAAGACTACTAAGCCCGCCGATGTCAGATCTACACGGCCAATTCCCGTGTCGAGGTTGCATATTTGAGCCAAGCCTTGTTTTAAGTGTCAAGATTGACGCAAGAAGAGAGATTGGTCCAATTTTCTGTCATATTTCCATCTACTTCTTCACGAATTACAAATTTTAAAACTGTACGAACGAAGGCAACGGCTTACACTCTGAAAGGTCTCTGGCGTTAGAAGCTCACAGCGATTCGTAGCCATAAGAAATTTCAGGTGCTTGCTGCATTGAAAAGAACAATAGGCCCTTGACGAATAATAGACATAGCGAAAACCATTTCAGGAGTTGTACTACATTGTTCAGAGTAAGCTGTGTGCAGCATGGACAAAGTTATTGAGATATAAGATCGCATTGTATTTATCTCAGAAATCTTAGGTTCGAGTTTTTCTATTTGCTCATAAATATATACTGATTGCCAGATCCTCAAAAAAAGAGAGTACTTCCAGATTAAAGAGATATCTGTCCTAGGCCGTCGATCCACCACTATGCAGATTCAGCACAATGCATGATGCCCGTAGGAGACGGCTTATTATGGCAAGATCTGAGCTATTTGTGAGGTTACTTCTAAGAGTAGTACTGTACAAATGAATAAAAAGTAGAAAATTAATCCACTCAGGTCTGCGGAATTAGCGCCTACTTTGAAATCCTCAAATGCATGTCCTTTACTGCAACCATAAACACGACACTTACCGCAAATCAGTTCTTGGACGCGTGCTCTTGGCCCTTCATATTGAATTCAATAATTTCCGAAATAAGAAAAAGACTCAAATTCTCTTTTTGCTTTTTCTTTTTTTTTTTTTTAAACGTGGAAGATCGTTGGTGGCTCCCGAAACATGAATGCCTACCTGTATCCTCACATTATTGAACTCTGATGATCGAATTTTTGCAGTCAAAGAAAAGCCTAAAGAAACACATTGACACTGTCTTCACCAAACGAATTGGCGTCTGATTTGCACTTCTTCCATGCCTATGATTGCAAATCAATAGATAGGATTTAATAAATAGGATGTAATAAATAGGTTGTAATAAATGGATGTAATAAATACGATGTACATTCTTCAAGGTCTCTCTGATTTCGAAACACGGATCAGTGGGCCCCATCTAACATAATTCCGTAAAATGATACCGCGCGTTGTATCAAGCTTCGAAGGTCTTATGTGTCTTGTTAAGTTACACATGAAGAGCGACCAGTCGACTTTGTAACTTCATAAAAAAAAATTCAACAGCCAGTCTAAGAATCGTCAATTCATGGAAGAATCTCGAAGCACGCGTATACCTTCCCCCGAATCATTCTGTCTTTATCTGTTCAACATACCTGCTCATTTTTGGAACTCGAACTGGGCCCTGCGAAGATCCAGACCTTTCGAGGCCGAAATTCGAAACATGAGGCAGTGAGTGAGCGAGGCCACGTCACGTGCGCGCGTCTCTACAATGCGCACTCAGAAACATCTATATTCACACTTGATCTGTTTTCACCACAATATTCCATAGGAGAATAAGCTTAGAACAAATGGTATGGTAAAATATCACAAATAGCGAAGGAAGGGGATATTGAGAAATGTCCTTGATATCATAATAACGGCGCGAATCGTGTGCCTTGTCGTCTTAAATTTTCTGGCTCGAAAGCCTCCCTAGGACTCCATACTAACGTTATTTAGTCGAACACGAAAACATACAAAGACGCGTTTGCGCTTTTTGATAAAAAAGGCACAGGAAAAATTCCAATCGAGCATTTGGGCGACTTGCTTCGTGCCGTGGGCCAGAACCCGACGTTGGCCGAGATAGCAGAGTTGCAGGAGCTGGTGAAACTGACCGAATTCGATTTCGACACTTACCAGAATATCATCAATAGGCCCGATGGGTTCAAGCCTTTAGGACTTCCTGAAGATTATATCAAGGGATTCCAGGTGTTTGACAAGGACCAAACTGGGTACATTGGTGTGGGCGAGTTGCGGTACATTTTGACGTCGATTGGTGAGAAGTTGACCGACGCAGAGGTCGACGAGTTGTTGAAAGGTGTGAGTGTTACCGCTGATGGAAACGTCGACTACGTCGAGTTTGTCAAGTCGATTTTGGACCAGTAGGCTTGCTGTAAGTAGTATTTTTAGTATGAAGATTGACTCAGATTCCCATATGCGTACTTCCGTATGCTTCTTTGTGTGGTATCGATGTTCTTCAGTCCAATGGCTTGCTTGTCATTAATCTAACCTGAAGCTGCCTCGATCAAGACATCGAGAAAAAGTCTGAGTTTATTGTCAGAGTTTTTAATTAGGATTGGTTTGACGTACAAGGACCCAGCAGCCTAATTCAAGATATTATATATTAATTAGATTAGGAAAACACGTATTATCAAAGATTCAAACCATGAATTATGTTACCCGGGAATTATATTTCAATCAAGACGATTGGGCTTTTATGTACGTAAATCTTACACCTTGAAAAATTAAGAGATTAGTAGTAGCAAGATTCTTCGAATGTGAAAATAGGAACACGCATTTATAGAGCTTAGACGTTTGATCAATCATGTGCATGTTGATTCCCTCCATAAACAAATTTATACAATGTGTTATTAAAAGGAAATGCAATTTGAAAGCTCCAAGTTTAGAAATCGCTAAAAAGCTTGTGGAGGATAAACGTTGAGAGGTTGTCCCCTAATTCCCATGCTAGTAAAGCTAATAAAATCCCGTGCGGAAGTTTCACCACTATTCCGTTCAGATGACGATCAGTCAACAGTCCGGGTCCGAATGTTTGTTTGTCTATGATGCCCATCGCCAAGTTATCTCTCCACATAGACTCAGTCTTTGTCGGTCCTGGCCAAACTTCAGCAAGTTACTGTATTTCGACTTATGAAGCAATAAGATCCTCAATATGCAAAAACGTCGTAAGCTGAAAGACTATTCTGGCATCATACAACACTCTCAGACTTGAAACCTTCTCTGGAGTATCACGACATCCTAAAGATGTGTCTTTACCTACTAATTTCTCGACCTTTTCCCGAATTTGCGCCAGCCTTGATTTCATCTCCACTTACTGCAAAAAACATTTGAGTTTAGCTGGAATGGATCGAGGCAGCAGGCACGCTTGTTGCCTTTGGCAGCGACAGTCCGGAAAGCTTCGTGGAAGGAGAAACTGGAATAAGTGTTAAGAAGTTGACGCCTGGTATATTCATCTTCCATTCGCTTTAGTTCGGCAGCTGAGTTGACTATGACTTGGCGGCCTCCTATATCGTGGACTTTCCCATGTCGCCTGGGAACACCTCACTTATGTTTCTTTTTCTTTATGGTGTCAGGACGCTTTAATATCGGAACATCTGTGTTTTGGTTGGATTTGAGGACACCAGGGACTTTGCCCTTCCCCTTGTTCGTATCGCTCTCCCTCCTGTCCTTTTCTTTCTGACCATTTTGATACCCATTATCAGACGTTGATCTGCCATTTTGCCCGGACATCGGCTTTGACTCGAGGTTATCCCCAAAGTTTAGGGCGCGGATCTCGGGCCTGACTTGTGCCGTTTCTTGTTGGAGAAAGCTTTTCAATACACCTGTACTGTCAATATCTACATCGGCAGTGGCTCTAGTGGTCCCTTGTTCAAGGAAGGCCACGGGTGTCCCTCTTTCTGGCTCAACCTTCAGGATCGTTCGTCCCACTGTTGGGTGATACGCGTCTACGTTGAACCCTTCTGCTACCAGATCGAAGGCGCGCAACAACTTAGTCCAATGTTCCTCAGACATTTGACTGAAGATCTTCAAAATCTTTGCACATTGTTTCCGTGGGATCGACTGCAATGATATGGAAAACAACCACACATTCTGCATGAGGATCTACATTCCCTGGGAAGCTTTTGTCCGCAAAAGCAGTTTTCTCTGCTAGCTCGCTGATCGCGGTTTTCAATTATTGCTCCCTGTTTTGTTCCGGTGTCCGTTTCTCGCCACCCGTCGCACATTCAGGTTCTGTATTACGAGCAAAGTGTATTATTTCTTTTGGCTCTGTTACTTTAAGCGTTTTCCCAATAATATAACGGCGAGAATTTTAGCACCTTGAAGTACTCCTCTGCGCTTGGAGTTGGCCGGCATTTAGAGCACAAATATGGCTGGTCAACAGGTAAATACTATTCAGTGGCACGAAAAATGGTGAATACAAATGACAAATAAAAATGGCAAAAAAAATGGCAAATAAAAAAGGCAAATAAAAAAGACAAATAAAAATGATGAATAAAAAAGGCAAATAAAAATGACAAATAAAAATGACCATTTAAAAGACAAATTACAAAGGCATATAAAAAAGGCAAATAAAATGGCGAATACAATGAAAAAAAATTGGTTCAAAAAAAGGTGCTTAAAATGATTTCCTCACACGATAAATTCAGTGAGACTCCTCAATTAACAAAGGCTTGAATTCTTGATGCAAATATCTCGAGCCTTCAGCTCGTCCAAGTTTCTCTGCAGAAAACAACTTCAGGACTCACTGAGACTGGTGGCTCCGCACTTCTCGCAGTCTCGCTCCAGCAGGAACCAGCCCAGCGTATTTGGCATGCTCCCTTGTAAGGCACATAGTCTCGAACGTCAAGTGAGGCGTCAAGTAAGTCTCGAATTTACACCAAACCGCCAAGACCCGGAGGCGATTCAGATATTAGCAAGGACTCTACCCCAAATCCAACTCAGGATGTATGCACCTAGCCGTGATGAGAACAGCCAGCGGCTCCATCTTTTCCCTGAGGACCGGATCTCGACCGTGGCAGTGGTGACATCGATGGTTGGCGGAGCCCAGGGCTTTTTCACTGGGGTCAAAATGTCATCGCTTCGTTACCTCACGGAAAATGCCCACCGACTTCCACGGACTGTGGGCGGGTGGTACTTCTACCACAAAAAGAAAAACTATATCATGCTTCTTGCTGGATTCAAACAGGCCGCTACGTTGGCGCTCAAATACTCTGCCGGTGTATCGACCTTTCTAGTGCTTGAAGCTGGGCTCGACTATGCGCGTGGCACTACTGATTTTTGCAATACCACGGCTGTAGGGACTGTGTGTTCGTACGCTTACGGCTCGGCCAAACATATGACCCGTGTCCAGAAGTGGACCTTCGTCAAGAAAGGCGCGATGTTGGCACTTTTCTATGGCATTGCTCAGGACGTCATGATCTATAGCCGTGGTGGTTATGTATGGTACACGAGGTTTGCGGGGTTGCAAAACCCAAGACTAAGCCATTGAGAAGGGATGTCTATGTTCAGAAAATTTTGATATGACTCAAGATTTCAACTTTTTTTTTGCCGCCCATCAGTTTTGTGGGATCCAATGAACTAGCGGACATGATAATTGGTGAGCTTCGGGTGTTTGAGTGTTGGTATGAAACGCACATTGGTCAGTTTAGTCCCGGAATTGACTTATAATTGACCTATCGATAAAGTTTTTCGGGAGAATAGAAATACCAAATCAACGCGTCTTTTGGTGAAGTTTCGACGCAGACCGCATTTGCTTCAAGGGAAGTCTTGCATGGTTTCAGAGGGCCTCAGTTCTGGCCTAAAGGGACATTCTTTTCTCCTATGGTCAGCGGGAAGCTTAACTGAGCCTTATTTTAATAACTGGTACTAAAAGCACGAGGATGGCCCGAGGTTCTACAAAGACTTCTTTAAAGAAAATCAATCTCAAATTTTTATACTCTCATAGATCCTCAAAGTTGATGCCTGGTGACTTGATCGCTGGCACAATCCAGAGCCGAAGAGCGAGCAAATTGCGTCAAACACCAAGATTGAGTGGATCACTACAAGGAAAACTGTCTCTGGCTGACCCTGAAGGACTTTCTTGTTTGATTTAAAGTTCGGTTTTCAGAACTAGCCCCGTCAAGGCCCCTTCAAATGTTATTATCGTTCTGAATATGCTAAAAAGGAACACATGCCAGATTGGCTATTGATGCCCTATACAGTCTGTCTATGTACCAACAGGTATACCTTTAAACCCATCGATCATTCCTCATCGTCCTCATCGTCCTCCTCTTCATCCTCAAGGTTTACGGGATACTTGAGTAGAACTGCAGCACCCGTTAATTGGTCAAGCTGGACACCGCAGTCGTGGAGCGTAGATAAGACATGGACATCACCGCCCTGGCTCTTAACTTCTTCGCTAAGCGCTATGTAGTGTTTCCTGACTGCGATGTCGTCGCTCCGAAAGAGCGCATCTGTAAGCAATAGACTCTTCACTGCCCCCGACTCGACGGCACGCACGACTTCCTTTGGGCCGTACCATGCACGATCATCGTCTTCATTTAACACTTTCTGGAACTCTTCGAACACATCAGCTTCCTTGACAAACTTCATATTGGTGAGGTTTTTCTGTACGCTGGGATCTTTCAAGATCTCCTCAAGGCCCTGGAGGTATCCTGTGGACGAGTGGACCACCAAAAACTTCGACTTGTTTTTTAGAATCGTCTTGTTATCTTCTTTGATCGCCGCGTCTAAGAGCGCCTTCTGGAGCGCCTGTGCGGTAAATCCGGGTGACGCCAATATGATCACCTTCAACTTCTCGATATCGAAGTTTCTACTAAGCGTGGTCTGCACCATATCAAGAAACTTTGCCATGGCCTTGTCGTGAGCACTCCCACCGGCATCGCCGCGACTTTTCCGAGGAATCGCCTTCTCAATCTTATTCCGGAGCACAGTCATATTATCGGTGACCAAACACAAATGCGCCACGCCTTCTTGCATCACTACTGCGCCGATTTCCGCCTTGTTTTCCACAGACGAAGCCGCAAGAATGATCCCGTAGCTGACATCGTCCCACTCAGGTTTGTTGATCTTCAATGTCTTATTGAGCTGTACCTCAGCTGTATGGTAGCTCTGCATCGGCACATACTCGCTCTGTTCCGTGGTTTTACCCCGGATTCTCATCGTCTCGTCGCTGGGCTCATAGTCCACGGATTCAACAGCCAATTTCAACCGCACGTGCACACGTTCGGCCTTGCCGCCCTCAGTTTTCTTGACGTTTCTGATCGACAGAAGCGCCACCACGTCTCCTTTCTGTATAAGGTTATAGAGCTGCCAGAGGTCCTCCTTATCTTGGGGAACGAGCGAAAGCAGCCCACTTTTGTCTTTTTCTAGGGCAATTGTCTTGTCAAGAAGCTTCATTGTTAGATGCTCTAAGGTCTTATTCTAGGACTGTCTTTCCTTGGGATCACTTCTCAAAAGTTCTCTGAGTATTTGTATCTTCCGCTTCTAAGAGCTTTAAAATATCCAGTCCAATTCCGAAGCTTCTCCAGTATGAAAAAGTGGAATGAATTTGTTGTGCTTCTCTCGATATGAAAAGAATTGCTAGTGATTGGGTACCCGCACTGGTTGCGCAGCCTCCATAATGAATATTTTTTTTGGTCTTTTCGCGGCCATTCATTGCCATGTCCCATGCACCCACTCTAGTTTCTGCTGCTATGAAAGTACGGTTGTTATTATTAGAAATGGTGACTTACAAGTTTGAAGTTAAATAGGTTGTAAAATTCAAAATCCGGATTAATAGCAAGGAATTCTAGATCAAATCGAGGGTTGTTTCGGGTGATCCAACGAACCTTGGCTTGAATGCTGAGAATAAATGCCACTGTTGAGGTCTGCTATGTATTCTTCACGTAAACGTCCGTAGCACCATCTCGCCATTCCCTCCGGCTTTGATTCGTCAAGGTTAATTTGGCGTTGGAAGTACCTATAATTGTGTTGCCAATGGGGGACATCGTTTCGACGGAGAAGTCTGGAATTCTGAGCATCTACGTGGACGGCGCAGGTGCTTGCTCGAAGTGGGGTACAGTATATAATTTATCAGTGCTATTTGAAACACCAAAGAGAACTTGCCATTTCCGCTTAAACTTCCAGGAGCACTATGCTAAGCAATATCCCTCTTCAAGCTGAAATACAGGAAGACAGGCCACGGAAGCAGACTGGTTGTGGTAGTCAGTATTATAGGACATAGCTTAGGGAAACCTAGAGAAACAGTTCTAAAACACAACAGCGAGGGCCTAAGCCTTCACTTTCACCTTTGGATTCAAGACTTCTTCTATTCTTGCTTGCTAGTCTTTCTTCAAATATATTTACTATGACTCACTTGTATGAAAGCTTCCACCTTTTCCGCTTCTATCATCCTGCGAATTCTTGTAAAGTATCTCCACTCTGGGGAATGTTTCATGAGCACTGAAAAATACTTAGGTTTTCGATCAAAACCCTTTAACAATCCTTCCCCAAAGCATAGGATGCCGCACATGATTTGCAGACTTCAATTACTTAACATCGGCCTTAGCAATGGTCGAGTTTTTACAAAGCTCGCCCTTGGCGTTGACCAATCTGGCAGGAGCCTTGCCCTCGACTGTATACGTGACCTCAAAAGCATCCGTCGTTGAGAAACCAGGCTGTACAGCTTCCCAGACTTTCTTTTTAGGGTTCAATTGCTTCTCGGGCTCAGCATCATATCCTTCAAAGAAAAGCTTGTCTCCAGGCTTCGAGCCAGCAGGTGGATTAACGAATTCTACGGTGTTTTCGTTCGATGCACACAAGACCATGGCACAAGATTTGACACCCCGCATGGAAACCGGCTTCAAGTTGGCCACACACACAACGTATCTCTCCTGCATGTCTTCCAATGGAATGTACTTAACCAAACCAGAGCACACGGTTCTGGGGCCATCGGCGTCGCCCATGTCGATCGTCGACATGTATAAGGAGTCGGCGTCTGGGTGCTTTACAGCTTTCTGGATGAACCCAACACGCAAATCGATCATACCGGGGTTTGGTGGTACGGCAGCGGCTTGTTGCTTGGCCTGTTGCTCAGCCTTAGCCTTAGCCTTAGCCTCTTTCTTGGCTTTAGCAGCCTCAGCACTGGCTTTCTTATCGGCTTCACTCACAGGTCCTTTTTTCTCCTGAGGAGCCTTTTTGCCGGCACTTTCACCGGCAGCAGGAGCAGCAGCAGGCTTGGCGCCAGATTTCTCGACACCTGCGGCTTTCTCTGCGGGCTTTTTCTTCTCCTTAACTTCTCTGGCCACCGGGGCGTCCAAATCAATAACCAACTTCTCGGTTTCAGGCACATCGACCAAAGTGTTCTGGACCAAATCCGACCATCTCAAGATATGTCTGAACTTCGCATACTCCTCGGGTGACTTCCACTGCTGTGCCACAGGCAACACCTTAGAGAAAAGCTCCACGTCGACTTTAGCCGGCGTGTTACCAGTAACAAACGTCTTAGTTCTCAAATCGCTGTTCAAGGCGTCCAAAGATTCGGCCTCATCTAATCTATTGGAGAGGGTGTGGAACTGCGAAGAAAGGGCCTGGCCCTCTGCCGATAACTCCGGGAAAAGCGAGTCTGCGGCCTTCGAGACGTCTCTGAGAGGGAGCTTGGTGAATTTCAGAAGGAATGCGGCCATTTTCATATATGTTATATTCTGATATTCTGTCTATTCAAGCTCATGAGCCAATTCTCTGCGATAGCTTTACCGCACAATCGAAAATTTTGGCCTGGGCACGTGACGCGAAGATCAGGGCTAGGAGTCATTGTTGAAGTGTGTAGGTTCGTTTCGGAAATATAAATCTCGAGCTGGGTTTACTTTTAAGAAATATTATGTTTTTGATACCTCTAATAATTCGGGAAGCCTATTATATATTTACTTGTGCAAATTATGTGTTTATCGAGTACCCAATCAACTGCGCAATTGCGCAGGATCTCCATCATGAATCTTTAAGTAAGTGCAAATAGTCTCAATGATAAATCTGGCAAGATGTAGTCGACGTTGAATGGAAAGGTTTTGAGATTATTTAGATTTTTCACAGGGAGAATAATTTCTCCTTGTATTATACCTGCCGTATAAGGTCCAATGAACCTGTGAATCTTGTTGAGGCGAGTCATCGAATACCTTCTACGTCTCTTCGTCAAATTTTTGATAGACTTAAGCCGTATCATTATATTGAGACAGTTTTAGCTCGATGTAGCTTTTGGCTCAGCGCAGTAATTTCGCTTGCGTGAAACATAACATCATGGGTCACTCGCCAGCTCCGAGACACCCCATTAGTACCCCATAGAGCAAAGTACCTCATTTGCATACTTTAGTTTTTCTTTTGTCAGCTTGATGCTATTCTTGACTTTCCCGCTATTGCTTATCCTCCTTATAGTAGAACTTGTTTTCCCACCTTATCTGGTCCATAGTGTCCATCATAAGTTGCGTCTCTTTCCATGGCATGATGTCACATTGTTTTTTACCGGCTGCAATCTCCGCAGCCACCTTATCGGCCTCGTATAAGAATCCATTATACCCCGAAGCCACATGATCGTCAACTACTTCAATCGCTTCTTGAGTATTGTCCCTGAAAACCACCCTCAATTTACGTGGCTGAGCTGGGTTTTCTGCATACATCTCCAACGTACCTTTAGTTCCCTCCACTCTTAGGAACGGAGACGGCCCATCCACATGGTTGGAGCATGTGAGCACGGCTTGCTTTCCATCTTCGTATTTGGCGATATACGTGGCCACATGGTCTACTTTGTCTATGGGGTCAAGTGTGAGAAACGACTTCATCTCGAATTTCGCCAGCGGGGTTTCGGCCAAGATTGCTCGCATGTATGTTAGCGGGTAGATCCCAATGTCCAAAGTTGCTCCTGCCGCGAGCCCAATATCCCTAGCTCTAGAACTTGTGGGAAGACTGCTGATATCTGCGCCCATGGAGAATTCGGCCGACATTCGATGCACGTCACCCAACACTTTGGTCTCATAGAGAAGGTGCCGTGCTTGCGAGATCAACGGAAAAAACCGGGTCCACACGGCCTCCATCACAAACAACCCCAGCTTTTGCGCTTCTGCAAATACATCACGTGCGTCTTGGCCCGTAACTGTGAACGGCTTCTCACAAAGGACGTGCTTTCCATGACGCAAAGCCTGAAGAATTTGCTCTTTGTGACACGTGTGTGGTGTCCCGATATATACGACATCAATGTTCGGATTGGCAAAAAAGTCATTATATGGCTGGGCCAAGGGCGTCACTCCCTGGTTCGTTTCCGCCGTGACACCATGCTGATATAAAAACTTTTGTCCCTTTTCAGTGACCGAAGAACCGACACTTATAATCACGTGTTTTTTGCATTGATTTTTGTTGCTCAACACCAAGTCATGTACGAATTGGCCCGAGATATTACCCGCACCAAGGATTCCCCAGCGAAGCGGCATAGTTAGCTTTCAATTGCGTAGGTCGAAGGAAACGGGGGTTGTGAATGTTGATGCCTGGCACCGTGCGAAATATAATTGTGCAGATATCGTTCCACTGGAATAAAATGTGGGGAACAAGCGCAATTTGTGTTGTGCTGATTGACGTGAATTTCAAGATCAGAAAAAAAGATCCATTTTCTGGGATGATGGGCTGCAAAGGGTAGCCCTTATATACTGTTTGACGATGCAAGTATAGCATCTCGCGCCGCATTGTGAAGTGTACGCAGCCACGCTCAAAACCACGCTGGTTGATTGACAATAAACAAATTCAGATAAAGAGATAAAGTAAGCAGGGTTGGAATTATTACGAAATTATTTGATAGAAACCTTCGAGAGCTCGGAAAATAAGTTTGGTGAAATATGTAAGACAAATACGTCAGACAAATACGTATGACAAATACGTAAAGCAAATACGTAGGACAAATACCTAAGAAACACCATGGAATTAGTTTAGCTAGTTTGTAATTATTAGAGTGCACCTACCCCAACAATTTTTCAAGAGAGCTTTGACAGGAAGTCAGCACGCAAGATACGAATGCTGCCTTACATTTGATTGAATAAAGAGAGTCGAGGGAATTCAACATCAAGGTGTTGGAATCGAGTCTTTTAATGGGAAAAATCGGTAGAATTTACCTATTTCAGACGTATTCCAGAGTGAAGTAAATGATGCTTCAGGCGTAGATGGTTGCATTTTTAGCGTTGTGGGAAGGTAGGGGCTCGCTCATTGTAAGACAAAATGTAACCTAGTGAGCGGAGTGTGGGGAAACGAGCGAGATTACGGGAAGAGATAAGCGTGCGACGAGCACAGTGGAACTAACCACAAGGGTAACTGGAGGGGGAAATGCAATCTGAATCGGATAATGATGACGTGGACGGTGAAAAGTATGAAAGTATAAGAAGACGGCGGGGAATCATTGGCGTATATAAAAACAATAAGCAGAAAAAAGAAAAGAATAAAAGAATAGGAAAGAGGAAAAAATATCAGTCGGTACGCTTCTCACATCATTCTTGTTGATGCACCATGATGCTTCCACATTACCATCATGACCAGATCGCACAGCTGGGATTCACAGTGGTGCGCAACTTTCTCAGTGCGGACGAAATCTCCAAGTATCGAAAGGCAGCGGAAAGAATCGTGGGATTTGCGAGGGCAGGCCATTGGAAAGATGTGCGGACACGGGGCAAACAGTTTCCACCATGGCCTGCCAATTATAGTCCCGATATCTGGGGTATCACGGGTCTTATGCACCCTGCGCTTGGCGACATGGCGATCCCGTTCCAGGAGCTTTATTCTGAAACCAAACTTTTGGAAATAGCTGAAGACATCTTACAAACGGCCAGATCCGGGCTCTCTCTTGAACTTTTCAACATGCTCATTAACCCACTTACGGATTTCGAATTGGACTGGCACCGCGACTTGATTAAGCCCGAAGCTTTGCCAGAGGAAGAGGCAGCACAGTTGCTCAAAGACCCTTATGCTGGCACGCAATTTAACTTGGCGTTGACTGAAGATAAGTGTCTTATTGTGGTGCCAGGCTCGCACTGCAGGGTCCGTACTGCGGAGGAACGGGAGAAGACGACCGACGAGTCGAGGAAAAAACACATACTGGGCGAGATCACTGTTGAACTAAACCCCGGAGATCTTGTATTCTATAATAACAATATTTTGCACCGGGCCGCATACTCATGCAAAGAAGTCCGCTTGACCTTGCATGGCTCCTATGGCAATATCGAGCACGGTAAGGCCCGTGCACTAGGGGTGCTCCAGCACGGCGTCGCTCAGTGGCTTGCGGACTTCAAGCCGGTTAATGAAAATATGCAGCAATTGGCCAATGGCCTAAAAACGATTGTCGAGCAATTCAAGGGTCAGGATTTGGGGTACGCACAAGATAGCTAATTTTGGAAGTTAATTGATCATAGACATGTCTTGAACAAGGTGCTTCAACCTAGAGATAAAATATGAGTTTCAAGGTCTCATCTCCTAACCTACAGAAAAGAGCTTCAGAATATCGTGAGCAATGGAATTTTATTCTCACGAGCATCAAAAAGCTTGGGATGTCCCGCCACGCTCAATGGAAGCATTACGATTCTGGAATCAAGGAGGTAAGTGGGCACTTGCCGAAGTGTATCATGATTAGCTGAGTGCTCGACCTCGAGTTCCGTTATCTGGCTTTCGTAATTTCAATTAGCATGGTCAGCTTCAGCTTCTCTGTGGGTATTTTCTGAAACGGAGACAGGCAAAACTGGGGGTTGAAGCGGTGAATGAAGTCCAGCATGCTTCTCGAAAACAGTAAATTTACATCCAAAGATGCTATTATGTAGCCCTTTTTTCTAATCATATGCTGCCATATCACGGCAATAGAACAGTTTTATTAAAGTCCCGACTGCGTCTAGCGGGAGTGGATCCTAAATAAAGTGGAATCTGTTTGTCGCGTACTCTCGCAGTATAATATTCGGAGCATGGTGATGGATGGACTGGATAACTTTTCTAATCTATGACAATGATACTAATTCGAAATCTTTCAATGGTCTGAGTGAGTTTAAGTATTCTCAACAGGACTCTGGTCTCTTTTGCCCCAATCAGCAATCACAAGGGTACCATTCTTTGGATTGAGCAGCCTTTGGTCCTTGATTAACAAAGATTGGGCGTCCATAGCCCACCAAAAGTTTCTTATGTAAGGTCTTTGTAAGGTCAAGTGATAAGCTCATATCAAATTTAACTGAATCAATATGTAACCTGTTTGACTAGGATTACCTCTGTGCATTCGAGGCAAAGACTCAGCTGCTATAACCATTTGCGAGATCCAATGTGAGATATAGCAACTTCAAGGATATTTCCAATAAATTCAGACCTCATAAATCCAAACATCTTTGGGTATTCGATAATATTGCTTCTTGAAGTTTTTTGATGAAAATGATAGTGGTTAAATAACGCGAGAACCGAGTTCATTTAATAGTGTGATTAAAATGGGAAGTGGTCTTTCAGCTCTCGAATAGCTTCATTAGAGCTGTGTCAACCCTATTGTAAACACAATAGGCGAAGCCCGATTCAAGTGTCACGGGTTGAACATAAAGAAGGCATTACAGGTCTTTCATCCCAATAAATGGAAGGTTTGGTCCCAAGTTCATTCATTTCTTTTATTCTGACTTTCGCCATTTCAATGAAAATAAATTCCTCGTGCTTCAAATAGAGTAATGTTCGGTACGGAGGCGTGGTGCCTTTGAAGCGCTGATAGTACTCGATAATCAACCATGCTTCTCGAAAACCGTAAGCATGGTTGAGCGACGCAAATAAGTCCCCACATAGCTCACAAAAAGCTTTATCAACATAGGGTCCCATTTTCCACTCATGTGTTACCTTGTCACGGCAATACATACAGAGAAAAATCTTACTATTTTGCTCAAGGGCAGTGGCAACTGAATTCACTGTGGCTCTACTAATCATTCCTCCATACAGCTTTAGACATCGAGGACAAAAAATGGTTTTGAATATGAACTTGTTATTTTCAAGCCTGAATGGCGTTTTCAAATGTCTTGCTTTTTCAATCGGCTTAATCCTATACCCGCTAGGATATGACTTAAAAAGTGAATTAATTCATCTATGGATGGTAACTTCATTGAGGAAATGTTTTTGATTCAAAGTCACGCGAGAATTATCTCCAAATAAATCAAACTCCAAAGAGCACTTGGTTATTTGAATATGCAATGGAAAATACCTGTAAAACTTTGAGCCAACTTTAAGTGCTAACTAGTTAATCATGCCCTTATTCTGCTTCAAACTTCATTAATAGACACGCGATCGGCTTTTGCAGATGTACGAGTAATTGCAATAACAAAACGGGAGCTTTTATTGAAAAGCTAAGAGATGTTTCTTCTCTTACGTTCAAAACAAAGCCCACCTAAATAGACGCTCTCAAAATGCATCTGACTAAGACAAACTGAGCTAGACCAATCGTGTTACTAGCATTACTCAGGGAACAATGAGAAGCAGACAAGCACACACAGGGCTAGGATGGCTTGTGTAACAATGGGATAACGACCACGAATCGAACAATGCCAGAAGGCCAAGAAGACCGTCGCTTCCAGTTACTTGCTAATTTTGGCTCGAAAAGCTTTCAAGCCTTATGGCTCAGTGTTAGTAGAATTATGGGAATTCTTACACTGCTATTTGTTTCTGATCGAGCAAACTATGTATGAATCTTGGCTTGCCTAGACAATTTTTATGACTCTACACTTTACACTGGTCAGAACCATGATTATCAAAAAGAAGACAGTGCTTTTCTGGAAACAAAAGTCAATTTTTTGCCTGTCTATTATCTCTAGATCTATTCTAATTGGCCTTATTTGAAGTGTGCCTGCTTAGAAGTTCGCGTGCCAATCCACATTGTTTCTAAATACTAACGTGGGTACACCATTCCCGCGACGGTTTATAGGCGGGACAAATTCTACATATAAACCCGCACTTTCTAATATATGCACACTTGTATTACTTGAAGATGTGATTGCGAATCCAGATTGTACAAGCTTTGAGCGATAATGCGCCTACAAATATGTCATAAGCGAGCCAAGTACATTAGAGTTACATTTAATTTATGTAACAAATCTTAAATTATTAAAAATCGAATATCATGCCACGTAATCTCCTTGCGTTTCAACAATTTCGGATTTAACACTATTGCGACGGCCTTGGAGTGCACCTAGAGGGATTTTCATGTACTTTTGCGCACTGTCCCGCCTATAAACCGTCGCGGGAATGGTGTACCCACGTTATTGTATCGAGTTGTATCGAAAGCACTACCCTTCATTCGATAAACGAACTTCAATACATGTGATGTCAACAAAACGCATGTATTAACATTTTAAAATCAACATATCCTATAATATTAATATCTGTAATAATTGTTCATAAATGCTCAAAACATCTACGTAATAGTCCTAGTCCTAGTCCTTGACCTTCTGTCGAGTCCCATTAATCTTGGTGCCGCGCTCAGTGGGGTCCATGTCTGAGGCACGTCTCTTCACTACTGCCCCACTAAATGTCTGTAATTGGCGCCATGGCCACGGAAGATACACAAACAAAGCCAGTATGTCCACATTTTCTTATTTCAAGAGCAAAACCTTTTCAGTGCCTAGCTTTTTTTTTGCAGCGTGTACACCCGATAATCTGGTCCCCTTGTTCCCCTCTGCTTCTCGGTTGGCCCGTTCTTGGAGGGACCAAGATTCAAGGATAACACATACTTCAGCGCCACTATTCAATTTTGATAAACCGACTCTTTTCATTTGGACCGCATCATATATTCATACAGAACTCGACTAATACATCAGAAACGAAAGAAAATCTTTTGGGCTTGTAATCACTGTAACAAGGCCCACATCACATGTGACGCAGCACGACCGTGTACGCGATGTATCAAAAAAGGGCTCCAAGATTCATGTGAAGATGCTCCTCGGAAACGAAAAAAGTACTTGGCAGATGTTCCGGGTCCGCTTATCCACCAAAACGACCCTGAGCACAACTCGCAAAAGGCATCATCAAGTCCACTGAACGCATCTAATGCACCGAATGTTCTTTTCGACATGAATACTGGTCAAAGTGTCAAGACTGAACCGAACTCTTCCGGGCTTGGGGCTCAACTTTACGAAGCCACACAGTTCCAACATAGCTCATCGCTCCCCGACCATCTACTACGAAAACAGCGTGCTCTGGCGACTTCATCTCCGGCAATGGAACACCCAAACCTAGCGTCACCTTCTTTGTTTGCCCGACCAGGGTACGACAGAAGCTACTTCACAAGTCAGAATGCCCTGAGCCTACATCTGGCTCAAACTTCCGTTCAAAGTCAGAACCAAAGTCAGAGTCATCCTCTGGAGAAACGGCACAATGGAGGGTTCAGTCTACGGCAGCCAGAAGTTTACAAAGAGAATCCATTCGGGCAATCAGTGGAAAACGAGGTACAAGCCCGTAAGGAGCATATGAACCAGCAGCGAATTCAAAGCAGAGATCAGGGCCAGAGGATTCCCAGTCGTGGATTCACCGAGAAGAAGAGACCAAACTTTCTTTCATCTGCAGCAGATATGGAGTACTCCACTTTATCTAGCATTCTCCAAGATAGTCTTCTTGGTCTAAACCAAACGAATCCGTTGACATCGAACGAAGGTACTCCGTCATCGGTGAATATATCACCAGCACTCTCGCCCCACGGTACTTACGATGTGCCGCCCAAAGCCTCGCCGTCATCCCCGCTAGCTGCGACATATAATTTGAATGGTATCTCTTCAAATACCACACGACCCGAGCCGAAAAGCTATGGCAGTGGGTTTCAGTCACAGCGGTACACGGGCAACTCAGAATTCCCGCCCTTTGACTCCCGGATCAACCAGTACCTTTTGGGTAACACTCCACATTTCCAGGATGTCAAGTTCCCTGAAGTCAGTGAGGCCATGGAATTGCTCAAGCAGAACGACCCTGCGCTATATTTCTCTCACGGCTCGAAACTGTCGCTTTCCCTCACGATGGGGTTTCAACAGAATCCCGAAACCAGTCGTAACTTGCCGTTCAAAGACCCCGAGGAAATTTACATGTCTATAAATAAGCCGTTTTCATATACCCCCGGCTTTCACAAGTTGATAGCGTACCTTCGAGGAAGATTCCCTCGGGAGATGTTGGTGAAAATGGCAGAATCTATGGCAGTATACCGACCCTCGTTTATTGCATGCACGAACTCGCTCCGTGAGTCTGACTTGATCTTTATGGAGCAGTGTTTCCAGCGCACACTTCTCACCTACGACAACTTCATTAAAGTGAGTGGAACCCCGACAATCGTGTGGCGTAGAACAGGCGAGATCGCATATGTGGGACATGAATTCACTATGCTCACTGGCTGGACGCAGGAGCACCTACTTGGTGGAAAGCCCACATTCATTGTTGAGTTATTGGACGACAAATCCGTTGTGGAGTATTTCCAGCTATTCTCCAAGATCGCATTTGGTGATTTCCTAGGTGCGACCATGACAGAGTGTACGCTTCTTACGCCAAAGGACAATGTCAAGATTCGAACGGGATGCAGCTGGACTATGAAAAGAGACGTGTTTGGCATTCCAATGATGATCATAGGGAACTTTCTTCCCATACTATGATCGAAAGAGGACCATCTTTCATCTCTGAAAAAGTTCCCGAAGGCTTCCTCGAGCATCCTTGGTGCACGGCCGCAGCCTGCGTGAAGACAGATGTCTTCACATGCTGGCAATACTTTCTCCCCTGTTGTGAAAGCTTGCTCTTTGCTTGAAGTGGGTTTGAATAAAAACAAAACAGAAAACAACGAGTGCAATTTCATCGACAAATCTCGTTCGAAGATATGTTCTCGACGCCTACCAGAA
The DNA here is from genome assembly GCA_030561745.1 of Metschnikowia gelsemii. Classification (NCBI taxonomy): domain Eukaryota; kingdom Fungi; phylum Ascomycota; class Pichiomycetes; order Serinales; family Metschnikowiaceae; genus Metschnikowia; species Metschnikowia gelsemii. The sequence continues at coordinate 54,247 of JAKTYA010000001.1, forward strand.
GGAATTCAGATCAAAGATGAGTCTAAGTGCCAGGGCCCCTACTCCTTGGTGTTTTGCAACCACCCGCTACTTCGGCTCGGTGATGCAATACTTCCACGCAACAGCACAAAATTATATCATGACTTGTGACTCTGATAAGCCTCGATATACTGCCAAAGATAATCGGACTCTTAAAATTTGGTGCGAAGCATTGTCCAATGCTATTTACATGGCGCTTCCTAATGGAATGATGAGTTCCTGATTAATACTGCCCGCGCGCACAAGGTTATCTTCACGTGATGCGACCCCAGCAATCTGTGCCAATACAGTGTGTGGTGCATGCCACATCTAGTCCAGATCAGAGATCTTCTGCACAGAGATACCCCGAATCTTTCACTTGGCAAATAGTATCAACGGGAATACGTCTTCCTGATTTAATTTCGTGGACTTATCAATATCTCATTCGGACTATGAGCGCACGCGATACCTTAACTGCCAAATTGATTCTCACCGTGAGCACAGTATGTTTGGGGTCGCTTCAGTTCGGATACCATATGGCTGAGATGAATTCACCGGGGGCAATTCTCTCGTGCAAATCGTCGGTGCCCGGCAATGTGCCGTATGAGTCGAGCTTCTTTGGGCGCAGGGGCTACTCTTCGTGTATCCCTCTTTCGAGTGAACAGATTGGTTTGGCCACATCTATTTTCAGTATTGGGGGACTTGTTGGATCATTTTATGCGGGCACTATCGCAGACTTCATGGGCCGAAAACGAACAGCTTTGTTACACAATGTGCTCTTCTTCGTCGGCTCGTTGCTCAATGGGCTTGCGGGATCATTCACCACTTTGCTTTTCGGAAGGTTCATTGCAGGAGTAGGTGCGGGCTCAGCTCTTGTAGTGACATCATTGATGATACACGAAATCGCTCCTCATTCTTATAAAGGCTTTTTGGGGTCGATGAACCAGGTCTCGATCAATATAGGCATTTTATTTACACAGGTACTTGCCTTACTTTGGAACAACAATAACGAATGGAGGTATCTCTTATTGATGGGTAGCGTGATCTCCGCATTGAACTTTGTGGGTATTCTTATCTATGGAGAAGAGTCTCCCTTATGGCTCTTCAATAACGGGATGGCCACGCAGGCATTTACAACGCTTCACAAGTTACGCGGAGGTGAATATGCCACGGCGCGTAATGAAGTAAACAGTTGGAAAACGAGGACCAATTCTTCAAATGGCCAGGAAGACGGTAGCTTGCTTCAAGAAGAAGGCGTGGAGCCAAGCCAACCTAGAGAAGACCAGAGTGCAGTTACGTTAGGAAAATATTTATCATCTGCCGAGTACAACAACTCGAAGTTAGTTGGTACCGGTATACTCGTGCTTCAACAATTCTGCGGCATCAATTCGATTATCTTCTACGGGGTCTCGGTTCTTATCCATATCTTTCCAGATGCTGCAGTCTTGATCAATTGCCTCATCTCCGTGGTGAATACTGTGGTAACCTTTGCTTCTGCGCTATTTGTTGATAAGTTGGGTAGAAAGCCCCTTCTTAAAGCATCAGTAATGATGATGGGCATTCTGGCGGTAATTTTGGGTTATGGTATTTCATCTTCAAATGCCATATTGTCGATCATCGGTACGTTCACATACATCGCGTTTTTCGCCGTCGGCCTCGGGCCGATCCCGTTCTTGTTAGTAGGCGAAGTGACCCAGACAAAGGCCAAAGCACTGGCACAGAGTTGGGGAGTGACCATGAACTGGCTTGCGACGTTTGTTGTGGGATTCTTCTTCCCGATTTTGAAAGAATCACGGCTTGGCTCAGGCGTCTTTTACATCTTCGCAGCTAATTGTGGGTTGGCCTATTACTTCATACACCACCACATCCCTGAAACTAAAGGTTGCCATACATATGAAGCAGTCTGGAATATCAGATAAGCTTCTAAGCCAACATATCCTAGGGCCTAGAGGGCAATTTATATCTAAAGTACTATTTATTCCGATGAAGATTCCGGACTGGCGCAAGACTGTCGCCAGCCAGCACGGCTGCGAAAAGCCCCTTCTAACTCGAAACAGAGGATCTGCGAGCGAGGAGACACGAATTACGCAGAAAAACTACATAAGCATGAAAAGAATGTTACCGTTTCATAATTACACACTTTCAAATACCAAAGTCAGTATTCAGGAATCAGTATATAAGAAAATCATCTTAGTGCGTGCTTATTTTTTGTGCCCTTTTCGTCGACATCGTTGTGTGTATCACGTGCATGTACATAGGGCTGAGCCCTAAAGAATCAAACGCACTACTCGGCTTCAATTAGCGCATCGGCCTGCACGCATGAGGCCTACCAATAGGGCCCGTACCCCCAGCTACCAGTTCTGCGGGAGTGTGTGCGCGCAGTGAGAGTAGCGAAAAAAAAATTTCAGCGTATTTCCTCTTCCACCTTTCTCCATCTTCAGTCTAATCGATAAACATGCCTACCAGATTCACGAAGACCAGAAAGCACAGAGGTAACGTCTCTGCCGGTAAGGGTAGAGTCGGTAAGCACAGAAAGAATCCCGGTGGTCGTGGTATGGCCGGTGGTCAACACCACCACAGAACCAACTTGGACAAGTACCATCCAGGTTACTTCGGTAAGGTTGGTATGAGATACTTCCACAAGCAAAGAAACCACTTCTGGAAGCCACAAATCAACGTTGAGAAGTTGTGGTCGTTGGTTGAGGAGGAGAAGAGAGACGAGTACCTCAAGTCTGCTTCTGCCTCTGCTGCCCCAGTTATTGACACCTTGGCCCACGGCTACGGTATTGTCTTGGGTAAGGGAAGCTTGCCACAAGTTCCTGTCATTGTCAAGGCCAGATTTGTCTCCAAGTTGGCCGAGCAAAAGATCAGAGCTGCCGGTGGTGTTGTTGAGTTGATTGCTTAAGCAATCTTCTCGACTTCCATCGCTCCCCTGTTTTAATAGTCACAATAAATCTCACGTCAAATGCTACCCTATGAGCTGCATCAAGCATGCTTGCGGATGTTTAGGCATGCTATCTGTAGGTCAACCGGACACGAAGTTCGTCCAGTAGGTCATCAATGAAAGATTTGGTGAAAGACCCTTCTGTTGTCAATGCCACATCTGTCAAATCACCTGACTAAAAAATTATCAATCGCAAAGATTTTGTTTGCTTCAGATGACGATAATTCCTTCGACTTAGCGACTCAACTAATTTTAAACTGCCCAAACTGCAGTTAGAAGATATGCAACGTAACAAGCTATTATCATTCAACGTAGGATGTGAAATTGAGCAAAGACCCTGTGAAGTCCCATAATGAATGGGCATACTTCAATCGCAAAGCGCAAATTCCATCATTCTCCTTTATGGTGCTCCCTGGTCTCTAATGGCACTAATTGTGCGCTGTGCGGATTGAGTAGAATTGCAGGAGGTTTCCGATAACAAGAGGAACCCATTATTATCAATTACTTTGGAACACTTCATATCTTTGCTTGCGGAATAAATGACGCAATTTCAACCTTGCCTCATTTTTTGGATCTATTGTCAACTTTGTCGGGCGAGGTGTTGATTGAATGAAAGTTGTATCTCCGCTCAAGAATCCGATTAGGTCGCGGTATGATCAAAGTAGTTATAACTTCATCAATTTAAATAATAAAAAGTCACTTCCCGCGTGGACATCTACTTGAAGAAACTCACTTCATCGGAATGTTGACTTCAATTCTCGCAATGTCACATTGTTTTACACGTGAAGAGCGACCTTTGTTTCACTGGGTGCGAAATTCCACTCTAGTTTTACTGGCATGATTGTTTCATTCTGAATGTTTTCAACATAGGATGCTTTGTTCTCAAATGTTCCGAAAAAATTACTATCTATTACTTGTCACGATTCTTGGTTGAAATGAAGCGGACACACTTCAACACCACTCCCTTACCTTTTACATCAATGCGGTTTGTTATTGAGAACTTGAACCAGTGCATGTAATAGTGATGGTGCCACTCGCCCGGATCTGTACAGTGAGGAGACAGAAACATAAATAGTGGGCGCGATCCGCGTCCCAGATATGGAAGATTTATACTATTTTGAAATCTTCGAATCACCATTTCCGAATACAAATCCTCTTCTGTGTATTTCAAGTATATGGCCCGATACGTCACGGAAACACTGAACACATGTTTAGGTTGCATAGTCGAAGCTGTTCACAGAAACTAGCCAGTGCTTTCAGTCCGCATCCGTGCACCGGGACAAACAGTGTCAACTCAATCATCGGCTCGGTTGTCTCATCATGTAGGCGCAATGTACACTCCCGGTGTTTACTGCGAGAAATCGAGGCACCATGCGGATTCTCTCGATCTTTTGTAAAGCATCGTCAGCTTCATTTCCAACGCAATCTATTTTCGCTGGTGCTGAGACTCTTGGACAAGAAAAGGGGTCTAAAACTGGGGCCTGAGAAGAAAATCAATATGTCTGACACCCATTGGGAACCTGAAGCCGCTGTGCCAGATAAAGTCAAGCGACTTCTTCTGCAGAAGACGCCTATTAACAGCATGTTGGCTTTTGTGCAGATAGTCCGTCTCTTGAAAACGCAGCCTAGAACCGGCTGGATCGATAAAAACATTCCTCGTGTGGACGCAGAGAGTATTGCTGACCACATGTACCGGATGTCGATCATTGCAATGGCGCTTCCCAAGTCGAAAGTGAATGCCGACAAGTGTGTGAAAATTGCGTTGGTACATGACATTGCTGAGGCTCTTGTGGGTGATATTACGCCAAATAGCGAGATCAAAAAAGAAGAAAAACATCGTCGTGAACTTGCGAGCATAGAATACTTATCTGAACTAGTTTCTGCCTACAACCCGGAATTCGCTTCGGAAATGAAAGAGTTGTGGTTGGACTATGAGGAGATCAGGTGCTTGGAGGCTCGTTACGTGAAAGATATCGACAAGTACGAGATGATTCAACAGGCTTGGGATTATGAGCAAGAGGTGGGGTTGAGCTGTGATTTGGAGGAGTTCTATAAAGCAGAACTGGGTATTGTCACCGAGGAAATTCGAGCATTGTGTGATGAGGTGATCAGGCAAAGAACGGAGTGGGTTAGATCTGTGCAATAATCTACTTCCCATCTAGCCTGGTGAAGAATTCTAGATCCAAGAATTCCAGGCTTGCACACATTCACACTATTTGGTTGCATTGGATTTCAGGGGCACATTCATTTGGCTGCCCAACACAGAAATGTATCACGTCACAAAACGAAATTTTTAATATCTATTCATTCATTTATTTATTTGTGCATCAAATCGAGTCCGCCTCTCTTCGTACTGGCTCAATTCCGTTTTATAGTGAATCACATGTAATTACCATCATCGTATTCATCTGCTTGTCGCAGGGTGTAGGCAAAATTGTCATGAGCCTCACAAATCTGATTTCTGTAAATTTCCATGCCAAATTTCCAATTTGGGTTCTTTTAAGTCATGGTTGAAGATTTATAAGCCCAGATTCAAATCAAAAAACTCAACATCAGCTGTAAGTTTAAAAGTTTTTGTGAACATTTTGACTCCCCACATACTGAACCGAAATCTTATTCTGGTCTTGCATACTGGCGCCTACAAAGTAAACCAGATCGTTACATGCATCAAGTATGAATTAATAATTTACCCTCGATAAAAATGTCCCCCGAGAAAGCTGAGCCCGAAAAGGAGGCCGCGAAGCCGGTATTTGGAGCTTCAGGGCGTAAAATTGTATATGATAAAGATGGGAAGCCGTATGTAAAAGAAATCTGTTCATGAGTACTTTAACGGAAGCCGTTTTACTAACAAGCATAACAGTTGCCGCACATGTAACTCACTCTTGGACTTCCAGATGGTTTCTGGAAAGTCAAAAGGACAAGCCTCTACAAAATCAGCGGAACCTCAAAAGACTGTGGGGAAGGTGGCTGCTTATAAACAAGAAGAGCCACCAGATGTTGAGAAACTAGGTAGTTCTTCATGGACGTTACTACACCTGATTGCAGCAACATACCCAGAGCATCCAAGCACCAAACAACAGACGGAAATGAAACAGTTTGTCTCCCTTTTTGGCAAATTCTACCCGTGCTGGTTTTGTGCAGATGATTTCCGCAAGTATACTGCGGCACACGAACCCGAGACTGAGACTCAAGATTCGTTTGGGAAATGGCTCTGTAATGCTCACAACGATGTTAATAAAAAACTTGGGAAGCCCGAATTTAACTGTGAATTGTGGAAACAAAGATGGAAAGACGGATGGGAGTAATATTTGAAAAGGGAACATCAAGTGAGAGAAGTGTGGACTGATTATAACCCATGGTGGCAAATCAACAGAAACAACCGATACTCGAAAGTTCAAAAAAGTGATACTGTAAATAGACTAACTAGACAAATAACATAAAAAAGTGGTTACTCTCATACTCAACGGTATGTTTCCTCATAAGTTCATTGTCTGCGACTTTATCGGGTCTCAGTAGATGCCCTTGATAAACTCCATCAACTCGTCACCCACGCGGGTACTTGAAGATGGCACGAACCGGTCAGCAACCATTTGTTTCTTTAATACTAAAATTGTAGGAATCTTGCTCACAGCATATGTTTGTTGGAGCTCTCTTCCTCCAGGCGAGTCACACGCAATATTGGCCAACGCCACTGCCTGCGAGACGTCTAATGGGTACTTTTTCGAGTCTGAAAGCACATCGAATAGAGCCTGTGTTACACGGTTACATTCTTTATCTCCTGGAAATGTGAAGTTAAGTAAGAGCGGTTCTTTGCCAAGCACAACGGTGCCTAGTTCTGTGGGGGTCTCCATATATGTGGGGAAAAGTCGATTCTTCGTGGTGATTTGGCTCGGGCTTGGAGGGTAAATGAGAGTTTTGTTGTATTTGGTGAGCCAGCCAAATAGTGTTCTTGCAGGCATTATTGAACGGCATGCTAGCGAGAAGTGTTGTGGACGGAAAACCAGGAGCATGATTGTGTATTATATTTGACTAGACGTCAAGAAAAATAGGATTATCGATATTTAGAACTGGTCATGAGTGCGAATAAATCTGGGGTTCTGGATGTCGAGCCAAGACCGAGGTGTACTTGAACCCTGGCTAACCACAAAATTTTGAAAGGAGATCATTTACAAGTGAGTACTTTCAGCAGCTGGATCAACCCAATTTAAATCCGAGGTTTATATAAAGTTTAAACCATATAAATAGTCGCATGTGCTCTGTGTTTATTTTTCCGAACGGCATTTCATATTTTCTCATTTCAAAAGTAATCTGTCAGACTTTTTTGCATTTACTTGTTTGAGTTTCCGGCTTTGTCTATTTTCTGGGTTTCAAAATTACAATAAAAAAATATGAAATCTTCAAAAATTTATTCTCTACATGAATATGTCGATAATGAAACAATCTTGGATCTTTTCAAAGTTAATCATATTATTTAAGATTGGTGTTTCTTGTTGTGGGCACGATCCAGAGGAGATTCGACTTGTCTCAGCTGACCCAGGATATTGTTCTGATGTTGAACTTACGGGCACCTCCAAAATAGAGGACCTTGGAAGCCCAACCTGGAGTAAAGCAGTAATTCTACTATTACCACTATTTAGCACTTACAGAAACAAAATACCCATAGTTGAGTCCCGCCGGCCAGTGTTGAATTCCAGGCCGTTTTAAATTATTCTATTATATATCTATGATGCGGTGAGACCCTTAGTGGATAGAAACTGTTTACACACCAATGTAAGTCTAAGATAAAGCAAGAAGATTGACAACAGGTCTGAACAAGTATCACCGCAACGCGCTTTGTGCCGCAAAAGTAATCGACTAGAGTGCATTGGACGACATCTTCATGGCTGATTTCTAGAATCGAGATGTGCATTGAGTCGCCGCATTATGGGTGCAGAGATATCCATAGAACTATCTGCCAACACATTATTGACCTCATATTATACCCATCTCAATCCACGAATAGGTGAGCTTCACTTCCATTGATATTTCTCCAGGAAGTAGAAGCTTACCTATTCGTTTTAGCAGCGTATGAAAAGTTCCAAGTATATCAAACCTCGTCTGATTCAACGAGGACCGAAACCACGTTCTTCCCAACTTTCTTGCCTGAGCTGGTTCAACCCATTACTCTTAAAGCAGTCTCCACTGCAGCAAATGTGCCTGCGCTACAAGGAACTGCCCTTAAAAGACATGGCACTATTCCCTTCCAGAAGCCTCGAGCGCCGTTTGCGGCCCAAATAGCTTTCGCTGCAGAGGTAATCTTGCCGTTATATTTTGATTCACTTCCAAATTTATCGCTTTGGATATTGCTTTTAATGACGTCCAATGGATAACTACTGAGCCACAATGCATTTCCTGCTAGTGCTCCACAGCCCAAAAGTTCGATTGTGGAGATATCGCTTCTCAGCTTGTATCCTCTTTGATTTATGAGATACAGGATCAACGACTCATAGGTGAGAAACCACACTCCATAGGCTTGCACTTCTCGGATGAGCGTGATTGTGGTTCCTCTATAGAGCCCTGCAAAGCCTCTCGTGCCATATATTTCCTTCACGGTTTCTTTGAGAGATGTTGTTTTTGTGCTGGATTGACTAAGAATACGGAGTTGCTCCACTGGTGCCGTCACAGGGGTATTTACTGCACCAGCCATAGCACCTGCAATATAAGTTTGCGGCCAAAGCAGAAGCTGGCTCTCTCCATTCAGCTTAAGAAGCTGTCTCTTTGTCTCATGGAACCCGTAGAACTGAAGAGAAACACACGCACCGACCCCAAAAAGTGGCGCTATCGTTCCCTTGTAGAAAGCTAGCGGACCTTCTTTAGTGAGAACTTGCTTGATGATTTCAGCAGAGGACGATGTTGTCGTAGAAGTCTGGAGTCTGATTTTGACTAAGTCGGCCGGCTGCCCGATAAGCACTTGCGTGGCACCGCCGATGAATCCGGCAACAACGTCTTTGGCCTTCCTACTGAAAGAGTCATCGACCGACATTTTATCTATTCCTGATCTCTGAGAAACGGTTCGAAGGCGGCAAGAAGAATCCGAGACAATATTGAAAAGCAAAGAAGGTATTTAATCAGACACGAGAAAGAAGAGCACGATGGTAAATGAATTGTGGGGCCTGACAATGATCGGCTTCGTTATCGTGAACTCAAATCAGACAAGCGCACGTGACCTGCGCAATTGGGTGCAAAATTTGGTTAGGCGCGCAGCTGTCTTCAATCTACATTTTCTCAGAACTCGGGTAATACTTGGATCTCAGCTTCTTAGTGCCATGGAGACTCCAATGATAATTGATGTCTTTGTTTTTAACAGCGAACAGAACTATTAGCATTGCCGATACTACAGTATAATTTGAACTACGACTGATGATCGTGTCACAAAACAGGGAGTAGCCAACCATCTAGTAACTGTGTCGGAACTCACGAATGGAATTGAAGGTTGTTACCATAGGACCGAATTCACTATAATAACGTTAAGGTGTTTCGTGAGTCATGTGTAGACTTCTACGCTGTTTTGATTTAGTTAAAAGTGTCAAATGTATATTTAAATGCATAAAAATACAAAGGACAATGCAAAATGATAATTTAATTCCAATTTACCCGGACCACGCATAATCAGTCATTAAGAAGACCTCCAATTGACATTGTCTTTTTCTTTACCTCGCCCGTTCCAAACGAATTCGTAAAGTCTATGGCGATGGAACGGATCTTATTAGCCTCACCACCGTTGGAATCCATGGAGCCTTTCAGTGTTTTCTCTGGTGCAGAAGGAGAATCTTTCAGATCGGCTTTTGTAATTCCAGGCGATTTTGTACCATTCTCTTTGATCTTGAGTGCGGGCAACTTAATAGGCAGACCTGTTGACAGACCATGCTCTCCAATTGCCAGGTTTATTGCATCTGGTGAGGCTTGAGGCGATTCGTGGAGTTGTGGCCGCGTTTGAATGGCCCTCATTGGCGGGTACGCATAATATGCTGGCGGCCCTCCGTTGGCAATTGTATGCTGTGGCGCCTGAACGAGCCGTGGTTGTGGATGCAGTTGAGGTAGTGGATATTGCGACGGTAGTTGCGAAGATGCCGATGTTGATGGTGGTATAATTGGCGTATGTAGCACCAGCTGATGTGGCTGTACGGCGTGTGCGCTTTGTGTCGGTGAAAACTGGAACGCTGCCGGTGGCGGAGGCCCAGGTAATGGACCCGGACCGTTCGGCAAGCGGCCAAACCCAGAATACCGCGGGTAAAATGACAGCAGGATCAGGCCGGGATGCAGGGCGCTTTGCACCGGGGAAAGAACCGGCGGAGACATCAGCACCCGCTGAGGCGCAAACAGTCTACCGGGCGTTTCTTGACCGGGAATACGGCTCTCTGAATTCGAAACTAAAGCTGGCGTTGACGAGGGCGAGTTAGTGTCAGAGCCAGTATCTCCGTACTTATCTGAATGTGCCCTTTTCCTTCTCTTTATTGTGCTACGCTTCATCCGGATCGGACGATGGCTGCCGTGAAGTCTATAGTACAAGCCACAGGCATTGCAGATCGTGTTTCCCACGTCGTCACGGCGCCACAAAGGAGTGATCGTACTTGAACAGTTGAAGCACGCTATAGCCAAACTATCCTCGTCTTTATTCTTGCTATCGGCACTTTGTTTCGGCAGTAAGGCAGCTTTTTCTGCCAGCGCCTTATTCAACATCCGGTTATCGTAGGCAGGACATCCTTTACATGCCGCAGAGCCGCCTGTTCCATTGCATGAACCGTCACCTTTACACGAGCCTTCCTCTGCTTTGCAAAGCACTGTATTTGGCGGTCTTTTTAAGTTGACCGGCCGATGATGATTATTTGACCGTAGATAAAGACCGCAGGCATTGCATATTAGCGTGCCGTCGGGTGCTCGGCGCCAGAGCGGGGTTTTGCTTGTGCCACAGTTCAGACAAACATTTCCATCTGTCGCTATATTCGCTGAAGTGTTTACCGATGTCGGCAGACTAGGTGTAGGAGTTACTGTCTCGGGCTTTACTGACTCCTCAAGTCCAGCAGACGTAAGAGCCAGGTTCGATGCCAGGGTCTCAGCCAGACCCTCTCTCGGAGACTCTCCCGGGGACTCTTCCGGGGACTCTCTCGGGGACTCTGACAGGGATGTTTTGAGAGGTTCTTCTAAGTCTGCTTCCATGCTATTTTTCAGATCATCTTTCGAAGCCATTTTCGAATTATCAGTTCGTCTTGCTGACAGCTTTTCAACCTGACCCGAAGTTTGGGTCATAGCTTCAGCATGAGAGTTTGTGCCATTTTCACCTCCAATAGGCTTTGAAAGATTCGTTTCTCGATTTCGTTTGGTTTCTTGCAGTAGCTGCGGTTCTTCAGAATCGCTATTTTGTAGAGTGGTCATTTTAAAACTGACTTTTCAATCTTTTTTGAGGTGTTTGGAACACACTGGTTTCTGAAAACCCTCTTTGAGTTCTTCTTAAAGTTTCGATAATATTCGGATATCAAAGGACGAGTATTTTGGCAGACATTGCCAAACTAAGAAATAAAATTCAAGGGAAACGAAGACAGAAAAGAAAAGTTGGCCCAATAAATAAATTCCTCGATGTCGTATCAATTAGAAATCAAGGGAACTCGTATATTCGTCTTTGTTTCAATTTATCGCGGGAGTTTTTCAGTCCACTGTGGGTATTACTGAGGATGTTGCGTTTTTTCAAACACTCTATTTCTTTTTTCCTAGTCTGTTCCGTGAAAAACCAGATGACTTTCCTTTTTTATGGGGTTTCTAGGCCAACAGAATGGGGTATCTTTAGAGCTGATCAAGAGCGAGCGAGAGAGATGTGGATGTCAAACGCAGAGGGAAGACACTGCATAATATACTGTGTGCCAGATGGAGCGGTAGCAGGCCACGGAATACAGGCCCACGATTAAGGTTGTCTGGATCGCGCGAACAAGACGAACACTATTTGTGAGGTGTCGACATCCAATAATATTGCGCGCAAATGTAAGCTGAAGCACGATCAGCGCCCAGTGCGTTAGTCAAACAATACGAGCAAAGCGGAAATAACCGTCGGCCAAAATTTGGCGAGCATCAGATCTTGGTGTGCAAAAATGTAAAATATGACACATTGCACGAGGCTTAGCATACTTCGAATATGCGAGAGGAGGCTACCAGTCAGAGGATTTTGCTCAGAATTAAATTCAGGGCCGAAAAGCTAAAATCGGTCAATAACCTTTATCCTTCGAGAAATTCCGTGTCTTGAAAGAAGAAGAAATCAAGAAATCAGACAAACAATAAACTTTTTGTATTGTTCCTTTTGGACCCTGGGGATGTTTTGTTGTTCGCTTGGCTTTCCACGCGGAGCTAATTGGTGCTCAGGTTTTCATCGCGGTAGCGTAATAATTCATAGTTTTTAAAATGATATTCGCTTGTGTAAGGAATGTAAATTTTATCGTACATTAGGATCCACAAAGCAAAATGTGCACCAGCATTCAGAGCTTCGAATAGTTAAAACATTGGGCTTCCTCCCTGATTGGCTTCACGCGTTTACTCCACATCTTGTAGACTTTCCCGCAGCCAGAGCATGACCCATAAAGTATGACCCATGAAGTCCGTCCACCACTTCATCTGGATCGCGAGCCGTAACAAGACAGACACAAGGATCAATTTCTCAAACCTAGATGCATCGTCGTGGCTCAATGGGTGGCTTTTTTATACATGTATTCAGCAATCTGGTACTTAATTTCCATGCTATGCATTGCCGTTATTCCGCTCTACACTCCTGTGCCGGTATCTAAAAACTTAGTGCATGTATCCCATTCCTCGTTCTTTCTTAGTACACAATTCACCCGAAAATTACCAATGGCAAAATCTTCATGTGAGAGATATTCAGAATCTTTCGATTCATATTCGCTTCCTAATCGCTTGTTTTGAGTGCCTATATACACATTGGAGGAGGGACTTGAGCGCATCGCCTTTCTATATATTTCGCTATTCTCAGCACATCTTTATCATTATTCTACAAATGGTAATGCCTATAATGAATCTTCAGTGTACTTCCTCAAACCCGGCAATTTTTAAAGTTTCATTACAGCAAATTTTTCCGTCCCATTAGATAAGCATATTGCAATATAAAAGGCTCGATCTGCTAGGTGGTTTCATTGTGTAATTTCCATGAAAGATTCCTCCGGGCTCAAAATTGAGGTTTAGGCAATTTTACATCTTTGCCGATCTATGCCTGCGATATAGAGGGCAGTTTGAGCATGATTGCACAACTACATGTGCATCGGCCATTTACTGTACCACCCATCTACAGTCTTTTATTGACAATCATGATATTCCCCCTCCCTCATTTTTTTAGCAACGCATTGGGTAGCTGTCGCGCCGATCAATGACGGTTTGTTTCATTCTGAAAAGTCGTCTAATCTTCACATTAATTAAGCTTTTCAGCCATTAAATTGGCACAAAATTATAGCTTGAAAATTATGCTTCACTCAAAAGTTTTTTGATATCATTTCGAATTCAGGAGACAGTTTTCTTTTTTCGATTATCCTCTACGTTTAAATTTCCGTAACTTTCCCTATTTGACTAACAATTTTTATGAGTGTGGGATATTTTTGAGATGTAATTCGATCTTGAAACCGCTTCCCAAGTTCCAGTCCGACCACCTCTCTTTCCCACCAATGTGGTCGCTTAACTATAAAAAGGATGGGTGGCGTCAGGGAAGCGCGCGTGTTTTGTTTACGCGAATGGGTGGTCCTCTATTAAACAACCCCTTTTGTTTACCTTCGGTCCGCGAAACAAAACAAACGCACGCGCGCTAATTTCAGTTCCTCGACTAAGATTTCGGAGACACCCAAAGCCCAACAACCCCATCCCAATTCAGAAAAGTACATCTTTGGGGCTGACAAAAGAAAACTTACTATACCCGCCCGCCCACTAGATAACCAGGAAAGAGAATAGAATAGCGCTGCTTCCCCAGGTGTGAGAAAAGCGAATTAGGCGAGATCACGAATTGAAGAAGAAAAAAAATCGCACGTCAGATCTGCATTTGCCTGAGACCGTCCTTCCAAAACCTCGCAAGCGAAAATTCCGAGTGCACCAATTACCTAGGAAAAGAAGCCTACCATAAGGAAGAAGAAAAGAGCAAACAAAAACAAATATAGATAGTCACCTTTAAGAGGAGGAGCCGTCTTTGAGTCTTACAATCCCTTTACCCACTGAGCAAATATAAAGGCAGCTGTCCTTGTCTCCAATACATATAAAAGACACTCTAAAAAACACCAGAACGGTGTGCGCCCATACTGACCCTCAAGAGTTTCGGGTATTTTCACGAAAAACTCCAAACAAACCATGAGGCGGTACCTGAAGCGACAGGGTTCTGAAATCAGTCGTAGAGGTGATCAGACGGCACTGAAACAAAACCAAGAACTGCCACACCCGCATTCAGCAACAAAGAAGGGCTCAGGAGCAGCAATAGGAACATCAGTGGCAATGGGCGCAGGCAATTTGCATAATACGCCTTCCAAAAAAGGCCATCCATATCAACATGACCTTGAATACTTCACGAACCATCATTTTTCGAGGTCGTTCAACTCGTTAATTCTTGAGGACTCAGATGATCAAGGTAAAGGCAAGCGACTACTCAACAAAAGCCCGCCATTTAATGTGAAACAAGGACTTTCAATCCTGGATGCTATGGATGGGAGTTCTGACGCCACCCAGGTGGATTTCCTTGAGTTTGACCTGGAGCTGGACTTGGATATACTGTCAGACAACGAAATCGGGGTTCCCACTGAGGACGACGATGATATCGATAATGAAGAATACGATCATGACAAAACAAATAATGGCGATATAAACGCCGCTCTAGATCCGAACCATGGGGTTTCACACGATATTCTTTCAAATTCTGGCAACAAGCTGCGGCTAAAAATGCCCAGAAAACCTCTTTTGAAGCGGTCTTCCAAGTACTTCAACCTATCGATCGATTCGAAATGCGTGCCTGGCCACGCGTCCCCTCTCTCTGGGAAAGAATCGAAATTCACTCTGTCGCCCCTCGCAGAAAGAGGCACGCCGTTCAACAAGTTCAAAAGACCACACAAGCTCGTAAGCCAGTCGCCGTCACCAAGCTCAGCAAATAAGTTCAAGTTGATGATCGGCGCCATATCGCCATCGAAAGTGGAAAAGACCTCAAAGATGTTCAAAAATTCAAATAATCTCCGCATCAAGTCCCCTTTACGTTTGGGCTCGCTGTCCTCTGCATCGTCTCCTATCGCCACAGAATTCAACATCAAAAGACTCAGCAAGAGCCCCAGCCTACGATTCATGGGCTCTTCCTCGCCTTTAAAAGGCCATGCTTTTGAGGACCATATTCTTCGAGCGTACGACGAGTCACCTCTGCGACCAAGGAAACACAGCGCATCGCATTTCAATATATATACTGACCATGACGATAGGGGATCGAGTGTTATGAACAAAACTGTCACGGAAGCAAACCCTCCTTCGACATCGGGCTCTTCAATATTCGACACAAACAAGGAAAACCTGTTTCTCCAGTCCTCCAAGTCCGCAAAACGAGCGTCTTACAAGTTCGTGAAACCATTACAAACTGCGTTTGAATCTGCAGGGCTAAAAAAGAAAAATACTCTACCGAAGTCGATCAAAAAGGCGCCTCCAGAGACCCCAGTAAAGCGACAACCTCTAATGATAATTACCAACGAAATGAACAAGCCACAGGATCACAATGACAGCTTCTTTAGTTACGATCATTCAATTGAAGTGGGAAGAAACACTAGTGGGACGTATTTGAATTCCAATGATTCCAACTCATCGTTTTTCAAAATACCCTCCCTGGCAAAATCTGAGACGGAAGTAAAGCTCGATTTCACCGAGCCCCTTGATTTGGACTTGGGTACAATACCTGAAACACCCACAAAGCTGTCGAGTCGAGGAAAGCGAATGAACCTTATAATTGATGATCCCACCAATAAGCCGCCAATGAAGCTCAATGGTGCTTTCGAAACAGAACCGTGTACTCCAATCATGCAGTTTCCTACAGACTCAGTTGTCTCTTCTCAAGCCACGTTGAGCTTACCAAACGCTTCTGGGGAATTGCTGTCGAATGATCGCACAATGACCGTTCATACTGCTAGTTTTGGGAACAACCGCGACTCGGTCATTCAAGAATCAAAACCTGCTGCTTTGAAAGATCTATGTGATGAACGTCTAGTTGAGAAATTCGGGAAATCCAATATAAAATACATTGGTAGCGGGCAATTCTCTGTCGTGTTTGAGTGTAATTTCCAAGGCCAGAAGTTTGCTATCAAGCGCAACAAGAAGCCAATCGCTAGTTATCACGAGAAAAAAGCTTTGTTAAGGGAGATTGATGCTTTGAGAGCGCTTACATCTTTCCACGAGGGTGAAACAGAAGTAGCAGATGGGAAGGAGAACTTGGTGTTCTTTATAGAAACATGGAGTTCCAACAATTTCTACTACATCATGACCGAGTTTTGTGAAGGTGGCACCCTTAATGAATTCTTGGACGATCACCAAACCTACAAACTTGACGAGTTTCGAGTATGGAAAATCTTGATTGAGATTGTCTCTGGGCTCAAGTACATTCACCTGAAAAACTACTTGCATTTGGATTTGAAACCGGCAAACATTTTTGTCACTTTCGATGGAAGCTTGAAGATTGGTGATTTCGGCTTGTCTGCGAAACTCCCAATTTTGGAGGAAGATTTTGACTTGGAGGGTGATCGGAATTACATTGCTCCAGAATTGATAAACGATAAAATCTATACGCCTTATGCTGATATCTTTAGCGTTGGCTTGATCATTGTGGAAATTGCTACAAACATCATCCTTCCGGGAAATGGGACGCCATGGAAGAAGCTCAGAAGTGGTGATTTGAGCGACGCAGGCAAACTATCGAGCGACAACATCAGTGATTTTTTAAACCACAAGAACTTCTCATCATTGACTTCGTACAACTCGTCGCTCCAATCAATCAGCATTCAGGGTTTGAATCAAAATTTGTTGTCTACAAATCGCTCCAACATTAGTTGCTCTCGCTCGGTTCCCGAACAAAGCATCAACTCGTATTCTAACCGTGTCAATGCCGAGAATTTCGACAAGCATCCCCAGGAAAAGTTGCCTGAATGTGTCCGTGAACTCATCCCAAAAGGAGCTCCTGAATTTCTCTTGAACAATTCGCATTGTCTTGATAACTTGGTAAATGTGATGTTGAAACCCAATCCCTTTGACCGTCTTAGTGCCAACGATATCTTAATGCGAAAGGAATGTATTCAGATCGAGTCTAGACGCAAAGCTGGAGCCACGATTTTCGAGGGTGAGTTTGGACCCAACGATGATTGATATGGCAACAAGTATTTACAGAAAGTATTTGAACATGACGACGCCCTTTAGAACTTCTATGAAATAGTATAATGAATTACGTAACGAACAAAATCTAGACTACTCTTATTTCGAGTTACGTGGATTGAACGAATACTCGGAAAAGATCGTTTATTGCATTGTACATCAACAAAGTTTTGCCCTCGTGAAAAGGCTGATGCTAGGAGTGGAGAGTTAAACTCGCCTGGAAATGAATATATCAGCCAGCAGCAGACATTTATTGGATTTGAGAGTAGCCAGTGAATGGGTTGGCGTTCTTGGACTTCAAGTACTCGTCGGATTTTTGTTGCCATTCCTTATCCATCGTGATTGGAGGAGGTGGCGCAAATGATCTGATGGTAGCGAACAAACCAACACCAGCAAACAAACCAGCAACAGTACCCCAGAAGATTTTGCTCTTGTCGCCAGGAGCATACAAAGGCTTTCTTGGTCCCCATTCGCCAAAAGAGATGTAGTAAGCAGCCTTCTTCTCTGAGTTAGTCAATTCTTGCCAAGGCAACTCCATTCTAGCCTTCAACTCATTTATCAAAGCGGTCTGGTCTTCTTTAGGCAATTTGTCCCATCTGGTTTCCAAGTGGTTGACGTATGCGTTGGACAATGGTCTTGGGGCTGTCTTAGCAACCGTGGAGTTGAAACGAACTGCTCTAACAATAGATTGGCGAAGCATTTTTCAGGTATTTTGTGGTTGAGGTATACTCCGTAATATGATTAATGATTGTTGTATAATTTGACCGGGCTATTTCTTTCACCTTGTGTAGTTAATTCAATGTTCCCTGATGGCTTTCTAGATTGGTGATTTTTTCTCTAAGAATTTTCTGTCACCCAAGTTGTGCGCACGGTTCCATGAGGCCATTTTTGGTACACTCATGAATAGCGCGTTATGATTGGCGGCAATATTGTGCCACGGACGACCGCGAAGTAACCTGATTTTGCATCCACCCCACTGGACATGTTTCCAAGATCCTCGGAACTCTTTTGTCAATGCCAATTCTAAGGTAGATGGTAGCCTCTTTACCCTTTAAATAACTTTCTCAACTCTTGATGATATTAGTGCACTGGGCTCCGAGATGAGTACCTGTAGAGGAAACGTTTAGCGGTCTCCAAAGCCTCCAAGTGCCCATCACCGTTTGAGCTTGTATTCTTCATTAAATAAACGCCTTAATTCGCCACCGCTAACACTTTCTCCGATATCCTTATCAAGAGTCTTTGCAATTCGGCGGAAATCTTGAAATACACCCACCACGACCTCCTCCAAATTTTTCCACATAAGATCTAAAAGATCGTGCTCGAACACCGTGTCTGACGAAATGATGTGTTTTTGCATGTTCTTTAGCATCTCATTAATTTTGGTAGACATATCCCTGGACGTGTAGGATGAAGAAATTCCTCTGACAAGAATCTTGTCTTCCCTTTTCTTCTTACTTCCCTGGTCGCCACTCGAGTGTCCGTTGACAAATTCACTAATTCTGCCAAGGTGCATACGGATGATGAAGTCAAAGTACTCTTGCTGAACGTCCTTGAAAATTTTACCTAGTTGACTTCTCATCTCAATAGTCGTCGACGAGTCATACTCTGCCAATTGTTGTAAAATGGAGTACAAGTTCTGCAAGATAGACACATTGCGATAAGCTCTTTCCTTCTCATCATGCGTGTTGGATTTGAGCAATGGGTCGTCACGGTTGAACAATTCACCAGCTGCCTTTCCAAGCAGACTGTATGTCTGCACAATGAGAGAATTGACTTCCGCCAAGTCCAGTTTCGAGTTTTGTGAATCCTGTAAAGATGTTTCAATCATTGTGATAATTTGGTTTAGGTTTCGAACAGCAGGTAGAATGCCACCCTTTGCTCTCACATCAGACTTATTGAACAAATCAACTTGATGAGCGATAAACCTCTCCCAATTGGTTTTATATCTCTCAGCTAACTTTAAAAGAAAGCTATAAGCCACAAAGTCCTGGTCCTTGCTCTCAGCATCAGCTAACATCTCAAACAACCCTACTAATACCTGTGTGGTGATCAAGTCAGTTGGAATGATTTCTCTAGTAAACCTGTTAATGTAGCTTCCGAAAATCACATTCATATTTCGAAGAAGCTCATTTGAATTTGTCTTATAATTGATGAAGTCAATGTTTTCGCTGTCATATTGCTCAAGTCTCTCCTCAAAGGAAGCAGAATTCAAAAGAGTGGAAAAATCATCATCGGACGTTAGATGGAAAAAGGTCCCTAAGAAATACTGTATGGCCAACATAAAGTCCTTACTTTCTTTCACTAGGCGAACAAGAATTCTTGCATCAATGATCTCCTCTGTGCCTTTGGACGATGTATCTGTTTGTTTCGGTTTTGAAACCTGTTCCCCATTGGTGCCTGAAAGCCGACTAAGAAGACGAGCGGAACCGAATCTTGAAGATTTGTTCTTTTTCAATCCAGAAATAGAATCAGCATTGTAAGCCAAACGAGAGTTTCTGGCGCTGTTACCACCTGAGTGAATTGTCGCTGTTCGGGAACTCATTATGCCGTCTAAAAGGTTAGCAACATATGAGTTAAACTTATCATTTATGCTGAAGAAAATGCGTTCAGAGATGCATTTCACAAAGTTATTCACACCAGCGAAAGCAAATTGCTTGCGGAAGTTGCGAAGAATCATATCCGGGAATACATTCATTGCATCTTGGTCTAGCTTCTCGATGCCACGTTTAAATTCGGTGGTGATAAAATCCAGATACCTCTGTGCAAATAATAGAGAAACTTTTTCGTAAGTTTGGTGAAATTGCTTCAACGCTTGCATCTGACTGAGATTATCATTGGATCTTTTATTCCCAATGGCACCCAAAGCATCATATAGCATAAGAAGCTTTCCTTCAAGAATTGGAACCATGGAAGTGTCTTCAAATTCTTCGTAGTTAGCGACTACCTTCAAATCATGATCACTAAGCCTCACCTTGTGCATGATCTCGTTCAATTCATTGTATAAGATTTTCTTATTGACAGCCTCGACCTGTAAACCCTTTGAGTTGCTTTCTATGCTGCTAATTTCCGGTGCAATCATTTTAAAACTGACCTCCATTTTTTTGAAGATTTCCACGAGGTTGTCTAGTTCATCCGAGGATATTTTTACCTCATTGGCTAGCGAATCTTTTCCAAAATCCAACATTGTGAGTTCCGAAATGTTGCGGTGTTTGATTGCAGTCAACTCTTTTTTGAGCAGTTTAACACATTGATCGCTTCCATCTGTAGGGTTCCACCCAATTTCATCAAGCAATTCCTCGATTTCGGGGTCTTTTTCTAACTTAATTTCAGTTCCATGTTTCACAGCGGTTTCTGTGACTTTCTCGGGTTCAGTTACACCATTTGGCTTAGCATCTATATTTATGAGCAGCGGGCCACCAGTTACATCATTAACTCGATTGGTCTCCAGCAATCTTCTGGCAAGCGTTTTCGACGGCGACCGACTGTGGGAGAAAGTGCTTTCTGGTGTCAGCTCTTTTCCGAATTGAGTTTCCATGAAGTTTTCAATGTCTCTGATGGAGTCATCAATAATTGAGTCTTTTCTCGTGATGGGTTTGATATTGTGCTGTTTCTCAGACAGTCTTTTTCGGCTAGCCACATATACCTGGGTCTCAATGCTGCTTTCGGATAAGGACGCCTCCTCGATACTGTTATCATCTCTGTCTTGAAGATTTTCAGGGCTAGCGTCTTTTGGAAGTTCGAACATGTATTTCTGGCCATTAGATAAGCTCTCCCGGCCATCCAACTGATCTTCGAGCTGAATTCCATACGAGGCTGCAGTCTCGAGATTTTCAGAGACATCACGTGGGCGGGCCTTTTCTTGCTCTGGCTTGAAAGTTCGGAGCGGCAGCAGCAGGCCGTTCTGGCGAGCGTATTCCAGGATTGTCGGCATGGTTTCCTTGGTATCGTTAAGCGCTTCGTCTGCTGCAAAAATAAAGCTCTGTGAATCATTCACAGATGTGTCCAGTGATGCAGGGTAGCCTGGAAGACCCTTTTTAGGCGAGTCTCCCGATGGTCTTCCTCCCAGTGAATCTTTGGACACGTAAGAAGATGTGTCTTGAGCACTGCGTGTATGGGAATAGTCTTTGGAATGGCGTGTGGAAGGCCCCTGTGCATAATCCACCGAGTCTTCAAATGAAGGACTGGACAAAGAGCCGGGCGAAGGGCGGTCGACATCCATGACTTGCATTGGTTTCGAGGGGAGTTTGCCGTTGACTGTGAAGTCCATATCTCTGTAATGGTCGGCCATGGGTTTTGAGGCAGGGGCCGCGGCAGGACTGGGCGGTGTAGCAGGAGGCGGGCCGCTGATTGGAGTCTTTTTTAACAGGAATTGTGGCGGTATGCTCTCGGAAGTAGGCGTGGTAGCACTTGGTGGGGTGGATCCAGGGATATTAGCCAAGCCCAATGCCTCTAGAGTGAAGCCCTTCATCTCTGGGTAGTGGCCAGTGAACCTGTGATAAATGACGGCTAAATGGTGGACAAACTTTTGAAGCCTTCCAGTGTCATCGCCCGATTTCCAGTAGTAGTCTTTATTCAAAGACAATATAAACGCGTCGTTGGACGCACGCGACACAGATACCAATTCATCGAGGTCCCATGTGCGACCTATCTGGTAAACTTTCTTCTGGTCGTTATACTTGCCCTTCTGTAATAGAACCCGCCCAGTGTGCTTTGTGCATACCACAAGAATCCGTGATTTGACTTGTCCGATCTGAGCCGGGGAAAGGTCGAGCGGAGGCGCCGACTGCGGGTACGACGAATACTCGCGGATCAACAAGTGGGTGTTATACTTGATCTCCGGTACTTTTTTCCCGTCCACGACCACCAGTTTCGAGTAGCAATCCCGTATTATATGATCCACAATGACCCTTCGAGGGTCTGAAGCAAGCGCGGGTTTCCCGCCAGGCACCGACCCCATCCGCTGCCGAGGCACTACAAAAGACTGGGGTATATGTTGCTGTGGGTGTTGTCGAGACGATCCTGGTGGTATATTTGTGGAGATCGGTGGTAAAGAGGGTTTTCGCTGACCTATATTCATGGGTGCGTTTCCAGACATGGGCCCCAGCATAGACCCAGGGATTGGGGCCAAGGATCCAGGCATTTGAGGTGACGTTGTGCTTGCATTGAACCCTGCAGGAAGCTTCTGTTGCGACTGCTGCTTAGACCCATTGTTCTGGCGAAATTTCAGCGGAATCATGGCTCGAGAATTTGTTAATGAATTGATGTATTGCTATTGAATCGCGTTGATAGTGATATCGGTGTGTGAAAGTAGTAGGTGCGCGAGGTTTTGTATGTGAGGCTTGGAGGTGGGTGCTAGGCAGTTCGCATATAATATTATGAGGGGAGAATGGGCCAACAAAAATAATACCAATGAATAATCGACTATTATCTAAAAAAGCTCAGTTCTCTATATTCTTGCTTATCTTAAACTCTATCTCCTTTATAAATACCTATTTTTTGTGCAGCTCTTCAAAACACCTTTTGGTTGGCTTGATCAGCCCTGCCAGCATTACTTATGCGGACAAATTTCACATACCATAAAAAACAATGGAGCCCAAAGCATGAAACGTGTGACTTCAGATTACGATACAGCATACCGAAAAAATGTCTTTATTTGTTTCTTCATTCACGCGATTGGTTGAGTTCCACAAACTCGAAATGCTTAAAGAATACCTCTTGTACCATGTCACCAATCCTCCAATCATATCGTATCTTACGGTAAGAAGCTACTAAGAGACAACTTATCATAGTTTCATCAAAAAAATATGTTTATCGATTTTCAAACATTTTCCAATACCCTATTTAGTTTTTCTTCGCAACACCCTCTGATTTCTCTACGTAGTAATTCCACATTTCGGATAAGCTCTCTGAACGACTGTCCATAGCAGCAAGACGTCTTCTTAATGCTTCATTGTAGCATAACTCCTGTGCCACTGGGAAAAAGGACGCAGGCCATTCTTTGCTGAATTGCTGACATTCTTCGACGATCTCGGACAACTCAACTTGCTGAACCTTGTTCTGCATGACAAACTGCTGGAATACGTCGTCACCGATAAGCCCATCCTGGTATAACTTGTTGAACACGGTCTCGTTTTCTTTCAATTTCAAAGAACGGCGGATCGCCTCGACTCCACGTCTCAACAACGCAGCCTTGACAGCCTTCTCAGGAGGACGCTCATCCTTGGGAACCAGCTTATCGTAGTACTTATCCTTGAGCATCACGTATAAATCCAAGGTGTGGTTATGGCCAAAAAGTGGCTCCACGCCTATCAATTTGCGAAGCCTATGGCGACGATAGAGCACCGAGAAGATCGTGAAAGCCGTGACCATCACCGCCACGTACACCAACGGCGTATACACGGAGATCTTAAGCACCTGCTCGACTTTTTCTTCCTCGGCCATATTCCAAAGATTCGCACAAAGCTCGTGGTTTGATTCCTCCAAGCTTAAAGAGGTCTGGGGAACACGTAGGTGAGGTCCGTTAGCAGCGTGGTGCACTGGTGCGGGCGCCTCTGGATGCAAATCTGAAGGTGCCCCAAATGAGAAATCTCTTATTTCAGCTGGCGAAATTTCAAAAAAAAGTGAGATACCGTGAAATTAGCCTGACTTCGCTTTTATTAGCATTATTGAATTCTTCATCTTTCGCTGATGATTTCTTCCGTATCAAGTCTCTGTAGAGTGAAGTGTTCAACAAGCAATTATGCTGAGGCATACCGAAACACAGCTCCGTGTTGCCTTCGACGGCTGCGAAGTTATGACCACTTGCAAACGTTTATTCTCTAGTTATATAACATATAAGTAGGTGCCTATGAACCCTACACTTTCATCTATACTAGTGAAAGCTGTAAATTTTCAGTGAGGTAGCAAACCATTGGATATGCACATAGAGGTGAAATCGGATCAGGCTCAGGAGTGAAGTTCGCAACAGGATGGATTGGCCGTTTTCGCAGCAATTGATGGCATCTGCCATTTATACGGACAGCGAATACAAAGTACGTGCAGACAAGTTTATGAATATGCCTATTTCAAACTTCAAAACATTATCAATCATTCAGTTACATAATTTCCTAAATATTGTTTAAATCAATCAATTGAATGAACCCGGCATTTTGTAACCGCTATCCGTCTTAGCGGTTGCTTGAGCCGAGGACAAATCATACTTGTCCAGGAAAGGACCTTGTGGTGTTTTCTGCTTCAAAGCAGCTGACACCTGCTCATCAAGACCTCTTGAAGCTTGCTTTTGGCCAGACGAGAAGGCGTTGGATCCCGAACCAACATTAGAGCCAGTACCTGACTTGTACTCTGGTGGAGGACTGACAAGCCCACCACTTGAGCCACGCTTGTGTCCAACATCGGCTTGTGACAAACGCCTCTGACTGAGTTGGGCGATAAACTGGCCATCTTGGTCAGTGATCGCTCCAGTATAGGCGTCGACCTTCAACTCCTTTGCAACCAAAATGTCCTTTCTTCCTTGCAAAGATGCGACAGCCTCTTGTGCGATCAACTGCGCACGCTTAGTATTGGGCTCGCCCAGAACAGTGACCTCAGTGTAGGTGACTTCTTTACCTGGCACTTCGTTTTTGTGAGAGTAAGAATGTTTTCTGGCTTCGGTGCTAACTGGGTTAGCCACAAACCCGCGCGAGCCCGTGCTCTCGTTTTGCGTCAGGTGATACTGTCCAGAGATTCCATGGCCATGGGAGTCAGATGAAATGTTGCCCAAACGACCCGCTTCTGCCTTTTCTTCAAGGACTTCCTTCACTTGCTCGTGCTTCTTGTGGAAATTACTCCCATCAACTTCTTTCACAGGATCATTGTAAGACGCATCTGGTTCGGCTTTATGGCCAGAGGTATTGTAAGCCACGGCACCTGCCCCAAGGCCAGCACCCAAAGCGGCACCTGCAATACCTCTAGAATAACCGAGAGACTTCTGCGTGCTATGCTCCTCGGCCACAACATTACCCAAGTTTCCTCTCTCCGCTTCATGCTCGAGAGTATCTTTCACCTTCTCGTGAGTACGATGATATTCACTACCATCAACCTCCTTTGTTGGCTCAAAGAATGAAGCATCGGGTTGAGCCTTGTGAGAAGTTTGGCCGTAACCATGAGCAATGGCACCACTTGTTCCCAAAGACCTTGAGGCACCAGAATCCTTCGACTCATTGTGCGATCCACCGTGTGTTTTGTGTCCCTCGGCAGAAATGTTGCCCAAGTGACCTTTTTCTGCTTCATGCTCGAGTTTGTCCTTCACTTTCTCGTGCTCACTGTGGTTACGACTTCCATCAACTTCTTTTTGAGAGTCGTAAAAAGAAGCGTCAGGGTGCGTTGACTTGCTGACTCCTGATCTTGTGGCTGCACCGGCAGCAGATTTCGAATGGCTTGAAGTAACATCTTCGGCAGTGTTAGAACCTGTTTGCGACTTCTTGTATACTTCCTTCTTGTTGGCGTCGATGACAATCTTGCTTCCAGACAAGTCCTCACCCTTGGCAAGCAACTCGCGGGTTGTTTGCTGAGCTACCTTCTGGGCTTCGTCTCTGTCAGAAATTCCTATCACCTCAATAACAGGACGAGCAGATCCACTACCTTGAGTACCAGTACTGGAAGACGAGGATTTTTCTTCATTGATACCTCTCGCAGTAGCAGCACCAGCAGCGGCACCAGCAGCGGCCGCTTCTTCAATTTTCGACTTGTCTTGAGATTTAGATCCATGCTTGTGGCCAGCATCGTACAATTCTTTCTCGATACCTTGAGGCAATTCCGAAGAGGTTCTTGCTTTGTTACCAGCAGCATAAGCAGCCTCTTCGATCTCCTTACTCTCAGCTCTAGACTTTCCAGTTGCAGCCTCTGTTACTGGTTGGGATTGTGAGGCTCTGGTAGATCCAGCAAGCTGTGCAGCTTGCTGAATTTCCACACTTTCTCTTCTCGATTTTCCAGTGACTCCACTTTCAGGTTGAGTTTGAGAGCCTCTAGAATGAATGTGGCCAGATTGTCCTGCGCCAGCTGCGTAAGCTGCTTCCTCGATCTCCCTGCTTTCGTCCTTTGGCTTTCCAGTTACCGCTTCAGCCACTGGGTGCGAGTAGGAAGATTTACTTTGACCATACTCTGTCTTACCGGAACTTGCCCTGAATGCCGCATCCTCGATCTCTCTGCTTTCAGCTCTGGACTTTCCGGTGGCGGCTTCGGCCACCGGATATGATTGAGATCCGTACCCATGAGAAGCATGTCCTGCTTTGGAGCCCGCAGCATAGGCAGTTCCTTCCAAATCACTATTGTCACTCCTTGATTTCCCTGTTGCTCCTCCAGCTTCTGGTCTAGACCCAGAATGATCACCGTGGCCATACTCAGTCTTTCCCGAATTGGCTCTGAAAGCGGCATCCTCGATTTCTCTGCTCTCTGCTCTAGACTTGCCAGTTGCGGCATCGGTCACAGGATACGACTTAGAGCCGTGTTCGTGAGAAGAGTGCCCCTCTTTAGTGCCGGCTCTGTAGGCTGCCTCCTCGATCTCGTCACTCTCTCCCTTGGATTTACCAGTAGCAGCGCTCGCGATTGGGTAAGATTTCAGCAGGTCCTTGGCTCTTCCATTGTCTGATGTATCATTGCCATGATTTGATGCACCGTCGATCTCTTTCTTATGGGTGCCCTTCGTAGACTTTTCTGAGTCAAGGAGCTTCTTTCCGGCAGCTGTTGCTGCTAACCCGGAAGCTACCCCTTCCGCGCCGTGTTCTCTCAGATCTGTGCTTTGATTCGGCAAAGAATATTCATCCTCGCGATGTGCTGGTTTGTCCTTGATCTCTGGATAGCTCTCCTCGGCAACCTCCACCAAGCTCTTTCCGTGGGTATAACCATGCTTCTTGTTGTACGCGGCAATGTCGGCCTCCAACTTAGTGTTATCCACCCCGGAGGTCTCAGCTTGGCTGGACTTGGTCTGCGCAGGATTCAATCCTTCTGGCAAATCTTTCTTCTTCTCATCCAGCGAGTCGTCCAAAACACCGCCTTTCGTCTTATGGCGGGGTTGTTCTCTCACGTCACTGTACTCCTGAGCGGCCTCTTCCACCAAGGAATCGACCTTCTGATGTTGGGGAGCACTTGAGAGACCAACGGCACTAGCTGCGCCTGCGACTGCGCCAGTAACCGTGGAGCCAATACCAGAACTTGAGTCAGTTTTACTTTTATGAGATTTCTCCTCCTTCGTGTCTCTAGAGTTGGTGCTTGAAGAACCTAAACCAATTTTACTCAAAAGGCCATCAGTGTTGCTGTCGCTCTGATCAGCCGACTTCTTGTTGTAGGAAGGCTCGGAGTCGTTGCCTTTGTCAAAAGGAGCGGTTCTAGATGATTCACGTTGTTGAACATCAGCTGATTTGTTTTCGAGGTTCTCGAGTCGAGAGGGGTCTAAGTCTTTGGATGAGTCTCTTTCCTGTTCTTCTTTCGAATCCCCCAACACGCCGCTTCTCGCCTTATGGTGTGGCTGCTTTCTCACATCGCTGTAGTCTTCAGCTGCGTCTTCGACCAAATTATCAGCCTTCTGATGCTGAGAAGCGTTTGAGAGACCGACGGCACTGGCAGCACCGGCAACCGCGCCTGCAACCGTCGAGCCAATCCCGTAACCCGAACTAGTTTCGTCTTGGTATTTCTCTAATTTCTTTCCATCTGTAGAGTCAGAATTGGAAGACCCGAAACCAAGCTTGCTCAAAAAGCCGCCGGAGTTGTGTTCATCTTGATCAACTGACTTGCTGTCATGGTGAGACCCGGAGTCCTTATCGTTAGCCAATGCAGCGGTTCCCGAAGAGGCAGTGGCACCAGGATGTTGACCACTAGCCGAAACGGACGAGGGTTTGAATTGGGCATCATCCTTCTTTCCATAGGCAGACTTTTCAGCATTCTCGTGGTTTCTGATGACCTCCTTGGTGTGTTCTTCATCGTTGTGGTACTCGTTGTAACCCTCATACCCGAAAGCCCCGGCAGCAGCAACGCCAGCCGACGCAATCGCAGCCTTAGCAGAATCTAAGTAACCCCCTTCCTCTTCAGTCACCAGCTGAGTCAGTTTAGACCTTTCGCTAGCTTGATGAGATCCAAAGCCACGTTCTGATTGACCCTTAGTGTAGCCAGAATTGTAGAGGGAATTCTCGAGGTCGGGGTTAAGAGTGCCGTCGTCCTGGGTAACCGAGTCAGTGTAGGCAGAAGAACCGGCAGATCTACTTTGACTGGCTTGATTATCATTGCCGCCAAAGCCAACAGCTGAAGCGGCCAATGCGCCCGCAGCACTAGCTGCACCAGCTACTCCGCCGAGCAAACCAGGGTTTGTAGAGCCAGTGGTTTCATTGTTTGGGACAGTTGACTTGTCGGCAATTCCAACGGGCTTGTTCGAAGTGAAACCTTTGGCGTGACCGGCATTATAGGCAGCAGTTTCGACATCAGAGGAGGTGTGGGTAGCAGGCCCGCTCTTCTCGGATGAAGTGTAACCAGAGCTGTAAGTATGCGTGTTGACGTGCGAAGGTTGGCCGCTCGAAACACCTGACTGAGCGATGGTGGTGTTCTTTTGGTCAAACTTCTTTTGATCAGCGTATCCCAATCCTCCAAGGCCTACAGCAGCGGCAGCAGCTCCAATGTAACCCTTGTTGTCAGTATTCTGGTCGGCGTTTCTGGCATTGCTTGAGTGGCCTCCAGAACCAGAGGTGTATATGGGCGAGGAGGCCGAGGTTGCAGAGGTCTTGGTTGCAGAGGAAGTAGAGCCGCTCAAGGCATCGATTTCTCTTTGGGTCTCAGCAATACTTTGGTCAAGACGCTCAATCTTCTTGTCGTAGGCAGCGTGAGTACTAGAAGCCGAATTTCCAACGTTCTGTTGAGAAGAAGGAGATGTCACTGGAGCAGTTCTCGAGTTGACGGAAGAAGCGGCGTTTGGCACAGTCCTTGAGTGTTCAGAAGCAGATACGGGGGGAGTTCTTGCGTAACTGGTAGCATGGCCAGACAGAGCTGAGTGGCCAACCGCAGGGTCCAATGTCTTTTTAGAATCGTCTTTCTTAGAAGCAGAAGTTGCACCCAATCCTGTAGCACCGGAAGCACCCAGATATTTCGAAGTTTCATCCTTTCCGCGGCCACTGTAAACGTCGTTGCCATAAGTGTCCTTAGCGTGCGCTGAAGAGCTTTGTCCCGAGGAGGAGATACCAGCATTATGCCCAGATGTCTTCAAAGAAGTCTGATCGTGTCCACGCTTGGCCTCAGCAGTAGCGCCAGCTAATCCACCCTCGTTGTAAGCTGACTTGTTCTTGCTGTGCTCACTCTTTGGATCGACCGATTTGGCGTTCGGTGAGCCATAGCTTTGGTGGTCCTTTTGAGAATCACGTGTGCCCTTTCTGCGGCCAGCATTGTATGCCTCGGTTTCCAATTCCTCAGCGTGCTTCTTAGCCGCTTCCTGCTGAGCGTAAGCGGTTGGCTGAGTTTTTAAATTCTTTTGGTGGAGTTCAGCATGTGTGGCCTCAGAATTCTTGCCGTATTCACCCTTCGAGACACCCCCGGCAATACCAGCGGACGATGCTGCGGCAGCTGCACCGATTGGAGCGTGGTTTTCACCCTGGTATTTCTTGCCATAGTCCTCTCCAGCACCTGACTTGTACAATCCACCTTGAGTATCCCTAGGATCAAAAAATTGACCTTGACCCTTTACAGGATTGGCGTCGTTGTCATAACGAGGCCGAGGATTGTCGATCAAACCCTTGTCGTTGTCTTGTTTGGCAGTGTAAGTAGACACCTCAGTAGGATTCTTTCCGTCGGCATAGTCGCCTCCATAGGTCTGATCCAATGGTTGTCTGTTAACCGGTGGGGGCAGCGACACGACTTGGCCTTTTGAGCTAGTTCCCAATCTGCTTGAAACGTCGGAGCGAGTGCTTTGGTGGCCGCGAGAAGCGCCATAGGCAGATTGGCTGTCTTTGCCGTGTTGAGACGCAGTGGCACCAACAACAGTGCCTTCGTTCTGGCTCTTGCTCTTATAAGTGCTGGAGGAGCGGGAGTGACTGGCTTGGCCCCCAGTTTTTCCTCCCGCGGCATTGCCGTGATACACTTCTTCATCACTAGAGATCGAACTGGAATCCAGGCTGTTATTAGCAGCGTTCTTGCCGACCTCTAATTGGCCTCTCTTTTTCCCGGCCCGGTACAGGGCACGCAAGATTTTCTCTTCCTTTCTGCCTTTGCCGAAAAGTTTTCCAATGAAACCACTTCCTTGACTCATGATGGGATTGTTTAAGTGGTTTTAACGTGGACTTCTAGTTATGGATGCAAAATTAGCTTAGATGACGAACGTGTCTGCAAATTTTGTTCAATTTTCAAAAAATTATGTTCTTTAACAATTGATGGTGACGGATTATCAATTTGCTAGCGAATATATGATTTCAGCGAAAAGAGGAAGACGTAGGAATGGGGGCAGATCTGGATTGTCTTATACCAGTGGTTCAGAGCTTGCCCCACAGCAACCAATTTCCGGAACCATCATTGTTGGTGTGCACACAGATGCACACGGGTGCATTGATTGCAAAATGATGCGCCATAGTTGCTCTCAATCGCAGCATTCCCGGCCCCTGACACTAAGCAAAGTGGAGAGAATTTTCCGAAAATAGTACAAGAAAATACCGAAAGCTACGGAGATTGTCGGTCTTTTTGAAACGTGGCTCTTACATTGTGATGGTTTGAATAGTACGTCGTCCAGCTCTTACATTTTCAGAACATACATTACACAGGAATTATTAGTGCCTGACATATCGACGCATTACCGGGGCACGAGTATTTGGTTTGCAATTGAAGATCCCGGAATCTTGGTTTGGAACGGCAAAGATTAATGTTTGGGACCATAGCCGCGTGTGACGTCAGGGCATTGTAAAAAGTATGAGGGAACCGAAATTTGTGGTTTGTCGCAATCACGCACGGGGCAACGTTTGTTTGCCATGCATGGAACACCGAGCCCTGACTTTAGTGCATGCACCATGATGCCGGGGTCGCAATGGAGAACACCATTTTGCCAGAAAGCGGGATAGCCGTGGTCACTTGCATCCTTCGCATCGAGTTGATAAATTACGATATAATAAGCGAAGAAAATAAAATTACTAACAGACATCCACAAGTTCAAGGTTGGCAAGGTCGTGAAATGAATAGTTGAAACGTTGGCGTTCGGCTGCTTGCACAGCCGGGGACAATGAAGGACTGTGGTGCGAACAGCGCAAGAATCCAGATTCAGAAATTGATTGGTATTAAACTTCACTCGCTCCATTGATGGGTGATGTATCATTGATCACCTACTATCTAATATTCTCACCTAACAAACAATTTATTGGTAGTTTATAATGTGCTAGTTGAGCTGACTTTAAATTGCCAAATGCCCGCCGTGTTATCAATTCGGACGCGTTACTCGTGCGGGGTTTTACTCTTTCACAGTCAGCGCAGTGATGAACCGAAGGTAAATTCTAGTCTAGCAGCTCCAGGCTCTCGAGCTCCTCAAAGTAAAGCAGTAACTTTGGTAAGAAAAAAAAGACAGTGGTTATAAAGGTCAAGGACATGCCTCAATCAGTAATATCCCAGGTCCCGAGTTCATCGATACTCCGGGGCACGGTTTCCTTTATTATACACCAACCGTGTGACCAACCAGTCCAAACTATCGCGAAGTCCGTGATTTTCTAATACAGAGACTGGTAGTAGTTTTGAGTCAGTGGCCTCTAATTTACTGACGACCTCGATGAAAACGCCGGTCTTTAACGTGACGAGATCGACCGCCTGCGGTAAGTCCTGCTTATTTGCGAGCATCAAGATCGGTACACTAACACTTCCGTCTAAAGACCACGAAGAGTCGTGTGCAATTTCCATGAGTGTTTCGTAGCATTCCTGGAATCTCTCCGTGTCCGTAGAATCGATGATGAAGATTATCCCATGACATGAGCGGTAATACCGAGACCACATTGATCGGAGTGACTTCTGACCACCCAAGTCCCAAAATTTAAGATTGATGTTGCGGAATTGAGCCGAGCTGGCCATAGAGACCGACGCATCGTTGGACTTGAACCGCACTGTCGACGTATTCTGGCCCACCGTGGGAAGTATTCGCTTTCCTTTTAAGACTTTGACCGAATCTTCCTCGTTACCTTCCATGACTGAAGAGCTTTGCGAGACCCGCTGTTCTTTTTCCTTCAGCGACTCATTCACCGCAGGATAGAGAAGCTTTATGTGCTCTAGAAATGTGGTTTTGCCGGCATTGTCGAGCCCGAGTATCAAAAGATTATACTGCTCTCTTCTGCTGTACTGAGTATAGAGCGACAGAGCAAGGTGGAACATCTATGAAATATTCAACAAAAGTATATGGCTCAGTTCCACTTTGGAATAACAGTGTATAGCCGAAGAACCGACTGTCGGTTGTGTTCCCTGTGTGGGGCGCGTGAGTTGTTCAAAAATGCGAAAATGTGGCCTTTAAAAGATTAAATGGAAATGAGCAGGGCCAGACTCCAAAATTCAGATTCTTAATTTCGGTTGTGAAAAATACAGAAAGAGTACTAAAAGAGCGAAGTAGCCAATACAAAGCTTTTCAACATATAGTGTTATTGCCCTGGTATAATTGTCTTCGATCTGCCATTTCTCAACCGAGTCGTTGTCAAGTTTCTCGATCTGAGATCAACCACTATGTCCAGAGCACGCGAAGAATTAGTCTGGCATTTTCCTGAGGAACATCCACATAAATATTGTTTCTGAATTACTTTCAGTTCTCATTGGAACTGAAATGGCTCTGAATAGATTCGCAATGAAACTGGCCGAAGAGAGTGGAAAAATAATGCAATTGCTTTAATTAGCCCTTGGTCCAAAAGCTATGTTCTTGCACAATGCTGTGAGAAGTGCATCCGGATTATTCTTCGAATTCCCTTCTAATATTTTTGAAGACGACCGATGTCCCTGAAGACAAAAACATCGATCGAAAGAGTCGTGAAAATTCTTATAGTCAATTTTTTGCATGGTATTGACACAATCTTGGTGTAGCTGGAATTAATCCGAGCCCCAGCATGAGCCCTAACCAATCTTAGAAATCAGTACATCAGCCAGCTGTCATCGCGACAACTATAAAAGGCGCGATGATCCACTTTTTTTCTACAACTCTTTCCATGCTGAACCTTACCAAAGCTTGGCTTAAAGCGTATGTGTGATTTCTAAGTACCAAATGATGATTATTGATAGGGACAACTGACCCTCGGGTGTGAAGATGTTGTTCAATAAGATAGTAGAAAACAAATCTGACTGGCTAGTCTTTCTCGAACTAATTACTAACAGTTTCCACAGAACGAGGTAAGCTTCTTCAAGTGTTTCAGTGTAGAACTTAAAGCTGCCGACCTGATGTCCTTGTACAATGGTAATATGGACCAAGCACAAGAGAAATTTTGGTGATGTATTTCATTGATTACACGTGATAACTTCTCTGCTCTTTGCTCATCTACTACTCTCTCTGATTCCTTCCGTACAATGTGTGTTGCACTTAACTAATGAACGCCCGAACAAAGACTGCTGATAATAACAGTGGGGTCGCTAGTGTAATAGCAACATTTCCCTTGCACAAGTCTTCTTTCTTTTTTCTTTCTTTCTTTGAGCTTGACTTCATTATTTTCGAAAAATCTTGGAAGATTCACAAAACCTCACGTTTTTTGCAATTAAATTTTCCATTTCTAGATTCGTGTGGGGCTTGAGAATCCTCTACTTTTTAAGGGAGAGCTGTAAGACCTAGGCTTGTGTGTCCACGTAAAATTCAACTCAAGCGCGCGCGCCCCCTTCCTCTGTTCCACGGCACCAAACCCACCAGCGCAGGGCCTGTCTGCGACTTCGCCTTATGTTTGGTCAAACATTATTTTCTCCTATCTTGTTATACCATATACGGACTAAAAAGAAACTTCTTCAATGTCATTCAAATTTCCTAGCTTTAACCTTCAGTCTATCCAAGACTCCATTGGCAAAGTGGATTTGGAATCGATCTCGAAATCAATTCAGAACGTCAACCCCGGCAAAGCAGTGTCTGAGTACTCGGAACAAATCAAGGAATCGATCCAGCCTTTTACTACCAAGACACAGCAATTGATCTCGACACAG
Source organism: Metschnikowia gelsemii (assembly GCA_030561745.1). Classification (NCBI taxonomy): domain Eukaryota; kingdom Fungi; phylum Ascomycota; class Pichiomycetes; order Serinales; family Metschnikowiaceae; genus Metschnikowia; species Metschnikowia gelsemii. Next base: position 88,715 of record JAKTYA010000001.1, read on the forward strand.
TTGCAACAAGTCCAGCAATTGGCAGCGGCCAACCCGAACGGGAATATTGAAGTGAGCGAGTTACCTGAGGACTATTTGACCTTAGAGGCAAACTGTGACTTGTTGTTGAAATTATACACAGACTTAATCCAGTATACCAATGATACCTACGGCACTCTCAGCTATGATTACCCTCCAGGAAATTCCGCGCTCAACAAGATCAAGGACGCCCACGTTGGTCTGATTCTTTCCAACAAGTTCTCGCAGTTGAAAAACGTTTCGACGCCTCAGGAAATGGAGAACATTCTCTTGGGCCACTCAACTGCATCTGCTGCTGATTCTAAGTCAGTCGCCGAAGAAGATACTGCAGAAATTCAGGTCACCTCTGCACAACTTCCTAAGACGTTGTATGGACAACTAGCACAGATCGCCACTAGAAACGGGAACCAGTTTGCCGGCTCCAGCGACTCGTTGTCGTTCGCTTTATTGCAAATTTCCTCGGCTTATATCGAGATCGGCAGCGCCAGATTAGACCAGGATAAGAAGGTGATGAGCGAGTTAAACCACAAGTTGGTGGAGGTCTTAAACGAGAAGTTTATCAAGGTGAATGAGTTACGGAAGCGGGTCTACGCGGCTCGCCTGAAGTTCGATTTGGTACGCTCTCAGGTTGGTAGCGAGGATGAGGAAAACGAGGACTTGATAGCAAAGGAGGATGACTTGGTTGGCGCCACCGAACTTGCTGTTTTAGAAATGAGAAAGCTTATAAATCCCTTGGAGAACGTTAACTTGTTGAAGGTGTTTATTACCGCTCAGAAAGACTTCTTTGATATGGCGTCGAAGAGATTGGGCAGCTTGATAGCAGACTTGGACAAGATCGATTTCCAGGAGGAAGAAGATTAAGTTTCTCATGGCTATTACAAACCTTGATCTTAGATTTGAATTTCACAGCACAGTTGCGGATATCAAAGTCGCTTTAGGCCGATACATCATTTTTCTTGAGGATTGTCGAGGGGTCTATCCTATATTGTACCAGGTGTACTACCTTTGAGCTGGGCCGCACATCTATGCCAGGCTTGGTTCAACGCGAAGGGAATATTCTACTGGTTTCTTCTTAAATGTCTTTTATTGTTTTCTATAATTTATTGCTCACCTTTGTGAAGTCCACGTTTGTACAGTAAAAAGTGGCGTACCCTCAAGCCTTGTAATATTACAAATTTCTACCAGCTCATGTATTCATTGATCGAAAGTGGATTGCGATTTAAACATATCAATATGTGAAAGAATCATCAGAGGTATAAGAAATTGAAATGTCTCGGAATTCCAGAAGAAATCAATACATGTGAAGAGATATTGTTTATATTACGAAATTAAATGTTCCCATAGAAAAGTAATATCTAATTCCAGAAGTTGTTTCAGCCAGCCTCCTCATTTTCATTCGATCAATATTCTACTTCTGACTGCATGCTTTCTCATTCATTTGGGCCCTTGGTGTATTGGGTCCATCTGGGGTAAGATGCGCACCAGATCGAACGCATTCTTTGCGCCATGGATAAACGGAACGTGGCAAATAAGGCCGGACTTGTGGAGCCAATTATACGGCACAGAGTCCAGGACTCTCTTTTTTATAAACAATATCTTCACCTTACCAATGAACAGTCGATTCTTCCGGTGATTGTCGAGCACGTGCAATTCGTTGGGGGCACAGATTCCAGCAACAGGCCCAGTGCTTTCTTATGTTGCCTTGTAAGGATGCTTGAGATCGAGCCTTCGCTGGAAATCGTACGTCTCTATCTTGATCAGAACGGATATCGTGAATTCAAGTACTTGACTGCATTGACATTGCTATACTGCCGTATGGTCATGAACCCAGGTGAATTTTACGCATTGCATGACGAGTATATCAAAGACTACCGCAAGTTGCGATTCCGAAGAAAAAATCCCGTGATTTCTGATGGAACTCCCATACATTACCAACTCAAGCATATGGATGAGTGGGTCGACGAACTCGCAACAGCTGAAAGGGTCACCGACATCAAAACACCCTACATGGGTCTACGGCAAGTTTACATTGATAGGGGCGAGGCAACCGAGAGACAGTATGGGGCAGAGACATCCGACGAGGCTAATAGTGACGAGTCAGAATATGAGAGTGATAGTGACTAATTCTCTTGCACAAGGTATATCAGCAGCTATTTCTTTGAGAAACCCGAAATGGGCGGAAAGCAGAAATCTTCGTCACTGACAAAGAAAAAAAGAGAATTAGGGTAGCTCAGAGTCTGTTTGCTCAGCGTGCACAATATTGGTGGTTAAGTTACTGGGTGGGACCATAAAACGCCTGCTTCTCATTCAATTTTAGACATCTTTTTGATAGAACATGCGTGGCGAAAACCATCAACGAATTTAGTCTTTTGAGGTAATATGACCACAAATAATGAAGGAGCGAATCACATTTAGAACGAGGCCGATCGCCATTTGATTCATACATTTCAATCCTTACGAAGGCTTCTAACTGTATCCTTCGCTAGATGTGTGCGAAACTAGTCTAAATGAATCGACGAATCAACGAGTAGCTTTGGCTTCGAAAAAAATCAACCAGTCCGCATCTTAAAGATCAAAGACAATCAAGTCAGTGAATGTAAAAATTTCACGCAACATTGTTTTTTGAATTGTCTCTAGTCAAATCATATTGGGCAATTGTGGAAACCCGTCTTCACGTCACTGCTCTTAAGCCTTGTACAGGATAAGGGCCTATAGGCAGGTTGGAAGAAACATAGCCTGACCGTGGTCTTGGATCTTGAATGTTCAAGAGCACCATACATAAAAACTAATAACGAAATACGACCAAAGAGTAGCAACTAGATGGCAATCACAGAACTCAACGCCCGAAGTAGCGCATCTGCGCCTACGGACCACGAGACTTCCAATGCCAAAATTATATTTGTTGCCGGTCTTTTCGTCATTTCCTTGGCCACGTTTTTATGCCAGACAGAATTCACCAGTCAGGCATACCTCATTGGGTTCAAGGAGCCAGTAATCTTGCTTTTGGTCACACATGGGTCCTGGTGGCTTTTGTGGCCACTGCAGGCAATATTCACGTCAGTTTGGCGTACATATAGCAAATGGAGAGGCTCAAAGTCGAACGTCAGGTACACGCGGCTTGACTCCAGAGCGTTTCTTTTGGAACACGAGGCCGAGGCCCCAAATCTGGGCAGGGAGTTGCCGTCGGTACAGGTAACACTGGGTGAACCTGTGGCCGGAGAGATGCTGGACATCGTCGAAACTCGGCCGCTAAATGTTTGGAAGTACTTCAAAAAGTGCATCGTGAAGCAAATCCACAACGTCTACCACACCGCAATTTTAGTCTACGAGGCCCAGGTCAACGAAGATCGCGCGACGCATAATTTGCAGGCGTTGATAGAACGGAACCCACACGTGTCGTCAACATCTTCTGTCACAGCTTGCATAAGGAGTTTCGTGGCTACGCCTGCGTTTAAGTACATAGCTCTCAAAACGGCGTTGATCTCGGTGGTGTTAAATGTTGCTGGATTCACGTGGTATGGAGCCATGTCCATGACGTACGCCTCAGATGTCACTGCGATATATAACTGCTCGGCATTCACCGCATACGCTTTTGCCATACCTTTATTAAATGAGAAGTTTTCCTGGTTGAAAGCCGCATCAGTCGTCATCGCCGTCTCAGGTGTTTTTATTGTTGCTTATTCTGGCGCCGATTCTGCTGATTCAGAGGCACAATATCCTTACAGACTTTTAGGAAACATGATCATCTCCATTGGGGCAGTCATGTATGGCTACTATGAGGTTTTATATAAGAAGTACACCTGTGTTCCGGATCACTTGGCTAAGGTAATTACGCCACGCAGGCAGCTGACATTTGCCAATTTCATTATGGCGCTCTTAGGACTTTTTACCTTGTGCCTTTTGCTCACGGGAGTGCTTGTTGTGGAAGTACTTCAGATCCATCATTTCAATTTGTTTGACTACGGTAAAAACACGGCAAAAATTTGGGCCTTTATAGGCGGATCTATCGTGTCCAACCTTCTTTTTTCCGCGCTGTTTTTGTCCTTGATGGCCCTTACATCGCCTGTTTTGTCGTCTGTTAGTTCATTACTTACTATTTTCTTGATTGGCATAGTCGAGTGGATTTTGTTTGGCAATGCTCTCAGTACACAGCAATTAATGGGCGATGCTTTGGTCATTGTTGGCTTTGTGATTTTGACTGCAGCCTCATGGAAAGAGATCAGCGAAGGAAAGGACGATGACGAGATAGATGCTGCAAGTTTCTACTCATTTGCGCCCAGCGTGAACACAGTTGCCAATCCTGAGAGGTAAACCGAAATAGAGTATCTAGAGTTAAAAGTTGAAATGAAATATTTAAAATACATAGGATCGTTGGTTTAGAATTAAATCAGGCGCATAGCTCCGTAGTAGAGCCAGTGGCATGTAAGTACCATAAATGGGCTGAAGGAAAGAGACAACGCAATTTGAGATCGCCTTTCTTTTAGATTTTGAAGACCTCATAAGTTCGTGACCAAAGTTTGCGAGCTAGATCAAACTTGGAATACTTCTCGGCAAAGAAGATGGAGCAGTCTTCTTTGTAGTTCAAGAAGCGCCCCATTACACCCAGTGTTGACGCGATCTCAAACGAGTTTGCGATTTTATTATTTGAATCCAGGCGGGCTTAGTTCGTCAAACCAAAGATTATCAAATGATCCTCCCGTCACAACTGAAATATTCAAACATGTCCTAACTGGAAGAGCATCCTGTCGGAAGATTACCTTTCAATATGCTGGTTTAACATACCTTCAACTTGAGGTTGACCACCGCCTCGTAAGGGCTTGACTATCCGAAGATTGAGCCCGACTTTTGGTGATGCTGGGGAGAGGTTTGGAGTGGAGTTCAAATCTCGAAGCGAGTCTTTAATCGGGGTAACTGGTTTACCTTCATTGTGATTAAGCACATGCTCAACAATATCCCCATCATCTAGAAAGCTTCCCATAGTGCTTGGGAGCGAATCGTAGATCAGACTGCCACCTCGCCTCGAGGCCTCGCGAAATCTCTGAGCATCAAGCTTACTTTTCAAGACCCGAAGTTTAGATTCGAAATGAGCACTTTCACGATTAACTTGCATCTGCTGATCATCGACTACTGAGCACAATTTCTCAATTTTTTCGTCTCTGTGCTTGATGATTTTTTCGCTTATAATAAGATGTCTCCTAAGGTTTTCGTTCATCAATTCCACATCCTTGAGTTTGTCGTTGATTTGGTGGAGCGCACTTTCAAGCTTGAAAAGCTTCAGGTCCTCGCTATGCTCCGCTTTTAGATTATTCATCTTGAGATCCAAAAGTTCTTGCTCCAATTTTGCGATCTTAGCGTTCTTGTGGTTCAAATCGTCCGAAGCTAGTCCTTCAATTGGATGAGGCAATGCTTCTGGTCCGGGAGAAATGGTGCTGAGAATTTGAGAACGAGGCGCCTGCCTTTTGACTTCCTTGAGTTCCAACTCGAGTTCTTGGTTCAATTTTTCCAAGAGCCCGACACGGATTTTTAGCTGTTCCATACTTAATTCGGAGTTCACATGAACGGTGTTGCGAATATTTTTCGCCCTAGTTCCAAACCTCAAGGTCGACATACTTTCTGATGTGCTGGAAGAGGCAGGGGAAACATTCACTATCAAAGTGGTTCTGGAGTTTCCTCCCAAAGATTCTTGTAAAATACGAGTGAGTTTCGAGTCCCTGTAAGGCACATATGCGCACTTCGGATCGGTGAGAGAGTTAATGACATGGCCCAAAGTTGAGAGAGACTGATTGATCTTTTTTGCCTCCTCGAGAGTGTTACCCAAAGAACCCATGCGGTCAAATTTTTCCGAGCCGGCCAAGTCAACGAGAAACAAGCTACTCTTTTTTAATTCGCCGTCTGCCGTGTTGTTCTGCGTAAGCGTCACCTGGAATATTGCATGGGACCGGGAAGATTCAGCATTTACTGAAGTGACGCCCTTTTTCCGCAGCTGGTACCCTTGCCAGAAAATAAGATCCATTTCTTGCGGCGAAGACACAAACGCATGTGATAGGCCTTTCACATAAACGCCATTGACGGCATCCTGGTGGATCACGTATTCACAGCCCTTGGCCTGTGGATGAAGAAGATCCACAATATGCTCCTTGTAGATTTCCATAAGTGAAACACCCACGGTATATTGTACATCGGATGGCCCGACGGCGATGTGTTCGAAGATGTTTTCAGCTATTCGTGGGATCAAACCGAGTTCGGTTTTTTCGCCTTTCAACACACCAAACATCGTATGCGATTTGCCAGCACCTGTCTGGCCATAAGCAAGGATCGTGCCGTTAAACCCTTGAAAGAAATCCTCAAGCGTTTTCTTACCCACGACGTCATAGATTGTTTCTTGTAGGGTATCGATCCCGAACACACGGTCATACTTGAAAGTTGTCGAAGACTCTTTTTCCTCTATCGTAACTGTTTGATCATCGATCACATGAACTGACTTTGATGCCTGGGCTGATATCTCGGCTTCAGAGAACGGTCGGAGTCTACAGATAACTTGGATATTTGAGCTTGAATCGCCATGCGGATCCTGTCGAGTATGAAGCCCACTTTTTGTTGACGGGCTTACTTTTGCACGAATACTGGGGCTCCTCTTCAATGCTGACTGTGGGCCCGTACCACTAGACAGAACCGACTTTCTCGTTTGTGGAGTCTTTGGGGACTGGGGGCTTGAGGTGGTACCCATAATAATGAGAACTGACCCTGCTTTATCTGTGTCTTTCCCCACGATTCGAAGTCAAAACTTCAAGTTTATGTTAAGTGCACAAAAATGAAATAGAACTTTGTTATCGAAATTGGCGTGGGCATGCAATCAGTTAGCTTGGGGGAAGGGATTGTCCTCAGTGATATGCGAAGATCAAAGGGTGTGTACGGCGTCTTAATAAATCACACTTCAGCCGCGTTCTGTGCCAAAATCCCCACCTGGCGACCAGCTATGGTCAAAAATCCTGGATAAGATGTTCGGATGAATTGAAACAATGGAGACGCCTTCCGCAGGAAACACCACACTGAGAAAGTATAACCGCTAGCGCCTCTTGCACCGATGGGACGATCTGCTGATCTGAGCGTGCAGGTTGCCGCGCGAATAGATTGACGCGTGGGTTCGCACCACAATAGAGTTAACATTTGATAGATTATAGGAAGTAAAAATTTTCAATAATACAAACTTAAAAAATAGGTAAAAGTTGATCATGTTATTAGGCCAAGAGCAAAATGATAATTTAAGCTCATATTTCAAAAAGATAGCCCGATGCGGGGCTCGAACCCGCAACCTTTTGATTGACCTTATCAAGATTAAGAGTCAAATGCTCTACCGATTGAGCTAACCAGGCTTGGACGACATAAAATTTTGATGGTTTTATATACCGGCTGACACAAGATTTAAATATCCTTTCAACGATTTTTCGGGAAGCATCGTGAGATTGGTGAGTTAATGAAAAGCCGAGAAAACGGAACAAGCCAATAAATTGGCTTACGAAGGCTTTTCTGCTCCAGCAGTGGAAGAAGGCTCTAGGTGAGGTAGATCTAATTGGTCGATGACAAGGTAGTTCATTAGATTCGTTTCGAAACCTTTTAGTGGCTTCCTGTAATATGATTTGTTTCTTTAAAAAAAAAAAAACCTAAATTACTGAATCGCCAATTAAAGCGAGCGTTGGAGTCTACTAGGGTGCTGACGGGCTGATATAGCATAAGCAGCGGGTAGAGTAAGGAGGAGGAGCTAAGGCTTGGGAAAGTCGGAGCTTTTCATTGCTCAGTATTCTATCCAGACGTGTTGCAGGTTTTTTCTCTATAGTTTTATAATTTTTGGTCACCTTTAGTGGCTTCCTGTAATATTATTTGTTTCTTTGAAAAAAATTCTTTAAAAAAAAGAAAGAAATTGGGATCTGCTTACGGGTTCTCTGTAGGTTTTTATAAAATTGGTTTTGTTACGGGTGACTACTAGTCACTCGTAGGTCAAAACTTTGAAGTATCAGGTTTTTTGTCACTTTTTAGTGGCTTCCTAAAATATGATTTTTTTGTTTAAAGGAAAGGAAAAAAGGGGACTTTTTTTGTGACATGATTTGTTGATTCTTAAAAAGAAGAGAAACAATTAAGAAACCACTTAACAAAATTTTACAGTTTAATGAGATGTTGGTACAGAGAAGACTGTTCACATTCTTGAGGTGCCTGTTGACGTATGATGAGAGAATCACCCGCCGCGCTTAATTCGCTCTGCTCGAGAAAGAGAATACCGCGTTTATGAGTTTATTATTGTGATTTGTTTCTTTAGAAGGGAAAATTTACAACTATAAGCTTAAGTTCTCTCACAGAGGCCAGAACTTTATTTCCTGAACAGAAAATTTACACTTATTTGCCAAAGCTGAGTTTGAAATATAGCTTCACTGATTACATCAGTTGCCTTAATTGATTGCCTGCATAAACTTGCAGTCTTCGGAGTCATTTCGGAGTCATTTCACCCACAACAAGCAGATAATCTGACGCCTCCTTCGAAAACTTTTCTGGGGTACGATGTTTTGGAACCTATATATTTCGAAATGAAACAAGGCTTAAAGCACTTTTTAAAGAAGAATTTGTGGCATGCAAAGCAGCAAGCACTTCCCTCGCAGACTTTCGAAGCAACAAATTGAAAGAATTGGCTGTTCGCACGTGATACACCACAAAGGCTCACTGAAAAAAATTGTGACTAATAAGCAGTCTGGTTCCATATAATTCCAAAGGTTCGCTTCATTTCTTCCATTGTGACGCCGCGATCATTTTGATTTTCACTGATAAATCTCAGCTTTCCAATCCTATCCATACACATACACCCGTCCCTTCTCTAATTAGGGAAAATTTAACGAGACTCAAGAAGTGTATTTATACGAAATTCAAGTAATACTTGAGATAAAATGACCGGTCCACAAGATATTGCTTCCTCTTTCAAGCAGGCGTTAAACCTTGACTCTGGCTCGCCAAATGCGGTATCGACATCGCCCACGCAGTCATACTTAAGCCAATACACCGGCAGCCAGAAACCCACCAAGGCGTTGAAGCCATTCTCCACTGGTGACATCAAGATCTTATTGTTGGAGAACGTCAACGTCACTGCGATTGACCTTTTCAAGAACCAAGGTTACCAAGTTGAGTTCTACAAGTCGTCTTTACCTGAGGAGGAGTTGATTGAGAAAATCAAGGACGTCCATGCCATCGGTATCAGATCCAAGACTAAGTTGACTGAGAATGTCTTGAGACACGCCAAAAACTTGGCTGTGGTGGGATGTTTCTGTATTGGAACCAACCAAGTTAATTTGGAATACGCGGCCAAATCCGGTATTGCCGTTTTCAACTCGCCATTCTCCAACTCGAGATCCGTGGCTGAGTTGGTGATTGCTGAAATCATTACCTTGGCTAGACAGTTGGGTGACCGTTCCATCGAATTGCACACCGGTACCTGGAACAAGGTTTCGGCCAAGTGCTGGGAAATCAGAGGTAAGACTTTGGGAATTGTGGGTTACGGCCACATTGGTGCGCAATTGTCTGTTTTGGCCGAGGCCATGGGTATGAATGTTATCTACTACGACGTCACCATGATCATGGCTTTGGGTAACTCAAAGCAGGTCGACTCCTTAGACGAGTTGTTGCAGAAAGCTGATTTCGTCACATTGCACGTGCCTGCTACTCCTGAGACCAAGAACTTGTTGTCGACGCCGCAGTTTGCTGCGATGAAAGACGGCTCTTATGTGATCAACGCATCCAGAGGAACCGTGATCGATATTCCTGCATTAATCCAGGCCATGAAGTCCGGAAAGATTGCTGGTGCGGCATTGGACGTCTACCCTCATGAACCTGCCAAGAACGGCGAGGGGCTTTTCTCCAACGAGTTGAACTCTTTTGCTGAGGAGTTGTGTTCTTTGAGAAACGTCATATTGACCCCACATATTGGTGGATCCACCGAGGAGGCGCAATCCGCCATTGGTGTGGAGGTCGGTACTTCTTTGATCAAGTACATCAACGAAGGTAATACTGTTGGTGCAGTGAACTTCCCTGAGGTTGCTTTGAGAGATTTGGACTTGGACCAAGAAAACTCCGTCAGAGTGTTGTACACCCATCAGAACGTTCCTGGTGTGTTGAAGACGGTCAACAACATCTTGTCCAACCACAACATCGAGAAGCAATTCACCGACTCCAGAGGCGACGTTGCGTACTTGATGGCCGACATCTCCGATGTGGATATTTCCGACATCAAGTCTTTGTACGAGCAACTAGAGCAAACCCCATACAAGATCGCCACCCGTTTGTTATATTAGAGTGTTAGCTGAAAATATATAAGGAAAATTATAAAATGAATTCTGAGTCGTGCCATGTTATGCTGTATCTTTGGGTTATGTGTGTTCAGCGCAGCCACGCTTGTATGATTTGCGCAAGATGATTGCATCTTTGAGCATGACACTTCGAAAGCAAGTGGGCGTAGATTGGAAAAAATTGAGATTCTGCTTGACTTTTAATTGATATCCCACCAAACACTCTAGAAAGATGCCGGTTCGAGTTTGGCAAGCATTCAGACTCCGACACTCTCTTTAGCTGGAGAGACGCATCCGATTTCGGTTTAAAGAGCCAATATATTTCAAACCCAACTAACTTCCTTCTCTTGAGATAGTCTCGGCATAAGATTATAATAGGCAGCTGATGCGTTTATCAATAGTTGGTTAGCTTTCTTCCTATTCATGAATGCGCAATCATGAATCATTAGCATAGTACATGGGTAAAACCATTATACAAGATTTGGAAATCCGTGGATTCCTCTAATCCTTGTAAGTCTAGCCAGACAAATAAGTGGGGAGTCGTTGACCTGTGGTCCTCATGCGATTACTTCTTCCGTTAATTTGTTTCGTCTACCATGTTTGGGACCCTAATGCGACTGTGTGTCCGCCTGGGTCAAATTCGCAAGTCTCTCAATCAATAGATCAACAAAGTTTCATGTATATAATTCAAGAAAGGGTACTATGAAATCTAAATTTAAATCACCTCACGCGTAAATTATCTGGATATTATAGCTCATTTCCGAGAATTATATCGAATTGATAGATTGTCGAATCCCTCTCACCTTTGAATAGCACGCAGTAATACCAGTTGCTATGGAGTCTGACTAACTTCAATATGAGACATACGGGAGTGGATCCAGTAGGATTTTCGGTAGCAATAATTCAAAAAATAGAAGCCTGAATCACCACAACTCCCAAGGAATAATACATTCATGTAACTAGTAGCATGCTACAGTTGTCTTGATGGCTTAAAGTCTGGATATCCATCCAAGGCTTGCAAATTGCAACCACTTACACCCGTGCACCGCGTGTGGGTGCGAGTGCCATGGAACAGTGGCGACGAGTGGCCGTCCATAGAATGTACTCTCCAAAAGTGAAAGAATCTATCCTGTTTTCTGGAGTTTATCACACTTACCCCTTTGATAAATCTAAGAAAAAATGGCGTTGGTTTCGGCAGCACCCTACATTGCTTTACTCGCCGAGCAGGATAATACCTTGAAGTCGCATGCGTTGGTCTCGTTGAACAGTGTGGTCGACCAGCTTTGGGCAGAGATTGCAAATAACTTGCCCGAATTAGAAGATCTTTATGAGGATGCGCTTTTTGGCGACCGTAACTTGGCGGCGCTAGTGATTTCAAAAGTGTATTATAATCTCGGAGATTTCGAGGCGTCGGTGAAGTATGGTCTCCGTGCTGGCCATGAGTTCAATATTGATGAGAAAAGCCAGTACATAGAAACAATTGTGTCGCAATGCATCAACATGTACATGCTGGAACTGCAGCAAGTGTATGTTGGCGAGCACCCTAGTGGCGCCGTGAGCCCCCAACTCGTGTCAGTGTTTGAGAAAATGGTGCAGAAGTGTATTTCCGTTGGCGACTTGAAGTTGGCTTTGGGCATTGCTCTCGATAGTTTCCGCTTGGATATCATCACGAAAATCATTAGTGATGAGTTGGGCCGAGATGCGGAACTGGGCGTTTCTTTGATCAATTACGTGTTGACGTGCGCCAAGCTGGTGATCTCCAACGGGGCTTTCCGTTCTGAGGTTTTGAATTCATTGATCGAGTTGTTATTATCTATGCACAGCAACCAGGACTTCTTCACTATTTTCAAGATCATCGTTCAGTTGAACGACCCCAACTTGGCCACGCAGGTGTTCAAGAAACTTGTGGTCAGCGGCGAGAGCTTGGTGGCGTACCAGGGCGCGTTCGACTTGGTCAGTTCTGCGTCACAGGAACTTGTTGATAATGTATCTAAGGCGTTGGCTGCTGATGAGGGGTTCGACCCGCAAGAACCTGTCCAGGCACGCGTGCTACATATCTTATCCGGTGTACCCACGTGCGACTTGGACATCACCTTTTTGTACAAGAACAAGAACATCGATATTTCTATTTTGAATACGACCAAGCGTTCTTTGGAAGGAAGAAACTCTATCTTTCACTCTGCGGTCACGTTTGCCAACGCTTTCATGCACTTGGGAACGACTGACGATTCCTTTTTTCGTAAGAATTTGGACTGGTTGGGCAAGGCTTCGAACTGGTCGAAGTTCTCGGCTACTGCCGCTTTAGGTGTGATTCATAAAGGAAATCTTTCTCAGGGCCGCAATATTTTGAAACCTTACTTGCCAGGCTCAACTGGCTCAGCTTATACAAGAGGCGGCTCATTGTTTGGCCTTGGTTTGATTTTTGCTGGCCACGGAAGAGAAACCATTGATTATCTCAAGCTGTTTATTGACGAGAGCGGTAACTCCGCAGGTACGGCTTCCTCCGATGTCGTGTCACATGGAGCATGTCTTGGCAGTGGTGTAGCCGGAATGGGCTCCAATAGCGAAAGCCTCTACGAAGCTTTGAAGGTGGTGCTTTATTCTGATTCAGCCGTTTCGGGTCAGGCTGCAGGTTTGGCCATGGGTTTGGTCATGCTCGGGTCCGGTAATGCCGAGGCTATTAACGACATGTTCACATACGCTCAAGAAACGCAGCACGAACATATCGTGCGTGGGTTGGCTATCGGAATCGCTTTGTTGAACTACGGACAGGAAGACAACGCTCGCGTTATTATTGATAAGCTTTTGGACCAGGAGAATCCGATCTTACGTTACGGTGGCGCTTTTACCATTGCCTTGGCGTATGTTGGTACCGGCAACAACGACGCGATCAAGAAGTTGTTGCACTACGCAGTTTCTGATCCATCGGACGATGTCAGAAGAGCTTCTGTTCTTGGACTTGGTTTCTTGCTCATCCGTGACCACACTGCAGCGCCCCAAATTGTCGAACTATTATCACAATCACATAACCCCCACGTGCGTTATGGTACCGCCATGGCTTTGGGAATTGCTTGCGCAGGAAGAGCATCTCCAGCCGCTCTTGAAGTCTTGGAGCCATTGACTAAGGATAGCGTTGACTTCGTGAGACAAGGTGCATTGCAAGCATCTGCCATGATCTTGATCCAGCAGAATGAAGCTACCTTCCCTAAGGTGAAAGACTTCCACAAATTATACCTGGAAACAATCAAAAACAAGCATGAGGATGCAATGGCCAAGTTTGGTGCTACTTTGGCGCAAGGTATTATCGACGCGGGTGGACGTAATGTGACTATCAGTTTGGAGAATACAAACACCAATACATTGAACACCAAAGCCATTGTTGGTCTCGCTGTTTTCATGCAATCGTGGTTTTGGTTCCCCTTCACACATTTCTTATCGCTTTCTTTTGCTCCAACGGCGATTATCGGTGTCAATGAAAATCTCAAGGTACCTAGGTTTGAATTAAATGTACACAGCAAGCCTGAGTACTTCGGATACCCTCCTAAAATCGAGGAGGAAAAAGAGAAACAACCAGACAAGGTTGCCAAGGCAGTTCTTTCTACGACAGCTAAAGCGAAGGCTAGAGCAAAAATGCAGCAAGCGAAGAAGAAGGAAGAAAATGATGATGATGATAATATGGATGTTGAAGAAGAAGACAAGGTAAAGCCATCAGAGGCCACAGTCACCAAAGAGAATGAATCAAAGAAGAGCGAGGAGGAACTCTCCGCGGAAAAGTCAGAATCCTCTTCATTCGAACAAGTTGGCATTCGATATGTGAAGACACCATACCAAATCAGCAACTTGTCGAGAGTATTACCGGCGCAAGCTGGCTTTGTATCCTTCAATAAGGACGAGAGGTTCCTGCCAATACGCAAGATCAAGGGATCCGGAGGAATTATTGTTCTTGATGACAAGAAGCAAGGTGAGCCTATTGAGGTGGTCAAGACCGTCAGACAAATGAATATCACGGAAGCGCCACTCCCACAACCATTCACATTGACTGGCGAGGATTTAGAGGATGAGCTAGATGAATAATTTTTGCTTGGAGGGAAGAAGAGAATTATATATCATCGAGAAGAATTCAGAATATTAACGGCTATACCATTAGAATAAGTTAATTCGGTTACCAGCTGTATAATGTCGCCAGAAGGTATTATGTTTAATGCGTAAGAACCTGAGAAACCAGCCTGATTTCTCATAGATTAGGCCCTTGGAACAGTATTAAAATACGGTAGGAGGTTAGGCATGAAATGTTATGTAGAATTAGACGATAATCGAGCTTAAGGTACAAATGCACATTTGATCTTTTAGCAGAGGCATCTAATTAAAAGCTTTTCATGTGCAGATAGAAGTGTTTATTTTTACTAATTGTGCACAGGCGCAAATCAAAGTCAGAATGGATATCTGGACTGAACCATGAAATGTAATGAAGAACAAGAAAAAGAAAGATACCTCCCCACACACGCATGACCCTGAAGCATTGATTGATGCGCATCATGAAATAAAACATTTAGTAGATCATTATAGCAACACATTAGTTGGAGTATTTCCTATACTAGTGTAAATCTATTGCCAAGGGTCGAGAATTAAAGATAAGTAATCTGACACCCACTCAAGTGAGACACTGGCCGCAAACCATGTCTTTCACATCTAGTGAAAAAAGTAGTGGCAGTTTACTCACAACCAGCCGGCATACAGGATGATACCTAACATTCCAGGCGTCTGTAAGGATGTCACAGGAGGCCTAACACAGGCGTGGAATGTGGAACGTGCGTGGGGCGTTCGTGTGTGGAATGTATCAATAGGCTTGGCCAAGGGCGGTGTATAATAAAACCCAACAGGCTGCGAGCGAGCGAACGAGCCGCGGTTTTTTTTGACTTGGCTTTCGTGAAATGAGCAATTTCCTACATAGTGGTAGCACCAGTTCCAGCCACCAATATTCCTCTGTTTTCACACCCAATAACTCCAGCACAGAAGTTTACGAAATGACCTCAGGTATGCTGGAAGTGCCTCAAGCCGTACTGGGCAAAGGGTTTTTGGGCGAATACGGAATCACTATCACCAGACTGCAAAGCAGCCCGACACCTAGTGTTGGTGCGTGTCTCAGCATGTGCCGCACCTGTTTTGGCCCTAGATCTGATCCGAGCCAGGCCCAGTCGCAGCATGTACCGTATAGGAATGTGCTTTTTTGCGATAATGTAGCGACGGGTGAGGTCGAGTTGACATACGCGGCAGAGTATGGAAAGTCCGTCAAGATTCACAAGGATGTCTTGGATGTTGGGTCATATACAGGCGATGCCCACAACCTGGACTTGGCTTCCCATATCTTGTCGCTTGCGTACCCTAAAAGCAAGCCGCAGCCACGGGTCTTGGTTCTTTTGAATAGCCACGGTGGCCAGGGAAACGCTCGTAAATTGTATAAGGACCAGATTCTTCCTGTGTTGCGTGCATCACAGACCCAGTTCTCATTTCTCGAAACAGACTACTCTGGCCATGCCACGGATATCGCACGCAAATTGGACCTTGCTCAGTTTGATATAGTGGCGTGCTGTTCTGGGGATGGTGTGCCTCATGAGGTCATCAACGGGTTCTATCAGCGGGAGGATCGTGCTGCGGCATTCGAAAAAATTGCTATCACACAACTCCCTTGTGGCTCTGGAAACGCGTTATCATTGAGTACACACGGCACAAATAACCCAGGTTGGGCCACGGTGAGTATGCTTAAACTGGTCCGCTCACGCATGGACGCAATGGCAGTGACCCAAGGCAACTCCACGAAGCTTTCGTTTCTTTCGCAATCCTATGGAGCTATTGCTGACTCCGATATCGGAACCGAACACTTGAGATGGATGGGGCCGTTGCGGTTCGAGTTCGGCGTTGCTCAGAAAATGGTCACTAATGCCAAGTATCCATGCGACTTATACGTGAAGTACGCTATTAGGAACGATAGCGAAATCCGCGGCCACTATGAGAAGCAACGTCTGTCAATCAATGAGCCTGTTGGTGGGCTGCAAACCGGCCTAAAATCAAGTCTTCCTAATCTAGATACCCCTCCACCTTCTAACTGGGAAAAGGTCCCGGCAGAAATTACTCAAAGTCTCAATATCTTCTACGTAGGGAAGATGCCTTACATACTGGCAGACGCACAGTTCTTCCCTGCAGCGCTACCTGATGACGGATACATGGATATGGTGGTGACGACGGCAAAAACTCTGTTTTTTAAGATGGCCAAGGTGCTTTTTTCTGTGGATAATGGAGCTCATGTTCATTCACCCGACGTGTTGCATGCAAAGATCTCGGCCTATAGGCTTGTTCCTCGCGTCAGTGCCGATAATCATTACATCTCTGTTGATGGTGAAAGCTTTCCATTTGAGCCTTTACAAGTTGAAGTATTTCACAAAGCTTTAACCGTGCTTTTACCTGATGGTGTATTTGTCGATACTAGCTTTACCCCTCGCGATAAATTGAATAAGCGATGATTCATTGGATAGTGATCATTGGATAAAGGTGGAGCGGATTAGGTAATTTTGTTGAAGGTTTTGGGTTGTTACATGGGTTGGTTTAATTAGATTTTATAGGTACACTTAATTATATGATGCACCTATCAATACTCCACAACGGGATCATGTTTTTCTCCGAAAATGCGATTAGTTAATTACAATAGTCCATCTCCAAAATTCTTGGGCGTAATCTTGTCAAATGACGTCTTGTTGATTTCTCATGTGCGCGAGGTGTGGGGTACACTGATAAAGACACAAGAAGTGCAAGAAAACTTCAGAGGTTTTGAAGTCTTTGCATTCACATAGGGGTGTATTTGCATTTGTATGTATGAAATTAAAGGACTTTCAGAAGCCACGATTTTTAAGAGAAAAAATTGGCGTGTGGTTTACGTGGATAGAGAGTGTCAAAATAGCGGGGCAACTAGGCTTGAAGCGTGTCACAGCCTCACGGGTGTCAGGTGGTGAGAAGTTGAGAACTAGAATTGATAAACGCCCTTAAAAGAGCAATAGGCAAGTACACCAACTTTATCTCAATTCAAAATCTCGATAATTAATTGAATTTATTTTCTTTCATTATTGAAAACTTACGATTTATGGATCCGGCTAGTTCCTTTCTCGGCACAAAAATGATGGTCAAAGCGATACCGGGCCGGCAGTCGCCGTTTTTTCCTCATTGGTCGCCCACACGCACTGACACGCTTCTCTGCCTTAGTTACTGGACTGGCGCTTGACATAACGCAGTGTGCCAACAGCCGATCATTGGGCGATAGACCACAGCGCAGCAAACATGACCCAGGGCTCACTAATTACTAATCTAGGATGAAAAACAGCATAAGCGATGCGACAGGGGAAGTTACACCATAGAAGAAACAAGTGAAAGGAAAAATGAAAAGAAAGTGAAATATTCCATGATGAGGCTTTTCAAAAGAGAAAAGCTTTTAAAAGCTGCGGAGTGCAAAATCTGTTTTGGTTTTTGTTTGTGCATCTATGGAATAATAATTTATGTTAATCAAGTATTCTAATGAGATTAAATTTGGCGTGGGGTCTCGAACTTTTGTTGAGTTCTTAAGTTTTTATTGATCGAATGGCCTGAGTGTGAACTTTTAGGAAGTTTGGTGAAACTTTAACCGACTTCGGCGAACGTGGGTAATATGAACCGGCCCAAATCACCATAATAAATCAAATCTGTGGCCTAATTCGAGTAAAACCTGATTCAAATTACCGTAGTATGTGTTTTTATCTCTGATACTAATTCAGTTCATCGTTTGTATTTATTTTTTCTACCACGTTCACTTTTTAAAATATTGGGCGTGAGCCCTCGTCCCAGCAACTAAATGTGTGAATTTTTGCCGAAGGCGCCCGTCAGCGCCGCTGATCCTGCTTATATCGCACAGCTGATAGCCACCGAATTGGGCTTATACTGCTGCGGATACAGTATTCCTTTGTCTCACTTGCAAAACTTCCATTACACTGCCGTTTTCGCTCACGTATATATTCGTCGGGGACCTTAGATCCAGCATCCGTTCCTTGGCTTGTTTTTTATCTCATCTTTTCTCTTCTTGACAAAATTCAAAAAAGATAGAATTCAGATTACAAAAAGAGAAGGGGTAAAGATATAATACGTGCTCCGGCGCTTGATTTCACTAATAACTTTCAACACAAACCACCACAACAGCCAGATGAAATCGTTCTCTTTGGGCAAGCTCAAAGACAAAGTCGGCCGCCGATTTTCCGACCCTTCCGACTTTGATAGGGGCCTATTTCATAGTGATCATCGCCGCAATTCGCTGTCAAATATGGTCATAGTCGTGACGGAGTCTGAAGATCAACCACCGACCGGAATCTCCGGACCACGCGGCTCATCCTCGCTTTCGATTCATGGAGAACGAGACCGTTCACGTTCGATCAGTGTATCGAAGAAACAAGCAAAGGAGCTCATCAGACACGAAACGTCCCAGGTGATCCAGAAAAAGCTTCTATCGCTATTGAAAGATTTGGGGCTCCAACTACCGATTCCATTAAAGACCTCCATCGGTGGGCTCAGCTTGGCTTCTTCGAAGTCCATGAAAATTTACGTGGCTAATACGAACGACTGCGTGTATTTAGCGCCGTCGCTGTCGACCAGTTTCACCTACGAAGATGACGAAAACGGTGGCAACCACATCCCTGAGCTGGACTCAAATGTCAATCTTACTGCTCTCAATGGCTTTCTCGATAATAGTGAAGCCTCAACGCGAAATTCCTCTCCCAGACCGAGTGTTTGCTCCGAGGACGTTTCTTCGACAATAGTGAACACTATTGCTAAGAAAATGAAAGCCCTGAAATCCGCAAACTATTTGCGCACTCAGATTGACTCCCATACGCTGATCCCACATCTATTTGCCGTCATTGTGGAGCTTCAGAAAGATACGCCGTCAAGAAATATAATGGTGGAGCTTCTGTCAACAACAAGGACGCAATGGCCAACAACAGACAGTGCTAACCGACATCAGTGTGAGGAAAAGTTCAAAATTGGAAACTTGGAGTGGGAACTCAACTTCCAGGATGCAGACTTGTTCATTAATCTCAAAAATACTAAGGACACACGTTTAAGAGATATCGACCCGCAAAATTTGGCGGAAAAGACTCGTGAATACAGGCTCTTCGATGCCCGCAAAGTCTCGAGTGAATCGGTCGATGAACCTTCTCTTTTCGCGCATAGTCTGCGCCACAGCATGGAATCTCTCTCGCTGGTGGTCACTGAGCCGGCGGCAGATTTACAAAAAGCCGGTCTTTATGTGTTTTTGCTTCCAGTTTTGTTCCCCCCAAACATCCCTGCGACCGTCAGCACGGTCAATGGCTCCCTCGCACATAAACTTTCTGTCAGAGTTCCGACCGCCAATGATAGGTTGAGCAAGAAATTCGCAGCCAAAGCCACATACAACTTACCAATGGTTAGAACTCCGCCATCTTTGGCAAATTCTACGGCGGACAAACCGGTCTACGTGAACAGAATCTGGAATGAGTCTCTTCATTACTCAATTACTTTCCCTCGCAAATATGTGTCCTTGGGCTCCGAGCACACAATTAATGTGAAGCTTGTGCCTATGGCGAAAGATGTCACCGTAAAGAGAATCAAGTTCAACATCCTTGAAAGAGTGACTTATGTTTCGAAAGATCTCTCCCGAGAATACGAATTTGATGGTGATGACCCTTTGGCACGGTCAAGAAGCTTAAAGGCTAAAGAACGTATTGTACCTCTCTGTGAACTAAGGACCAAAATGAAAAGCAGTTACGGTGGGTTGGAGCCTTTTAAGGAAGAGGTTCTTAGTTGCCCGGACAATAACTTGCTTTACTCCTGCTATGAACAGCGGCCAACCTCCTCTGGAAGTACAAAAGCCTCAGATAAATCGGTTATGGTGGCTTCTCCTTTGGATATCAACATCGCCTTGCCGTTTTTAACCTCTCGTGCTGATAAGGAAATAATGACCTCCAGCTTAAGTGAAGTCGAGAAATTCGAGCAGAGTTCCTCTCCAACTCCACCATTTCGAAAGCACTCCTCCCCGCATCGTGATCTGATTGCTAGTCTAGAGAGTCCATCCCTGCCTATTATCGGAAGTCTCGAAACACACATCAGCCATCAAAATGGTGGACATATACTCCATGACTCCGTGGATGAGGATGTGCTCAAACTTGATTCATCGTCTTTACTACCAAAAAAGTATAGTGGCAGGAGTGACAGCGTGACTCGAGGGTATACAAGTTCAGCCAAAGCTTTATCACCGGACTCCAATTTTCGTCACATTCAAATCGCGCACAGATTGCAGGTCTGTTTCCGGATTTCGAAGCCTGACCCATCTGACAACAATAGAATGCATCACTATGAGGTCGTGGTCGATACTCCCATCATTCTTTTGAGTGCAAAATGTAATGACGGTTCAATGCAGTTGCCTGAATATAATGAGACTAACACAGAGCCCACGGAATCCCTGCAACAACGCCCCGGTGGCGGAATAAGTTTTCGTACGCCGTCATTCGATGGAAGTGGTGTTAGCGTTAAACCATTCAATCCCTCAGAAACTGAACAACTTCCTTCATTTGAGGAGGCCACGTCAGCTCCTTCCTCTCCCATCATGAGATCCTCATCAATAACTAGCTTGGACCCGAATACCTCGTTAAACCCTCCAGCCTACGAAAGTGTTCCACTCAATAATGGTATGAATGATCTGCAGGATGCGCCCAAGATTGATGATATTCTAGTAGATTCTAGTCGCTCATCTTCTCAAAGAAAACCGTCGGCGATAAAAGCGTCATTGCAAAGTTCATTTGCACCTTCGTTTTCCCTGGCAAGCCGAGCTTCAACCAATAGTGACCTCGCAGACCCTTCGAGCTCATCATCTAGTTCTGAAATAATCAGTGGCCCTTCAACTTCTGATGAAGCATCTTCACGGAGCACAAACAGCGTAATCGATACTACGAGTTCCAATGATGAAGACTCAAGTGTGCTGCTCGAAGGATCGTTGAATGCTGCAGATGCGACATCCGCTTTGGAAAACTCTTCCTTGAACATAATTGATCTGGGTGATGTGGAAACCCTGAGTATTATGGAAGAGGAAGTTCAATTTGTTCAACGGCTTCCGCTTCTTCGGAATGAGAGTACAATTGGGGCTGAAGCTTCGCTGCATAGAAGCGGGATGATAACTAGACCGGTGCTCACTTCCAGTGACTGGAGTAAGATGCTGATTGAAACCCTAAACGACGAGTCACAGGCACAATCATTATTTCACGCATACTAGAAATATTGAAATGAAAAAGGTTCTTGAATAGTAAACCCAAATATTTATATTATGTAATTGTGAGCGAACACATATATTTCGTGCTGCAACGGTTCTCCTGAGGCGGTTGCAAAAGTGATTTAGAAGATATTACATCCGTACACCAATGATCTGTGGAGAGGTTGCTAATACTAGAGTTGAGATTTGTCGATCCAAGCAGATCAAGTGCATCATTTTATGTCGCTCATTCCTCATAATGGAAAAGTAGCTGTTATTGGCGCTGGAGTCTCAGGCCTATGCTATACATACTTTCTTCTGAAACTCCGTCCTGATGTGAAGGTTTCTGTTTATGAGGCGTCGCAACAACCTGGTGGGTGGATTAAATCGTTAAAGCTCAATGATCGAGGCTCAGAAGTCATTTTGGAAAAAGGACCACGGACGCTTAGAGGCGTCAGTGATGGCACGCTTGTGATTGTTGATATTATGAAACAGTTAGGTCTTGAAAGAGAGGTCGAAGTAATGAGATCCAGTTCTCCGGGGAACAGAAAATGGCTTCTTGATCCATCTCGTAACCTAGTTCAGGTGCCAAACTCAGTAAAACTGTTTGCCAAGTTTATTCTAAATGATGTAACCCAAGGATTAGTCCCCAGCATCTTACGTGAGCCGTTTCGGAAACTGGCTTGTACCAATGAAGATGAGTCTATTAGGTCATTCTTCCAGAGACGTTTTGGATCGCCTCAATTGGCGGATAATGTGCTAAGTGCGGTGATGCATGGTATATATAGCGGCGATGTCTCTCAGTTAAGTGTACGTGCCACTTTACCAAATATGGTGAAACTTGAACAAAAGCATGGCTCCATTGTAAGGGCAATGGTGCTGAAGATGATTTCAAAAAAAGTGACGCCAGAACCAAATCTTTATCTTCAAGACTACGAGCGTAAAATATCTCCGGGGTCAAATTTGGGCGAAGTTGCTACTAGATTGAAGAAGTACCCAATCATGAGGTTGCATAGTGGTCTCCAAACGTTGCCTTTAGCCTTGGCCAAGTATTTACAGAAACAGCCAAATATTGACCTCAATTTTGGCCGCGCAGTGTCTCGGCTAGAATTGGATAAGAACTTGCCGATTTTGACAATCGACGGAGATTCTAAAGAATTCGATCATGTCAGATTCACTCTGGGGTTCAAAGCATTATCGCACATGACTAAATTTTGCAACAACGAGATAATTCAAACATTTCTGAGTCTTGATTACTCCACAATTTTTCTTGCGAATATTTACACTAAGAAGAAAGGCTTGATACCAGCAGGTGGCAATGGATTTGGGTTTCTAGTGCCTCGAAGAAATCATAACCCCGAGTCACTTTTGGGTGTAATTTACGACTCAGATACCGAGCTGGACGCCGAGAGATTTATGGACGGCTCCAAACTAGGCAAAGCCGCTCATGATAAAATCACATTGATGATTGGCGGGCATTACTTTAACAGCCGTGGCGTTCCTTCAGATACAGCAAACTTAAAGGCCACCAGACATGTTTTGGAAGATATCTTGGGTGTTGATTTGGACAAATATAACATAATTGTGCGTGATGAGGTAAAGGAGAAGAATCACGACGTGCTGCTAGCAGACAACGACTTGCTAATTTCGTATGATCTCCACCGCGATTGTATTCCCCAATTCAACGTTGGCTTTTTGGAAAAGTCTGGTAAGATTCGTGAAATAGTGACGGAAGAGTCTCGCGGAAAAGTTTCGCTTGGAGGTCCAAGTTTAGGGAAATTGGGCGTGCCCGACTGTGTCATGAACGAACTAGAGGCAGCATTGCGAGCGTGAATATCGATGCCTCTAACGGAAACTAAATATCTGATTAGAAATTCCATGTCAAACAAAAAAGAGTGAAATACTAGAATTTCACTTCAAACATTTCGATTCATGTCATTGATTTCTCGACATGGCACAATATCAGCAGAGGTTTTGACACTGAAGAGATGTGCTTCCTTATAATAACAGACAAGGATTACCAAGATCCTCATTTTTAGACCATATGTATCAATCTCAGATATCCATCTCAGATATCAAACTTAGATATCAACCTCCTCTGCCAAGGCTTTTTCTGCCGCCTTAATGGACATAGATTTTTTCTTTGAATAGTCGATACGCAAGTTCTTCCCAAACATATTCGTATCCTGTAATGCCTTCAAAGCGTTTGATGCAGCTTCCTGACTAAGAAACACAATATGTGCTTGGCCCTTGAGTTTCATGTTGATATCAAGGATCTCGCCATAAGTGGAGAATATTAAATATAGAGTATGCTTAAGCATTGTGCGGTTCACCTTATCGTTGAGGTTCTTCAAATAAAGAGTCTGTTGCACCTCCAGCCGGGGCTTTTTGGCGGGTCTTTTTCCTGAGGGCGTCTCGGCTGCTCGTTTACTCGCAGGCGCCATGATTTGAGACTGGTTATGGTTCTTTATGATTTGGGTCACTATATTCAAGCGGACCTTGGTGATGTTGTGCGCAGTAGGTCAATGAACGTTACGATTCTTTGCCGCAGTGCGGCCTTGGATGAGCATCGGAAAGGCTGCTGCAGGGCCACTTTTATTAAGGTCTAAGAACTTATTGAACTTCGTTTCGGCAATGCATATTCTTTTTCTTTAAACTCCTTTTCTTAAGCCTTTTCTGGATACAAAATTGACCGCATTTTGTCTGAAGACAATGGCGATGTACAATGACCTAAACTGAGCCTCAAAATACTCTTCGAGCCCGAGCCTGAGCCCCAAAGGCCCGCTCTTTTGTGCTATAACTAGTTCTTTGATGTTATTTAAAAGTATCACATATCATTTATCTAATCGTTTTTTGATAAAAGAAAAACTATCCTCTTTGAGTGTTATTCGGTTGTCCTCATCGGTAGCTATGCAAGACAAAAACAGGAACAAAAAGGAGCATTCGTTGATCAAATTTTTGAATTTGAAGTAGCTTGAATGATATGACGGTGTGTTGTCAATGTAAACGGAAGCTCTCTGGCACCTGAGGAATGTAAATTTGTCGTAACAACGTGTAATTCTCCAATTTGACTGTTTACAAATGTATACTATAGTCTATCAATGATCACTCATCAATTCTTTATGGCTATTCACTTCGAGGCACATTCTCACTGTTTTTTTTCTTGCGTAGTGATAACATTTCATTCATCGTTTGTGTTGATTCAGGATCAAGCCCACCTGCGCATTGTTTTTTGAAGTCATGCTAATATGGCCAAGGCATGTTTGGCTTACGAGGAACAAAACAGAGGATCATCGAAGGACATTAATCTTAAATATGCGAGTAAGCAAAAGAATGCATTGTTGCCTTCAGCACCCACTATTTACAATCAAGCATTGCGGTCAACCAGCAACACCATCTGAGGGGCCCTGCGCACCACTGAATCTTTTTTTAGACTGTAGAAGATAGTTTCAATATCTCAAGCTTTCTGTGCTATGAGCGCCTGAAGCCGGTCTTCGAACTCCATTTCCTCTAGTTTCTCAACCATGTCCTCCATCTTGTGACCTTCCATGAATCCTGGCAAGTCATGGATCGAATACCCGCATCGATGATCCGTGACCCTGTTTTGTGGATAGTTATACGTACGAATTTTATCGGAGCGGTCGGTGGTAGTCACCTGATCTGTCCGGAGTTTCTTCTGCTCGGCGATTTCCTTCTCACGGTCCAATTGGGCCAACCGTGCACGCAAGATGGAGAAAGCCTTCGCCTTGTTTCGGGGTTGCGAGCGCTCATCCTGTTGACTGACAATTATGCCCGTGGGAATGTGCACGAGCCGCACGGCAGAGTCTGTCGTGTTCACATGTTGACCGCCCTTTCCACCTGCTCTCATCGTATCTATCCGCACTTCACCTGGAGCAAACTGACGCTCGTCTTCTTTCAATGACTGCTCATTGCCCTCGGAAATTTTGGGCAACACCACCACGGCGGCCGTCGACGTATGGATTCTGCCCTTCGTCTCTGTGGCGGGAATCCGTTGCACGCGGTGGATACCGCTCTCATATCTCAAGAAATTATATGCGTCAGCCGCATCCACGCTCACAATTGCCTCGTTGAGCATCCCATTGGCTCCACGAGATTCGCTAATAATGGAGGTCCGCCACCGCCTCTGGCTTGATACATTTAAGTACAAGTTGAGTAGATCTTCAGTGAAAAGCGCTGCTTCCGAACCCCCAACCCCAGGCCTGAGCTCCATTATCGCAGGTTTATCGTTATGTAAGATTGGCGGCAAAAGCCGCTTTTGAAGCTCCTGCGTCGTCTTCATAAGCAATGGAAGCATTTCATTTTCCTCACTTCTCGCGTCGGAGCCAAGTTCGAGGTCGGGGTCTTCCTCTATGATCTTTATCAACTCGTCGCGGTATTCCACATCGCGTTTATACCGATTGAGGAGGTCTATGATCACCGAAAGCCGCGAAAATTTCACACTGGTTTCCTGGTCAAAGGCTCCCGCAGCCATGGATTTTTCCACGGCATCGTACTCTTTCGCCAAGGTCTCTGCTCGCTGGAGAAGAAGAGGATGAATTGGATGGAACTCTGAATACTTGCGAAGGTGTATACCACAATGAGGCTTACGCAAATACGGCGAGAGCCGCACACGAAACATGTCCAAAGTTGTATGTTCGTGGGTGTACCTGAACTTGTATCAAGAGATTGGAGCACATTGGTTTTTTTGGTGCGCTTAGACAAGCCTCAGACTCCAGAGGTCCATACAGTAGACCACTGAATGTCGACTTTTGGATACACGTCGTTTGAGGGATACCTAAAGAGCCAAATTTTTTTATCTCATCCATTATTTAAACTTTATCTTTTTCCTGGAATATCGTATATATTTTTGTAGTACTATTCTCAGTAGTTCTAATTTATGGATTGTTTGATAGTGTAGCGGTAGGTAAACAAACGTTCGTCAATACAGTAATATGGATCCAAGAATCATTCAGGTCAGGTTGATTAAAGCAGGATTATTTCTATTAGACTGACCGTTATCTAAAGTGGTCTTTCCAGTAAGAGTGTGGAGTGTGTCAAAAATGACTAAAGACGATAACTAAAATACCAGTTGCAACCGATTACCCGTTTCATCTCTTGCCGCACTGCCCGCGGATCGCGCACTTGGATTCGCTTCCAAGCTATTTATGAGCGATCTTCAGACCAATGTCCTCCGCCAGCAAACCCATAACACTTTCTGAATTCCGGGAGACAATAAAAGAACTCACAGATGATACATTAGTAGGCGTGCAAACCTCACTTGAGACGTCTCTTGCAAAGCTTCATGAGACGAACGAGTATCTCGGCAACGAGCTCCGCACTTCTACCGATCCTAGTGACCGGGACTTGTACGAGGAAACTGTGGCGGAAAACAAGGACGTGATTTCAAGCCAGAAGCTGAAATTGAGTGCTTTGAAGGAAGAACTCCAGTTGCGGAATCTAGGTCCTAAAGTGAAAGAGAAGGAGAAAGAAGAGAATGTTGATGAGGGTGTCTACCTCTAAGTTCTCAAGTGTGTCTGACTTGCTTCGTATAATTAATCACGCCCTTTCTATTGCGATAAAAACATAGCCAATCTCTTTTGAATTGTTTTATAACTTGTGATATACAGTTCAACCCCATTTATTAACTGAGTGTGCTTGATGAAAATAGCAGCCACATGATCTATTCAAGATAATGATAGTAGTTGGTTTTGCCCTCTGAAGCCGGCACGATCAACAATGCAAACTTTAATATGTCTTTGGCCTGATGCCAGATGAAGATATATACATGTTGATGATATTTGAAGTCTATATAATAAATAATCACGATTGCTCGAACCCTGCAAGTTCACATCAGTTCAAAAAAAAACTGGTAAAAGAGTCGGAGTCGTAATTAGTTTCTCAGTGCAAGCCTGGCGAAGTATGGTGGTGACCTCATTGTCTATGTACATTGTTTCAATTCTTTTTGACAGGCAGAAATTCCGTTCCGAAAAGCTTATTGATGAAAGGCTTCTCCTCGATACGAAGAGGATCTTCAGGCTTTTTGCACACCAAAAGCCACGTCGAGCCCAAATGTACTCGCTTTTCGTATGTTATATCGAGACCAGCATCGTAAATTATTTCGCCAATATCCAAGTTCCACCTACAAGCCCACGTGTGCATTCTTTTCTCAGCACGGAAATCCAAGTGGTTGTTTACGAAGTCCCAGGTCGACCGACCATGCTCCAAAAGGACAATTCTGCCGCCTGGCTTCAATAAGGATGCCATATTTTTGAGGGCTTTCACCGGATCTTCATGTGCGCAAAGCCCAAATGCTTCCACCACTGTATCATACTTAAAAGAATCAGAAGCAATATCTACCAATTCCTCGGCTTTCCCCACAGCAAATGCAGCGCTCTTATACTTGGGGAACTTGCTACGAAACTTCTTCTGCGTCTCTTCCACCATCTTGCTTGAAGAGTCCATGAACGTGATGGAATCTATTTGCTCTGGGTTGAGATATGGAATGTTTCTGCCGGTTCCACAAGCAACTTCTAGTACGTCACCTTGTGCTTGGCGCATGAGCCACTTTCTTCTGCTGCCCATCATGATTCCTCTCTCTTCCCATTTCACTTGGTCATCGTATGCTGCGGCCAATCCGTCGAAGAATTCGGTCGTATCCTGAGCCGGCTGAATATTTGGGTTTGTGCTGTTGGTGATACTGGGCTCATCGGCCTCGAGCTTGACTTGCCTTGATAATGGTTCATCATCATCGTGCTGAGTGGCACCATTATCCGCCACAGCTGTTTTTTTCGTTGGTTTGGCCTGTTTGCTATACCACGCATCAAGATCTTCGGGACTAGGCTGGAACATAACAGAGGCATCGAAAAGATTTTTCCGCCTGAACTCTTTCCTCATCATCTGGTAAAGACGGAACTTTTTCTCCTCTCTGGGCTTCAACTTGTCATTGCTAAAAGCTTTAAATTTGAGATATTCGTATTCGCTGAGACTTGCCGGATCGTGTGCATATTTCTGGCGGATATGGTTCATCTGCTTATCCTCATGGTACCGATCCCGCATGTAGAAGTAGAATGCCACGAGCATCACGGCAAATGTCGCCAAGTAGTATTTTGTCATCTTCCGCTTGAACTCGTACGTCTCGAAGTATTTTGCCCATTGTTTATATTTTGGAAGCTTTTCCAATTCTCGTTTCTCTTGAGCCTTTTTATGGTCAATTGGAAATGGTGTTTGCGCATACCTTCGACTGCTGGTAACAAGCCCTCGGTAGGACAAAGAACATATACGTGAAGCGGAACCAACTCTGGTCCCATGTGAAATGAACCTACCAGGTACTTGTCTTAACAGACGGCTCAACATTGTAGGGGATTTTGCCGGTGTTGTTTGAAAGGCCGCTGCTATCTGGAAAGGTGAGACAAGTCGGGGTTTTTTCTTGGCCAATGTGATTTCGCACCCAATCATACGGGCCACGAGATTCTAAACGTACATTAGGAAATACGTAAGTGCTTATCCTTCGAGAATACTCGTGTTGCTGTAGCTTTTCAGAGATGACTAAAAAAAACTTTAGCTGGTAAAGTTTGGCTTGTTTTCTAAGGCTCTTTATGAAAATGTTCTAAAGAATTGAATCTACCGATTAGATGTGATCACAGGTCTTAAGTCAAGACGTGCTTCATTGAAAATGCCACCCGGGGAGATTTTTTTAGTCGTGAAGTGATCCAGTGTCAAATTACGTAATCTATAACTATTTTTGATGTGGGGCTATTTCGTGAAAACGAGGAAAACGAACCAATCATTCAGATACATGGAACCAAGTACACTCTTCAAGTCAATTGGCTAGCAGAAATTGAAAGAAGAATATTGAGTTCCAGACTTTAATTCTACTTAATTGACACATGTTTAGACTCGCTTCATTTTTCAAGCTTTTGTACTTTCATTTCTTCAATAAGATGAACATTTACTATACAACTGTGGTGAGGCTCTCCGGACAAGGCCTCTGGCCCCAGGCCACCGGCATGAACCCTCAGATCGCAAGCCGAATACCAAGGAGAAGAGAGCATCGGATATTTTATAGTTTTCAAGGAATATAATGTATACATTTTATTTATATTCAGAGTCTTAACTTTTTCTCGATTGACCTCCTTTTGCCCTGGAGTATCTTGCCTTAATAGCACATCCGTTCGGTAGAGCCTGCCTTCAAGGGCCTCGCGCGAGTCGTGTACTGCCCGGTCCCACATTGACCTCACTCAACTTGTCCAGTGCTTGGCACCTGAAGGCAAACCGATTTATCAATAATAAGCGGCACTCTTTGATACAAACCCCCATCTTATATAACCTCAAAATGTCGGAACTAACCCCGATCTTGGAAGATGCCAGTGTTGCTGTGGTCCAAAAGCGTTACGATGACGCCGAAGCGAAGTACTATGAGGCGATCCGCTCGACGTTCGAAGGCGACGACCAAAACAAAAAAACCCGGTTCTTGCAAGACCAGGAAACAGCAATTGTAGAGTTGGGTAAATTATACCAGACTCAGCAGTCTGCTGTCAAATTGGATGAGTTGATCCGCAATTCGAGAAGCGTGTTGAGCTCATTTGCTAAGTCCAAAACCGCCAAGATCGTCAAGACCTTGGTAGAAGATTTTGACAAGATCCCCGACTCCTTGGACTCGCAGATCCTGGCCATAAAAGAGTGTATTGATTGGGCCGTGGAAAACAAGTTATCTTTTTTGAGACAGCAGTTGCAGTTGAAATTGTCTGCGAAGTTGTACAGCAAGGGTGCTCACCAAGAGGGCTTGACGATCATCACCGGCTTGTTACGAGAATATAAGAAGTTGGACGACAAGTCCTCTTTGGTGGAAGTGCAGTTGGTCGAGTCGCAAATATATCATGCTTTGCGTAATATCCCCAAATCTAGAGCGGCATTAACCAGTGCCCGGACATCGGCCAACCTGATCTATTGTCCGACGCTATTGCAGGCCGAACTTGACTGCCAGAGTGGTATTTTGAACGCCGAGGAAAAGGACTACAAGACTGCATTCTCATATTTTTACGAGTCCTTTGAAGGCTTCAACTCGCAGAACGACCCCCGTGCAGTGCTCGTGTTGAAATATATGTTGTTGACCAAGATCATGTTGAACTTGATCGACGACGTCAACATCATTTTGAACCACAAAAATGTGGTCAAGTATCAGTCGAGAGACATCGACGCGATGAAGTCGATTGCTACAGCATATTCGAACCGTTCGTTAAAGGAATTTGAGCTCTCGTTGACCACTTACTCTGCGGAGTTAAGATCAGACCAGATCATCAAGAACCACTTCAACGAGTTATACGATAACTTGTTAGAGCAAAATTTATTGAAGATCATCGAGTCATACAGCGTGGTAGAGATGTCGCATATATCGCAAACCATAGGATTGAACTTGCAGCAGGTTGAAGGCAAGTTATCGCAGATGATTCTAGATAAGGTATTCTACGGAGTCTTGGACCAAGGTAACGGCTGGCTAATCATCTATGATCAGCCAAGAACTGATGCCGCCTACGAGGCGTCTTTGGAGTTGGTGAAGAATATGTCGTCGGTTGTGGACTCCTTGTACGAGAAAGCGGCCACGTTGAACTAAAAGGGAAGGAAAAAAGCTCATTTCAATATGTACATTGCCCATTCAAACAAAAGCTTTCTTTGCGCCATTGCCTGCAGCAACGGCTGCCACTTCACCTGCCAAAACGACAAACTCGCTGACTCTTCCGCAGGTCAAGAAGCATTTGAGGAAATCGTTCTGTTTGTCGTTGGCAACCTCATTTACCAACTGGAATGCTTGACGCAAATACTTCCAGTCATGTAGTCTAGCTTCATGGTATATCTGCAAAAGCTCAATAATGAAGTAGGGAACATAAATAGAACGGTATTCTTTGTATAGTTGGGACTGTTCCGTGACAGACACTACGCTCTCACGAAACCAGCTGAAAATAAAGCTTTGGATCTTTCCAACGACTTTCTCTATCGAGTTTTTCACATCTTTTGATGGCCAGT
Source organism: Metschnikowia gelsemii (assembly GCA_030561745.1). Lineage (NCBI taxonomy): Eukaryota > Fungi > Ascomycota > Pichiomycetes > Serinales > Metschnikowiaceae > Metschnikowia > Metschnikowia gelsemii. The sequence continues at coordinate 120,365 of JAKTYA010000001.1, forward strand.
GCACACCAGAGCTGGTGAAAGACTTCCATTCATCTAAGAGGAATAAACACTCAAGCAACTTCTCATACTGGAGCAACTCATCTTTTTCGCTTTCTGTGACCTGAGTTTCAACAACTGAACCGCCAAGCGACTTTGTATGCATTTCAAAATCGTAATTCTTGAGAAGAGTCTTGAGATTTTTACCCTTTCCGAACTCTTTGATCGCCTTCAACCGACCGGTTGCAAGAAATCTCTGGAAAACTGTACGAGTAGCATTGATGGCATCTTCATACATGTTGTTTTCAAAAAACCAGTCCACGGATTTGCATAGTTTGAAGTCCACACTATCCACATGCAGATCCTCAATCTGAATCTCAGCATCAGGAAGGTAGTGGTCTTCTGTTTCAGCCATGACCCTTTCCACGGTTCTTTTGAGCACATTGTGGATCTTATATTCGTACTCATCGGTGGCATCTTCTGAACCCAGACTGGGGCGGGAGCCTGTATCCGCGGGTACACTTACCCCAAGCCTCTTAAAAATCTCGAGTTGCTTTGCACGTTTTTCTGAATCGGTGATGGTAGATAAGAAAATCGAATAGCACTCGCGTACATCTTTTTCGTCGGGAATGAATGCCAAGTAAATTGGCACAAGGTCCTCGTATCCGTATTCAGATAATTTCAGAATGTATCGTGTGATGATTTTAGTTGGGGTCTTTGACCCTTCGTGTAGGCCAAGGAGTGATGATATCACGGCCAAATGAGCCAAGACTCGAAGAATGTGCTGGTCCTCCGCCACACTAAGCTGAGACGACTTGGAGGTATTATCGAGAAAGAAGTTCAATTGATTGATAAGTACCGATCCCATGATGACGCGGAAAGGGTTTTTACTTTCCTCTGCTAGAGCTGAAGACTTCAGCATTGTATTCAATATGGCCTCAACGGACATATGCTGGGGAGTTGGAAATGAGACTGAAGGAAGACTAATTTGGTCTCCACCATTTTCTTCAAGCAAGGATTTCATGAAAGTGCGAAAGTGGTGGGTGAGAAGTTGGTTGACATAAAGAAGCAAACAGTCATTCCACAGATCGCCAGCTTGCCTGATATTATCCGTCTGGTCTCCGCCACATAAGTATGAATATATTAGCCGTTCTTCCGCAGTCAAGCGTTTTTCCTGAGAAAGATTATACACGGTCTGAAGCCAAATGTATTTATGCTTTAATCCTGAAGGTTCGGCCGGCTTTGTCTTGAGAATGTCTCCGTCTTCGTCGTCCCCAATCATGTAGTTTTGATCATCAATGATCGGATCCACATAATCCTGTTGTGCGCCAACTAGGATTAATGCGAGCGTGAAATTGCCTGTTTGACTTGCGTAGTCTACCGCTTGCTGGTACTGGCCGGCCAACACCAAGTTATATATTAAGGAAAAGTTCGAAGAGTCCGTGTCCAAGTCCGTCTTTGCAAGTGTTTTTGACGACCTCAACGGCGCATCCGCATCCAAAGCGTCAACGTAAGATTTTGTTTCCGTTTTCGATGCTAACGCAGCCAAATCTTGGTGTTGAAGTGCCACTTTAGTGTGGGTCCATCTGGATGCAAGCGTGGGCGTGAAGGGCACAGAAATCTCGGGCGTATTATGCTGGAGCCACTGAATAATCATGATCAATTCCTGAAGCTTGGGCTGGCTCTGTAAGAAGGATAATTGTTTTGTGGAAAACGACGAGAATGCATGACTGTGTGCCCGTTCGGTATTATCGCTAAATCTGAACGAGTACAACATAGTGACCAAATGCCATAACTTCGTCTCCATGTCCCAGCTGGTGAATTCCTGCGATTCCTGAGATGACGCAATATCATCTAGATTATTGCCGACCTCAAGTGCCCTGTTAGCCGCGATCGACGTGAATGCTTGTGTGATATCAAAGGGTGAGACATCACCACCACTCATCTGGAAGTTTTCCAAGACCCGTGCGAATTGCACTTCCGCAGGGGCTTGTGTTAAAGCAACACCTGACGATTCGTCCATACCAAATGAGTTCTTATACTCTGTACTATTGTGAGTCGGGCGCACGGGAATGCCAGTTTACCTTTGACTGTTGAAGATTTGAGAGGTCAGAGCTTTGAGGTAAACAAGATCGAAGACTTTTCGAGAGTCGTGCGCGACCGCACTCTTCTTTAGCCCCAGGCAGGCTTGAGGTTTGGCATTGGGCAAGCAAGAAATTAGGTCCAGCTGCGCGACTCCGTCTGAATGATTAACTGGTACAATTAATTTTGCACCGTATGGGATTTCTATGATAATGATTAGAATGAAGCATATATTATTCACATAAGTCTTCTTGGTCGCCGATATTTTGTGTTTCTACTTTTACTTTTGGCAAAAAAGAGCTCACTTGAATTCGGCATTTCTGAAACTCCCTAATCAGCTGATGAATGTAGGTCTTGGGTAGTAAAGCCTTTACGCAAGTTCGTCCCGATTGATGGAACATAATACTTGATAGTTCGATTAATTTCAGAACTTCAAATACTTTGGGGACACAAAATTGGGAATAGATTGTTTGAATAAGCATTGCGTTGAAATGAAACCTCTAAGAGGGCTTCACTAAGACCAAGCCTTGCAGGAGCATAGAGGATATATTGTACATAATAAAACCTAATCAAAGACGTAGCATCACCAGAACTTATTAATTGTTAAATTATAAATAACTTCTCGAAGGAAAATAATTCTAAGCCTCTCGTTAAATACTACTTATCATTCCTGCCTTTTATTTCCTCCATTTGCCTGTTGGACTTGCCTCAACAAGAACCTTGGCCCTTTGAGCAGTCGTAATGCACTGCCCTTCGCTGGCACCCGCCCCGCAACGTCTCCGTCCAGGGAACCTAAACCAAATCGAGAGGCCATTGTCTCCAGTGCGCACGTCCCCAGAATGCCGTTTTCCCATCATTGGACACTGGAACGGGAGTTTACAACTCAAACCCCTTGATTATCTTGACCCATCTCTATCTCTTTTCCATTGGAAGATACCCAATTCTGGAAGTTGAAAACCGCAATACTCATTTAAACTCGAAAAAGTAATTTATTTGCTTTCAAAAAAACGTTCATATCATCAGGCGGCAGATCACTTTGGTTTCTTCCCCACGCATACTTTAGTGGCGTCCGCGAGCCAAGACACCGGTTCAATCTGGCACCAAATCTCTAGGCCCGGTACTACCAGGACACCATATCAACTACAAGAGTTGCAAACAACTTAACGAAACCAAAGCTCAAAGACTATCAGATCATATTCAAACAACATATTAGCAATCAATAACTCTCAAATCTTTTTTGCTTTTGCGACAGCCGCCTGTTGTTTCATATGTCAGATCTGCAGCTACACCCTGACGCAGCTTTCGATACAGACGAGGATAACAATCCTTTTCCCAGCGGCGGGCTTGCGAGCCTTATTCTGAGTGAAGCCAATAACCGTCATCAAAGAGACCTTGCGAAAACGAAACCCGGGCGCAAAAAATCGACATCAAACGGTGTACTGATGGACCCTACTCCAAGTGTGGGGTCGAGCCCAAATTCTGGAGGCGAAGGCGCATTCTCCGAGGACAATGCCGATGACGCAGACTCGCTTTTGCTTTATCCTACTGAAGATGCTACCAGTGTGCCTATCAATCATGAAAGCCGAGTTTCCCGTCTTCTTATGCCTGACCGAAACGTGCGTATACTTATAAACGAGGCAGGCAAGTCAAACGAAGGCATTGCAAACGCCTCAAAGAAGTACATCGTATATACGATCAAGTTGGCTGATTGTTCAAGTGACGAAATCCAAACGCGCCGCAGGTATTCCGATTTTGACAGCCTACGAGAGATCCTTGCACGGATTTTCCCTCTTGTGGTGATCCCGCCCATCCCGCCGAAGAATTACTTCAAGTTAAACAAGTTCAAAGAATTTGTGGCCTCGACGCCTGTCAACGGAGCAGCAGCGTCAAATGGACCCACAATCGTCTCAGGCTCAGACTCTCCTCCAAGCAACGGATCTGCTTATTCTTATATCAACTCCAACTATTTGAGCAAGAGCCGGCTCATCGAACACCGCAAACGGCTTCTTTCCAACTTCCTTAACAATTGTCTTCTCATTCCGCAAATCCGAAAACTCGAATTCTTTGCCAAGTTTCTCGACCCGTCGTCAAATTGGACCGATGAGGTCAATTTAATCAGCAGCCAGCTTCCGAAATCCGTATATCAGCTGAACCCCGAGAATGGTTTAGCCACTGATCCCGTATACGGCAGCTTGCCAATTCCTGTCTCAAATCGTTCAATCAGTCTACCGTTTTCCAACTCACTCGCAAGCAAGTTTTTTGCACCGAAGAAGAACTTTCTTGGAACACCCTCCAATACCCAGTCTGAGTCACAGCTTTCAGTGCAAGCGTCATCAACGCCGACCGACACATCGGATTCCCCTGTAATTGCTCAGACGTCTCCATCAATGAACGATCTTCCAACAAGGGCCAGCATGCAAAATACTACTCTGAACAAATCTCAGATGGACGAAATCAACAAGCGCATAATGAAACATTACATTGAGCTCACTAATGACTACATAGAGCTTGGCGCGTTTCTTAATTCTTTCTCCATGATTTTGGCCGATACGGCGCAGGTCGGACACGTTAAAGGGGTTCAGGAGAACGACGTCAAAGTGGATTTGATATTTGATAAGATTGGTTCTGCATTTGACAACTCACTTAACACAATTTACATTCTAATATCAGAATTGGAAACGAAATTCTCGGAACCTTTGGGTGAGGCAGTGAAATATACGTCAGTATTTGAGTCTACCAAAAAGTTCAAAGCGAAAAAAATTAAACAAAGCAATATGGTGGACTTGGAGTTAAGAGAAAAGAAAAAAGAGCTCGCTGATGGTCTTCGAGCAGAGATGGAAGTCAACAAAATTCAGAAGGGAATCCAGACACATTCATTGAACAAGAGCACGACTTACAGCCTCGGGGCTAGTCAGTATCCAGTTACAACAGATAACTCGCTTTCAAAAAGTAGATTTTTGCCTAGCATCGGGTCCATGAAAAAGATAACGAAGTATGTATCGGACATCATGGATCAAAACCCTGAGTTGACGAGGAAACAGAGGATTACGCAACTACAAGAACGCATAGGCACACTTGAAAAATGTCAAAAAATCATGCTGCAGGACATTTCATACATTGCTGATGAGTTGAGCAAAAACGCCGACAGGTTTCGGAAGAATGAGCTCAAGTCGATGTTCCAGATTCTATTGAATTATAATCGGATTTTCATCTCGTGGGCGAAAAGAAATATCGAGGTATGGGAAGAGGCTAAGGAGGAAATTGCAAAGCTAAGTCTGTAACTCATCAATGTATCTCATCACGGCCGGTCTGGGCTGAGTGATATTTTTATAGCGAGCCATCTCGGCCGGAAACTTGTCGAGACTACCACGGAGCCGGAGCGCGGTTTCAATGTCGTCACCGAAGTTACTCATGGGATGCAAATAGGTTCTAATAGTGAACACTGTAGCTTGCGATTTGGGAAGCTTTATAAGAACCTGTCTTTCACTTCGGTAGTGTACCTGGTTTTTAAAGTCGAGATCCTCAAAGGGAATGGGCCTATCCAATTCCTCCTCTGTCAAATGGTAGCCTTTATTCGCATCATCGACGTAAAACTTACCATGTGTTTGAATGGAGAAGTTGGATCTAGATACCAAATCACCTGGTTGAATTCTGTCGAAGAAACGGTTCATGGATAACTTAAGTTTTGATTCATATCCTGGAATAGGGCCGTGTATCAACGTGAGCGGCTGGTCAAACTTTTCTAGAGGATCAAACCCTGCAGCAAAGGCAAACACCCCAGCCTTGAAAAAATACTCATCCCCGTAAGGCTGGTCTTTTCTGGAAGGGTCTTTCAAAAGGATAATAAAATCCTCTTCGATGGTATGGATCAAATGCTTGAGTAAGTCCTTGGGATCTTCCACCAAGGTTGAGCAGGATGGAATTATTTCATCGGTGATACAATTTTTTATTTGATCGTCGCTCCTTTGGAAATACATGGGGTACTTTTCGCACATATAATTCACGACAACATCATAAAACTCGCGGACAGAAGCCTCTGATTCTGGCGATATGAATACCGTGCTTCTCTCCAAATCCTTATTTGGATTGTAGGCAGGATGAGTATTAGTGGTGATTTTGATTTTCTCCTTAATACGCTCAAGGTACGTGTCCTCAATAAGTAGCCATTCAGATGCATCTATGCTGCGAATACCCATGGTAAGCTTATACTCCTTATCTTTGAAAGGATATGACTTAAGTGGCTTTTCCCGATCCCACCTGAAATCTGGGGAAATAGCATCCACTGCAAAAAGATTCCTCTCTGGTTGTTTGCGAGCAGGTGTGTTTGCCTCTGATGAGTAGTAGCCCCGCCTAAGTCTTTCAGTGAGGAAGGCCACCAGAATTAGAGCAATGATAGCCAACAAGAGAGTGCCAGGCGAAACTGAAATTTCAAACATCAATACGCTTTGCAAATAACCAAGTAGTCTAATTGACAAGACGCGGCAAAAAAAGCTCGAGAAATCTGCTGGTTTTTTTTCGTTAAGTCCACCTGGACTTTATGCGGGGTCAAGATCTTAAGTAGTCGAGGCTGCGGATGCGGAAGCGAGACCGAGACCAGATAAGAGTCGGAAAGAAATTTCCGCGTGCGATAAAAAATAAAAATTGAAAACAAAGAATGAATACTAAGCGGTAAGTTTCACCAGTTTTGCAAATTGACGTCGTCTAGTGAAACAAATAAATGCCAGTTCCTGTCCCCACTCTTTTTTTATTTTGGAAATGCTCCTCTCCTGCGTGTATTCCTTGACAACTACGAATTCAGCAAAAATTATCAACCAATTGGCAAGAGCTGAGGGGTCCTTCTTCTTGCTGACCAGATCATTTTTCAAATCTGGGACGCGATAATTAAATACTCGAGGGTACTTATGCTATTTTTCAGGAACGATCGCAGCTTTTACACACATTTTTCGCTTATTCAAACTCGTGACCCAAATAGGTACCAATTGATTCGCCACAAGCACTAAAGGATAATGTATATCAAAGGCCTTCGTATTGGCTGAAACGCGTGGTCTTATCGGCTCGCTTGGAATTACCTCGCGCGTTCGAGCGCATCCTTATTAAAGCTCGTCTAGATGAACAAGCGCGAAAATGTGTTTCCGCATACGGGCCAAAAACGGAATCAATTAGCGTCTTGGTACCCCACAAGTTACAAAAAACCCATTCTTCGGATTTCTTGGTGCTTTATCATGAAACGTTATGGGTCTTTGATTCAATTCAAAGATTTAGGACTCCTAGAAACTTGAACTTGACGAAATAATTACTGATTACATTAGAGCCTCTACTTTCCCAGACAAAGTGAAAATTCTTCCTATCCACTTTCATTCAGTGTCGTCTTTGAATTTGCTCCCATAGATCAAATTATGTTGAGTCTTTGAAGCAGAATTGTTTAATTATTAGGAAATATTGCAGAGCTCCAGTCACTCAGATGTCCATGTTTTAGGAGGTACGGATGCTGATTCTCATCTCGTGATCTAAATTTTGCAATCTAGATTTGCAATCAGTTTGCCATACTCCGCCCCAGTTTCTGTGCAACAATGACTTCCTCGGGATCTTTGATATCGAAGTATTTTTCTGACGAGCAAAAATCCCAGTTGGCCATTACTCTTTCGGAGAATTTACAAGAAAGCCCTCAAGACCTGCCAGTATTGGCGGAGCTCATCTCGCACTTGAGCTCCGAAACCTTGGACCAAATCCACCCAAAACTTCTCCACTTTGCTTTAAATAATATAGATAGTGGTGACACAAGTCGTTTCGGTTACACTTTAGAGCTTTTGAAGAACTCACATACCTTATTGAACGATGTCTGGACAGCTGTGCTTTCCAAGCTTAGGGCAAGTATGGACTCCCCATATAAGTTTGTTACTGGGTTCCATGCTCATATCGAACCTAACAAAGTTCAAATAAGGCAGCAAGAGAAGGGTCTCTCGCTAGAAGATTCAGATGAGAAGAAGATGCTTCTCAGTTTGTTTGGCTTCCTTTCTCAGGTTTATACATGCGCTGATTTCCCAAAGCTTCCAGATCTGGAGTCTGCAGATGAATTGATCTGCTTATACTTAGGACATCGTGATGATAGCATTGCAGCAGCAAGCTCAAAATTGGTTCGCTGGAGAATTGATTCAATTGTAGAACAATGTCTAGCCAAAGATGCCTCCGCAGAGCACTATTGGAAATTGGTGTTTGATCTAAGAGAGACATCTAGCTCAAAGAAACACACTGCAAATGCTTTTGTATTATGGCTCCGTATGCTTGGAAGTGTTAAATTTAATTTCAAAAATAACACCTTTTTTCAGGATAACATTATCAATCAAGACTATTACTGGCAGAGTTTACAGGTGGACTTGGTGGGCCACTCCCATGAAACACGTAAACTTTGTCTCTCGATTCTCCAACTTTCGCTCAAACAAATAAACACCTCGATCTCCACGCCTATAATGGAATGGGACATCGAATCAGAGATAATGTTGCTTCGTGAGTGGAGCAGGTTCACCACGTTGTTTGAAGTCTTGGGCATCGATACATCGTTGCACCAAACACAAGCGGCTGTCCATGATATTATCGGAATCATCTCTGAAGAATCGCTTATTCATCCTTCGTGGGGCTTCTGTCTTTTGTCCACGGGATTCCGTGCGTCAATGGACTCTGTGCGAAAATATTCAACGGAGATACTTTTTTCAATTAAACCGGAAAATTTGCATTTGCTTAAATACGGCTTATCCTTCTTGGAAAACCATTTCCTTCCATATTTGATGTTATCCCGTCATTTTGTGGTGAGATCAAAAGGGCCTTCTAGTTCTGAAATACACTGCGAGTATGCCGAGAAATTCTCTCAGTTTGTTGCCTCGGTCATGAAGAGTCTCTCCACCAATGAAGAGTTCAGCAGTGTGCTGTACACCATTCTTTCCGTATTGGCGAAGTCGAGGGAGATGTTTGATGCTGTCAGGATCTATACATGCTACGGATTGGTCCTGGGATTAGAAGGAAAGAAGGTGCTAGAGTTCGGGAAGCACGACACACTTTTGATGAAGCTATTTGATAATTTTTCTGAAGGAGAGCTTTTCAAAAAAGCAGTTCAGACCTTAAATTTACGTCTTATTCTCAATTTCCGTGCTAACTCACTCTCTCAGGTTGGCCGCTTATTGGCAAGGTTCAATAATTATAACGGATACTCGTTATTCGCTGAGTACATTCAGCTTTTTTCCCTTTACATTGCAGATTGTGGCTTTACGTTTGATGATGTGATGGAGTATGTAGAAAGCGATATTCTGGATGAAGAAAGGGTGATATTTCTCAAATTGGCATACCATGCGGGAGATATAAGGTTGAACCGATGGAATGCATTTGTTGAAAGATGTTCTGGGACTTTGGTCTCCAAGCTTTTGGAATCGGACTTTCAACATATGCCTCCACTGCTTCAATCGAGAGCCGTGGATGTATTTTCGACTGCGTTTAATGGAGGCGACTCAGAAACGATTTATGAATCTCTCAGCTCGGTACCTAGAGGGCTTAAGCTAGAAATGCATGTGGCATATCTGCCATTATGGAGTCAAATACAGAAAGACATCATCTCAGACGATTATGGCACCCTCTGTCAAGCGCTATCGAAGCTCAAGTTCTTGAACGCAGCATGTGATATTTTCGGTTTTGAGGAAAACGACATAAACTTGACCCTAATTGTGGACTTTCACTCGAAGATACTCATCAACTCCGCCGCTTGTTCAAAGCAGGTCACCAATTTCTACAAGCTCAAAGAGAACGTTTATGGAGAGTTTTACCGGTTACTATCCTTATATGTGGATAAGTTCGGATTAAACGATGAACAGTTTGGTCAAATTCTTCAATTCCTCACTTTTGAAACATCTCATTTTGTCACATTACTTGCCATTGGAAAAATACTAAAGACTTCGTTCACGGAAGGGTATGCGAACGAGGAAAATATGTTGGCAGCTATACTCGGATTGGGTGGATCTGTGAAAGATATGAACGCCGAAAGGTTCAAACTATCGGAAAAGGAATTGCACGTTCTACTCATTGAAGTCTTTTTTCACGAGAGTGTTCTAAATGCTGCAGTTACGAATAAGGCTTTGGGTGAATGTATATTTGCCTTTGCAGAGGTGATTATCTTCAATGCCTACGGTAGGCGGGGTTTAATAACCGCCCTTATTAAGGCTTTATCAGACTTCCAAATCAACCATTTTGAGCAGTTCGAGAAGCTTGAGTTTGTTCCTCAACTTCTCGTAAAAGCCATGGTTCACCGAGAACTCCAAGTAAGTGCTTTCCGGATAGAAAAGATTGTGGGTGAGCTTTATGATTCAAAACTTGCTTTAACTGATGACAGCCATATTTACGCTGATGTTTATGGAGTAGATGAGGTTGCTTACAAAGTATGGCTATTCGCAATCATAAACTCTGTCAGAACTTCAAAGTTTGCGCAAGCTATTCTTGATGTTGTCTTTGACGATCAGGATCCGTATAATTTCTTTGAGGTTTTTAAACCCACAGATGGTGCCGAAGAATACACAAGGATTCAATTGGCGAAGGTTGTGATTTCCGTTGTGGATCGTGTCGATTTGGAAGTATCTATTGCTCGTTACTTTGATCTTTTCGTTCGTTTCGTGGAGAATGATCCAAGTCCGTTGGTGAGGGTCTATTTCGAGTGGGCTCTTGCTCAACATTTATTGAAAAAACCAGAACTCTCTGAATCCATTTTCAAGCGATTGGCTTCTTCTCTCGAAACTCACGAATTGAAGCCAATTTTGGTGACACTCTATGAGCGGGTATTGTTTCTCATGATTCAATCGATGGACAGGGTGAATGAAGCGAGTTATCTTACCAAGCTTATCACAATTATCGTACCAGCTGCATCGACAAATAAGGCGATCACTCGGCATTTCTCGATGTCGTTGGCCATATCGGTGTATGACGAAATTCACAAGAAGAATTTGGACATTGATGAACAACTTTCTGTGGTCATTGATAACATGTACAAAAGTGCTTCGGCCACAGATGCTTTCGCACAGTTCCGTAGCGGAGATGCCTGCTTGTGGAACATTGTCGACGACTTGGACTTGGTACATATCTCGGGTGGACTTTTGCTACAGCTATACGATCGTGAAGTGGACTTTGTCGTGAAGGACGACTTCGTCAGATATTTGTCTGACTCCCAAATCGATTTCCTCGCTCGCCCTATTGGTGAGGATAAGAGCGATTTATGGGTCCAAAAGTTGAAAGCTAATACCAGAAAACTGGAATTGCAAGAGTCTAGTGAAGGAGCCGCCACCTCATTGCAAACTAAGAGTGGCGCATGGAGCACTGTCATGGACGTAGATGCGAAAACGCAAATCATGGACGTCAAACGTAGTGATTTGATTGTCGTCGCCTCTTTGGTGGACAAGCCACCAAATTTGGGTGGTATTTGCCGACTTTGTGACGTTTTGGGGGCAGGCTTGTTAACTCTTCATGACCTTTCAATTAAAGATAATCAACAATTTAAGAGTGTTGCCGTAACAGCCGACCATTGGATGCCCATGACTGAAGTCAAGCCAGAGGCGATTGTGAAATTCTTGCGCGAGAAAAAGGCCCAAGGATATACTCTTATTGGTTTGGAACAGACGGATAATTCGGTTGTACTAGACAAAGACTTGAATTTTCCTGCGAAATCTTTGGTTTTGTTGGGTAGGGAGAAGGAAGGCATTCCGGGCGAGCTTTTGGCCGAACTTGATTTTTGTGTGGAGATCAAGCAGGTGGGAGTCGTTAGGTCAATGAATATTCAAACAGCGACGGCTGTCATAGTCCATGCATACTCGTCACAGAACTGCTGATTTGAGAACCAACAGGGAGTTTTACAAGAAAAACTGAAATGAGCGAAATAATGATGTGCCATAATTCTTTCTGTTTCATTCAACAACAGATATACGAAAATAACACCCGACTTGAGACTATTACAAGTTTGAGTATTACATATTTTAATATTCTTCAACGGATAGATGGCATTGTCCAAACATCAGCTGCTCTATCTGTCTGCAATAATTCAGCTGTCGTCCCTCTTTTAAATCTAAGCAAACAACAGACAATATAATGACGTTCTTTATCTTCCAACAAAACACATATAAGGGACCACATGAGAATTAGAGACCTATACAAATTAACTGCAATAGTCCATTAACTACACCATTGAGCAGAAGTCAGTGCATATCGGCATTCTTGCTATACATTATTTATCAGCATCAGAACCACACTTTTAAAATATAGAGCCATCATTATCCGTCAGATCTTCCTCTACAAGCTTGTCAAAAGCCTCAATAAGCGTGCAGCAATGCGAATCCAACAAGGTGATTGTTTTTATGAGCAAAGTAGAGTTGATTCCCTTGAAATTAGCATTGTTCGAACTAGTAGCTAGATTCATATTTGAGATTGGCGTGATTACCATATTGTTATACCAGCCAAGAAGCAAGCCATTTTCAAGGACCTGTTCCTCTGTCTCCGATGGATCTATAATAAGATTTTGTCCAATAACTCCAACGGTCACAATAAGCGGGGGCTGAAAATTTGACAATTTGAAAACTTCGGCCAACGTCTGGGCCTTCTCCCAATCATCTGAGAAGGTCGGTTGTTCCTCAATCTCGGAGTCGTCGATTGCACTCGTCAATAAAGGAAGTTTTGTGGCCTTGAGGGCCAAATATGCGGAGAATGTGATAAGCGTCAATGGATAGGACAGGTGGCTGATGACGACGCAGTCTATGAATAATTTATATGCGTATTTCGACGTGAGGTGCAATTTCTGCACAGGAAAATTTCTTGTGAATAAGTCTGTCAAACTAAATTTCAAGTTCAGCACGAAGTTCGAGTCGTCTCTGAACCCCGCCATGTCTACATCGCACTCAATCAAGTTGTCCTCTTTGGCAATCAATACCACCTTGGACTTCACACTAACAATACACTCACTACCATCGGTCATTCGTATTCTGGCTGACCCGTTGGATCCAGGCAAGAAATCGATCTTGGCTTCCAACGGCCTGAACTGGAAGTATTTACGTCCATCAGGACGGATCACCGGCGATGCAGTGAGCGAGTCGTAAATGTACGATCTCTCAGCGGGAGATAAAATCATATTTCTCGTTTGTAATTATTTTCCTGATAGAATTTGTATTTCTCCGGCAATAACCTCGGTCGACTTCTGGTGTTCTGCGCGTGATGTCAGATATGAGATGTGAGATGAGATTCGTGATAGTTGGAAAAACCAATGCGTGGCTATCTGCAAGAAGATCGAGTGCCGAGCAAGCCTACTCTATCTTGGCTGCTATTAGTCAAGGTTTTGAGACAATCTTTGCTGAAATGCAAATATCAGCTATTTGCAAACAATCGAGAGAATAAAACCTTGTCAAATCTATTAAAACCTTTTTGTATTGCCCTGACATAAAAGTTGAGTAGCGATTAATGCGGACCTCACTCATAATACTGCTGGCTTCAGAATCAGATTTGACAATAATTCAGAAAGTGAAGCAGCGTCCCCAAAAAAATAACAGAAAACTGCAACTCAGAAAACTTTTCAAGATCTTCAATTAGCTCATTGTAACTGACTAATTGCCTTAGTTCTTTTAAGAATTTATTTTGCGGGAATTCGATTAATACTTTCCATCCTTTCAGCAAAAGCGTTCACTAGAGAGAGAATCCAAATTTGTGCACAGAGGAGCTACAAGAATAATCCGAAGGAACTTGAGTTTAACAAAATAGAATATAAAACCTTCCACAAAAAGGAAAGAAGACCTAAATTCCAAAAAGCTTATGAATTATGGGTCGTATTGCGAATCCATCAAATAATGAGTGACATTGAATACATATGGCGAGCTAGTTCGCACCTAGATCCTGAGGGCAGCAAACTATCGAGGTCGGATCATACGGCAGTAGTTCTCATTATCGTAGAGTAAAAGAAAGCCCTCAATAAAACAGAATATGTCTACAAATGAAGTACGTCGATTACCTTTTCAAGAATCCATCGAGTTGGATTCCAAATGTGCTTTTAGATAGCATCTACCGATCATTGGTCCGACGTTCGTGCATAGGCTCTACGGTTCACAGTAAGATTATTGCCAGAGAAGGCTTCGTTTCTTACCTTTCGATAAATCTAATAATTTTAATATTTAAGGGTTTCTCGCTGATTTATTCTTCAAGTATCCCAAGAAAATTCAGACATTCCTACTTTACTCATGCTGCTGCAAAATTCGCACAAGCCCAGTGTTGATGCCCGAGTCGCGCACGCAACCATCAAAGCACAGGGCCTTTCGTTTGGCCTTACTTTACATAAGTAACATCCTTCAATTACAGAACATGACGTCGCTCTTTAGTCTGCAAGAAAATACCTCGAAAATCAGTCCGGACGCCAAAGAACCGGCGTGGTTTCAGAACTCAGCCAGGCGAGTGATTCCAAACCATCTTGTGCCAAAGAAACGGCTCGCATTCCAGCTAGGTGCATCGGCCAATAATAGGAAAGAGTTCAAGCCCCACGCTTCAGGTCAAACAGCATCAAGTACCAACGCATTTAACTCTACGGACTTTAACCTAATTTCTTTCGGTAATACCGCCCATAGAAATAGCACTGCGAGTCATGCAGATGCACTGGCACTTTTCTTAACGGTAGACTCTCAAGATACGTCGCAAAGCTTCGATAACGATGACCTTCCTTTGTACAATGACCACGAGGACCTTCCGCCAGCTCGGTCACTCTATGATTTGAATGACGAGGTAATTATCCTGCTTAACAAGCCAGCACAACACACCGAGTCATTTATCAATAAGGACCCCAAAACATTCGCCAATGCATTCTACCAGAAAAGCGATAATTCTAAAACTGCAGAAGACGATTCAGCCAATTTGAGCCCCTTGCTGAATAGCGAATCGGCAATCTTGGTTTTCGGTTACCCAGAGGCGATGTCCTCCCAAGTGATTGCCTACTTTGCTGAGTTTGGCACGATCTTGGAACACTTTGAGGCTCTGAGACCATCTAAAAACACCAACAATAACTTCTTACAATCAATCACTACTACGGGCGCGTTTAACGGAAATTCAAGCAGCGAGCCCTCATCAGCTGCCCAGACACTCCCGATTTTTTCTGGAAACTCATGGGTTAAACTCACTTACGATAATCCTTCTTCTGCAGTTGATGCTTTACAAGAATCCGGAAACGTGTTTAATGGTGTGCTAATTGGTGTTGTACCATATACTAAAGACGCAATAGAAAAACTTCAGAAACGAAAGTTGAGCCTGCTGGAAGATATCGGCGGTGGTTTTCAGCTGTACTCACACAAGGAAGCACACGAAGTAGACAAAGGGGTTATTGGCGATTCCAATGACATGCAGGCATCTTACATCAAACGTTTGGACATCAAGGATGGTACAGGATTGTTTTTGAAGGCGAACGGATCCAGTCAAAGTGAGACACAAGGTGAGAAGAGAGATGAAACCAAACTAGGGCTCGTGGCTTCGATCTCTAAATACTTCTTTGGATTTCACGACCTCTGACCGAAATACTGAGATGCTTGTTGTTGACTGTTGTGTATTAGAGGAATAAAAGATTATTTAATGCCATGCGCGCTTGGATGGCGACGGGCTTCGCTGAGGCGACAGTTGTCTACTTGATCGAGACGGCGAAAGCTGTGTCCGATCACTGTAGGAAAGATTAGGATTATATCCCAATCGTGAGGGTGATTTATACGGTGAAGGCGCTCTCGAGGAAGTGCGTGAGAACGAGTCGTAGCCTCTAGAGAACGTTTCGTTTGCGCGGGAATACGGATCGCGTCTCAGTGCAAAAGGAGTTGACAGCATCATGTGACTATGGCGGTCGGTTGTGTCTTCATAGTAGCTAGGTCTTTCGTTGATGCTCCGTATAGAAATGTCGTACCTGCTGCCATGTGTGGATGCAGGCGGGAGAAAACTACTTTGCGACAAGTGTTTGGAGGGTGATGGCGGACGCGAGGGAACGAGATCCAAATAATCTGCTCGCACGCTTTTGAGTCTGCTTCCGTTTATATCGTGCGTGACAAACGCGAGATCGTTCTGTAAATGGCCCACGGGGTCATCGTGTACTGTTTTACTTGCGGAAGAAAAAGGCCCAAGCGTGGCGTCGATGCTGGCGTTCTTTCTCAATACGGAAGTCTTGGGAATCACATACTTCTTGTTATACTCGTTAAATGTTTCTTGATATATGATCTGTTTGTCCGAGATCAACTGCAAGAACTTCGAGGTGAGATACACTGAAAACAGATTCGACGAAATAAGGAAAACCACAATTTTCCACAAGGAAGCTGAGGAGCCTAAAAGCCAGGTGATGCCTAAAACAATCGGTGAAAACGACGCGGCGGCATATAACAGGAAATGCGAGGGGTCCCACACCGATAACATCCATACGTCCTTCTCAAGATACCGTGGTTCGTAGGTGGTATCGGCGTCGGAATCGGCGTCGGTTTCATAGTACGAGTTCTCCTCGAAATACGAGTACAAGTTCAGTAATAGTCCTTTTGGCCGGGCATTAGACACGTTCTGTTTCGTGACACAAGATCCTTGAGGCTTGGGCGTGCTGGTCGACCGGCTGAGAAGTGTATAGCTCCTATACGGGAAAAAGTAGACATTCAACGCGTTGATTAGAGACACCAGGAAAAGAAGTAAAAGTATGGAATTGACAGTCCAAAGAAGTGTATGTGCAACAGAGTCATTCCTGATGCGGGGAGCTGAAACGGGGCCCGCGTGTACGCCGTGGACTGCCCGAGAAACCACTTGCTGGTAGGTTGAATAGTCAGAGCGGAACACCAGGTTATCCCTTTTGTCGTTGACAGAAATATAATGGTTCCTAACTTTGCATAAAATTAGAAAAACAAGCGAAAGCACTGTACCAAATGGTAGACATTGCGGCACGTGGTCGTCCCAATCAATAGAGAGCCGCTGCTCATTCACTGAGAGAAGGAGGTCTAATGGATAAGAGCGAATTCTGTCCCAAAGCGGCTGTTTTCTTATTAGTCTCTTGCGAGGCATTATTTTTGTTGTTCTTGGCGTCGGAAGAGCGTGTTTGCGATTGTTTGCGATTGTTTGTAGTTGGAAACGTCTGAGTTGAGTGGGACTCTCACTAGGCTTAGATTTATATTGAGATGGGAAACTGAAGAAATTAGCCCACAGTCAAAATCCCATCAATGGACAAAGTTCTATTTTTTTGACTTTGTACTGAAATAACAAAAGGACAGACTATTCCCTGAATAGAATACAGAATGATTGGGCTTCTGGTAGCAAATATTGTGTGTTGTTTTCTCTCTGGACTGGTGTCCCGTGTTTGTTAGACTGAAGAGGAATTCGATTTCGCGTCGCGCATAAAATACAAAGCCGCGCGGCCAAATCGTGTCTAAAAAACAAGAAAGAATGACTCAATTGGAGGACCTATAAAATTTCAAAATTGTGTGCTTGACCTTAAACTAATATATCCTGAGATTCGCATGAAGAACTGATTCTTGAAGACGGTCCGCAACTCTTATATATCTACTTCGAGTCATTCTTGTGTAAAATCTGATGGCTATGACCGACTCGACGTTGGCCCTGGCTCGAAGACTGAATGAATCACTCGAGAGATCTTTACAATCGCTACGAGGAAAGCTCATAGGCCTTCTGACTGAGAAGTCGCTGCACAGATTTGAACAGCATTTGAACCCGACAGACAGGGTGAATGCAGGCCTACGAGAAAACACCGGGAAAGAAGATGTGAAACTTACTCTGAAAGCCACCAACACCCCGAGGAAGTCCGCATCACGCGCAAGTGGATATAAACCCCAGAAACCTCGAACTCTTACCGAAGAGAAAAGCCAAAAGCGGAGTGTGAAATTTGCTGAATGTAGCCGACTCGGCCGCACATCAAACGAAAAAGAAGCATTCGTGAACTTAGGGACCACTGAAGGAAACTATTTTGACGAGCTTCGTAGTAAAGTCAATGAGATTAGAAGGTTGAAACAAACGGCCGGGCCTGATACAAATAGGGATCCTAATGCTGGCGAAGTCGCGCCCAAGAATCCCGAGATTCGAAAGCTAGGAGAACCTCGAGAATTGCTTGTCACGAAGATCGAGCTGCAAAATGATTATATCAGGGAGCTCGAGGCCAAAATAAACGAACTAAAGGTAGAATACCTGGTGCTTAATGAAGAGCAAGATGCCTTGAGAGCCAAATTGGATATAGCAGAATTAGATCGTCTAAGACAAGAGGAACTTCATCGACGTGCAATTGTGGATCTAGAGAAAAACTTGAACACTAGGTCTCGGCGCGAGGGTGAAAAACTTGCCCAAGTCGCCCATAATGGTCAAGGGCAAGCCACTAGAGAACACATGAGCCGTGTAAATATGGAAATTCAGCTCGAAGAGACCAAGAAGGAAAATACAGGGCTCCGGCGCCGGGTCAATGAAATCGCAGAACGGGCGCATTTGCTCAACTCCATTCATCAACAGCGCGTGAAAACACTCGAGAGCAAGCTTGAGGCGAGTATGGGCGTGGCCAAATATTACTGTGATATGCTGGGCAATCAATGGCTGGAGCGTGTCGAGGATTCAACTGAAGAGATTCTTTTTGGGACACTTGATCAAACAACCATGGATTTGCTTAAAGACCTCCCTGCGTTTCAGGCCAGTACTAGTATTACAGGTGCAAAAGGTCTTCGCTCGTATTTTCTAGCGGTACTATTCATGGTAAGGATCAAAAACGAAGTAGAGGTGAAACGGTTGTGGGAACCATATTTGGAACAGTAGGATTTTTATTTTTAGTGTATAGAAGATTCCATGCATTTCAAGATTCTGGGTTTATTAATCACCTGTGCCTTGTCAATTTAGAATTCGCGAAACAGCAAAGAAGACCAAAGGTCAGTGAATTGCGCACCGTTGCTACTTTGGTCTGATATGTGCGCTTGGTTCTGGACCCTTGTCGAGGAAGGCACCGACGCATAACGTGCTAAACCCGTATTCTCACGAGCGCAATAGGGGCAATAGAAACTGAAAATTAAGGGCCTCTATCAAAAAGCTTCGGGTCAAAGTAGCCTATGCCCGTACTTCCTTCCTCGAAAGCCTGAAAGTTCAGACTCAAATAAGAAAGCAACGTTGCCACGGCAAATTGTTGCCGAAGCATGCTAGACCAAAGATGTAGACCAAATAGCAAAGGTTGGCTTTAACCTATTCAGGCGGGTGAAATACAAGATTACATGACCGAGTGGTTGACATCACCAGTGTAACTTCAAGGACTGACCAATCAGCAGCATAGGGCGAATGCGCATCGTGACAATGTAAAGTCACATGATAGCCAGCGCATGGATTTCGCCTCGCATATTGAGACAGAATGAAATAAATTGACTGGGTGGTTGTTCTACGGACTAATTTTTTGCGATAGCCTGCTCACAAAGAGGTCTATAATTAGCTATGGAATGTGGTTTTTATGGCCAAGCCCCTTCGAAATAGTATGATAAATCTATTGTTTCATTTCTGAGACCAACCTTACTTCAACCTCACGCGGCTGGAATCTTTTGTCAGGTCTGTTCGAGCGCTCCAGACTGGGCTACCGCGGGCTTCAAATCATGGAAGCTGTATGACGTAGACATCAATTAACACCGTTTCCACGAAAGCAAGTGGGGTGATATCCATCCCGTAAAAAATTACCAACAAGTTCGAGCACAATAAACCTTGAAGAAGAACAAATGACCTCCTCTTTCAGAATTCTTTTGAAACCCGGCATGGTGAAATTATTGCGGAATGTTTGTCTGGGAATTGCAATTGAAATTTAGCAATGACGGTTGGAATTGGGCGGAGTGCTGGTGGCCCCCTCACCAGATTTCCCTAGCGCAAAGGTCACTCGATCGCAAACCAGAAGTTCCACCGCCAGTGAAATTCCTGCCGCATTGTGGCGTGTATGCAGTACAGGAGAGTAAAAATAGAGCGATGGACTACTCTAGATCTTGCTCGAGAACTCGGAAACCTTGGCTGTGACGTTATGCATCGTTACGAACAATGATGCATGGCGGGGGCGAGAATATATATCTCGTCAGCATTTACTCTGAAAATTGAATTTGCTTATAAGAAACAGATTTTCCCGACCACGCCTCCGCAAATTTCCAAAACAATAAGCAAGTGAATTCCATTGTTTTTTGTATCGCATATTCCAGTTGACTTAAGTACACGAGGTCAGCATATAAGTATTGCAGGAGAATAAAGGATCAAGGGATTATAAAAAAAAGAAACGGCAAAAGCGAAAAAAAGCAACACGAAGTGAATAATTAAAGAGCAGATTCAAAACGAGCACTTAAACCCACTTGCTTCATTATTCAGCCACGCGTATCTTTTCACCGTTGGCAGCTTTGATATTATACGAATTGAAAAAGTGTGCAGAATTTCACGATCAGCCACCTTATCTTTTTTAAGGCCGGTTCTATGACCCAGAACATATGCTACTTTGACTGACGACTACAAGTACAAACTCAAAACACAAACAGCATTATCATATTGTCGACCCCAATGCTTAACCAAATGATGACGCGGAAGCCTTCGGTTCCACCTAGGCAAAACCTTTCAATAAATACTGGTCAATTACCGGACATGGTGGGGCTCACTTCCAGGCCGTTCAAACCTTCGACAATGTCTCCCACATCCAAGAATCATTCAGAGGAATTACCGAACGGTGTCAGTGCAATCGAAGCCAATAACAAAGAGTCAATATCCGGGTTTCTCGAAGCTTCTGGCGACGCATTAGTGGTAGATGTGCGCCCATTTAATATGTTTTCGACGTCCCACCTAAAATCTTCTGTCAACATCTGTGTACCTTCGACGCTTCTAAAAAGGCCCAAGTACGACTTGCAGCACGTGATTTGCAGCAGCAATCTACCCCCACCATTGAAAGAGGCTGTGTTGGATACCTCGAAGAGGATGAAGGTACTTTTGTACGACTCAAATAGCGTCGACTCTCTGGTATCTTTCCAATTGTACCAGACAATATTAAAGTTTCGTTCGCATGATCGATTCGAACTCTCTTACATAAGAGGCGGCTTCGACAACATCGATAGCACTTTGACCGAAAGCTGTCTGGCTCTGCCCATTCGTTCGCCAATGTCGCTTTCTTCACCAATAACTTCTGATTGTTCTCCTGAAAAAAGCGATTCATCCGAAAGCTCTCATGAACCTTCATCCACGTCCACGTCTGAGGGAATGCCTTTTTTGACGGGGTTCAGTTTGCCCTCCGCCACTAGTTCCGATAACAAACTTCTAATGTCTATCAAAAAGAATCTTCCCAAGATTGACACAGCCACGTCTTATTCCTATAACTTTCACTTTCCAGCAGACTTCGATCGAAAGAAAGACCGTCTTCCCCGCTGGCTTTCATTCTTTGCCGATGTCTACGGCAAGGAAAACAGCCGGCAGCTCATCGTGGAAAAGTTTAATGATATGTTCAATAGATTGGAAAAGACTGAGCAAGTTCGCTTGCGCATGGCCATCTCCAATATCGATAAGGACTCGGAACTCTGTCGCAAAATGGATAAAAATCTTCATGAAACTGCAGGTTATGGAACCCCTCTGACGTTGTGTCCATGTTGCGATAAGATTGATTATACTATACCCAAGGGCGTTGAGTACGGCTATAAGAACAGGTACAATAACATCTGGCCGTACGAGCACTCGAGAGTGCCTTTAATCTCCTCGCCCTCGTGCACTCACAGAAAGGAGAGTGGGGACGACTATTTCAATGCCAATTACATCTCATACAAAAAGCTTTCCAAGCGCAGATATATTGCCACGCAGAATCCTTTGGATGCCACGAAAGATGACTTCTGGACTACTGTGTGGTACAATGGCGTGAAGGCGATCGTATGTCTCGCAGCATCTCCCGTATTTGGTCAACAAGCATACTACGAGTATGACCAGTATTTGGAGAAAAGCAAACTCGCAGTGAAAATTAGCAGCTGCGAAAACCTCAACAGTTATACCTTGAGAGAGATCACATTGACAAAAAACGGGAAAAGTCAAACGGTATATCATTTTGCATATCAACAATGGCCTGATTTCGGTACACCAGACGAGTTGAACTCGGTTTTTGAATTGATAAAAGCTAAGAACGAAAAGTTGGCTCCTTTGGTTGGTAAGAAACCAGCACCAGTGAGAACCGCAGATACTTGGGACGTGCTCGTGCACTGCTCTGCAGGCTGTGGCCGCACTGGGTGCTACATTACGATGGACATGGTTGTGGATAGTTTTGAGAACCCAAATAACCATGAAAAGCATTTCGATCCCTGGGGCAGTGACGACTTAGTGTATAAGTCGATCCAGTTCCAGAGACAACAGAGAATCTCCATGGTTCAGAATTTGGACCAGTATATTTTCTGCTACGAGAGCATTTTGAATTACATTGTGAGCAACTTGATTGATTAGGTCGGCAAAGAGGACTCCAAGAAGCTCATACTTATGCATTTACGGTAATTACGAAAAAATAAAAGATTAATAAAAATTCAAGGATGTAGAATATAACAAAGTTCGTGCCCAGAGGCTTCGCAGCAGTCTCTGTGTGTATCCTGTTTCTGGAAGCACCTTCAAAGCTAAATTAGTTTGCAGCCATTCCCAGTTGGGATGTGCGGCATCTTTTTTACATTGGTGCACGGAGTTACGTGCCCTCACAATTCCCATTGTGGTTCACGGATCGGGAACCATTCCTAAACCTCATGAATAATGATATAAAAAAACTTGGGTTTCTACTCAAAATGCTCGGACACAAAAAGGCTCATTCTGCATCCAGCTTTGAAAGCCTCGTTCGGCCAGACATCACTTCGAACCTAGGAACTATGCTTGCCTCACGGCCCATCGTCGAAGACTCATATATTTGCGAGACAAGTATTGCTCAAGCAGATATCGAGCGTACGATTCGTGAAATATATGAGGAAATATTTGTTCCTGACGAAAATGGAACAATACACGATACTGAGCTTGATATCGAGCTTCATCTAAAATATATCGAAAACTGTTTGCACACTCCCCTACCGCCGCCATTTTATGTGTTGGACTCAAATCACTCGTGGGTGGTCTATTGGCTTGTCAATGCGCACACGGTTTTAAGTGGGAACCCACCAAGCGATACAATTAAGGAAATGGTTTCTGGAAAAATCGCGACCTTGGTCATTGATGACGGATTGGGCGGTATTTCTGGCGGCCCGAACGATCTCATTGGTCATGTAGCCTCTACATACGCGGCTGTTCTTGCGCTTGTTCTCGTCGAAGACTATGCTTTTCTATCACGTATCGGGCCCAATCTCTATAAATGGTTTGTGTCGTTGAAAGATGAAAATGGTGCATTTGCCATGCACATTGGTGGTGAGAAAGACACCAGATCGACATACTGTGTACTCGTGGTGGCGTCTCTCCTTAATATAGCTACGCCATCGCTCATAGAAAACACACAAGACTGGATTCTTCTGTGTCAGACATATGAAGGCGGGTTTGCGGGAGTTCCTGATGCAGAGGCTCATGGTGGATATACACTCTGCGCCGTAGCATCATTATTTCTTTTACCGGGAAATGGACTTAACTTTGTGAACATGAATGATTTGCTCCACTGGTTAACTGGTAGACAAACCACGCTCGAAGGGGGCTTTTCGGGGAGATCAAACAAGTTGGTTGACGCCTGCTATAGTTTCTGGATTGGGGCGTGCTTTGCAATGGTAGAAGCTTTTACATCCACTCAACTGTTGTTTAATCGCAAGGGCTTGAAATCATATATTCTCAATTGTTGCCAAGACTCTCGCATAGGAGGGTTAAGGGACAAGCCCGGTAAACACCCTGATTTCTATCACACAAACTACACGCTATGCGGCTTGAGTATGTCCGAACACGTATACGACTGTGGGAGCCCAGACGGATTCCATTTCACAGCGAAAGATGAGATTGATGGCTCCGCCTACACTGTTCCTGTGAATCCTGTATTTGGCTTACCAATTGGGTATCCTGAGAGATGCAATGAACATTTTATAAAAAACTCTTAAGTATTTAATTCAAGTTGTGTCTACACGAAGTGAACAGCACTCTAAAAAGCAAACGTTAATGCCATTGTCACCAAATGAAAAAAAAGTAATCACAACCCATGCCGGGACTCGAACCCGGAATCTTTTGATTAGAAGTCAAATGCGCTAACCATTACGCCACACAGGCTTTGAGATTTTTGAGAATTAGCGGTGGTTTGACATATCAAGTATATCAAGGTAAAGTTCAAAATAGTGAGATTTAGTCTTTTTGAGCCCTTCGCTACACAAAAGTACATATGTTCAGATCCGAGTGCGAGAGCTTAGAAGCAAGGGCCAAATTTTGGCAGGAAAAATTGAGATCTACAATTTGTCACGTGACCATACTTCTCTACTTATCTGTGGGCGTGTGATCCAGCATCTAATCCCACCTCTAACTGCGTTGAAGTACACCATGGATTGGATAAGATCAGTATTGCCTCATTCTTTCGGGCAAACGCTCTCATCGGAGCCTACTCTGAATTTGCCTGGACATTTTCCGGACACAGAAGCTCGAGATAACCCACAACGGCCTAACATCTTGGCCACTGCTGGAGCACAAGTGAATACTCTTTTGGTAAAACCCGCCACGTTTCTTGCATATTTAACATTAGCCATCATGGTCAAATTATCTAGAGTCATTTACTTTCTTGACCGGTCAAGTGAGCGATCATCGCTGAGCGCAGGTACGACAGTGAGCAATGCACTCATGAATGACCCGATAGCAAGGGCGGAACACTTTGTGAGAGACCTCGAAGAAAACTTGCTGCCTCTGCAACAGTTCACACTGTACCATTCTGACCAGAATTTGGAACATTTACCTCCATTCTTCCAGGGAAGCTACACGCAGGCGTTGTACATGGCCTCGACCAGGGGCAAGTTTCTCTATGTGTACTTAACGAATTTCATGAGCGAAGGTTCCCAATCTCTCTTTTCCAAGGTGGTTACAAATCCTAAATTTACTACAATCTTCAGAGAGAACGAGCAGGTTATCATTTGGGGTGGCGACGTGACTGACCCAGAGGCTTATCAGTTAGCGAATAATTTGAACATCACTAAATTTCCCATGATCGGTCTTCTTTGCTTGACGCGAACAACTAACATGACGCCCGAGGGACCTCGCAAAAGCACGCCACGGATCTCATTGGTATCGAAAGTCCAGGGCGGTGTAAATGAGTCTCGGGATCCAGAAGCCTTGATCCACAACAAGTTTATCAAGCGGATGAGGAAGTACGAGCCGGACTTGGCTCTAATTCGGGCAGAGTTGCGCGAAAAGTATCTTATCGAGACGATGCGGAGACAGCAGGACATGGATTTCCAGCGTTCTCTCTTGAGAGATAAACAAAAGAAACAAGAGAAGCAGTGGAAAAAGCTTTCAGAAAAGTACCTAAAATGGAGACAGCCATATTTCAAGCAGCTACAGACAAGTAATGAGATACACGATACTCTGCGCATAGCAATCAAGTTTGAGAGCGGGAAGAGGGTTACTGTTCTTTTCCCGAAGGATAGTCCGGTGGAAGACGTCTTTATGTTTGTTGAACTACACAACCGCAATATGCTAGATGATACTTATGAAACTACAATGAGCGATAACGACGGAGAGGATTTATTTCGTGGTTTCAAGATGTGTTTTGATTTTAAGCTAACGTCAAGTATCCCCCCTCGTCCGACACTCAACGACGTCGATCTACACACAAGCATCGAGGACGTGGGTTTCATATTCCCGAGTGGATTGCTCATGGTTGAAAAATCATGATTATGTTTATTGAGGCTCTTCTGTCTTCAAATTTTTTTAACTCCACTTATTTCTTGCCTTTGTTCTTCAGCTTTTGCAATCCAACGAAGCCTGATTTGAGCACCTGTGAGTACTTACCCCAGAACTCGGTCAAATCTTCCGGTGCCACTGCTGTAGTTAGCGTTTTATCACTATCGTATTTGGCTCTTATGAGGGTATAGTACGTCCTTGTATTTTTTTCGAATTGTGGAGGGTGGTCAACAACATTCGACGATAACTCGTCCGCTGCGTCAGATGTCTTGGGCATAAGTCTCTTCTGAGTTAAGTTGATGGATGAGGTACCCTTACTCGCATTTAAAAATGCACTCAATTCCTTCAAAAAGTCCGTGTTACTGAGGCTTGGCATCGGTATGTCATTCACGATACTTTCCAGCATTTTTGTATGTAATTTAAATGAATCTCTTGTGTTGATACGCGAGATTAGGTGGTGTGAATCCTGCCAGCTATAGCCTACAATGGGTGGTGCGCTCGGAGAGGGAAATGGGTCTCACACGCTTTCAAAATTGGATACAACATGCACATTGACTCAAGTTCATTATTCAAGAATAAACGATCTTGAATAAAACCGTGTTTAATCTCATAATTGAAATCACAAATTTTTTATTTTTCTTTTGAAAATTCAAGTTGTTCCGATGAGTCATGTTGTTCTGTGTAGGTGAAATATGAGCCGGAGCGTCATACACCAGTGACTATGAACCACAGCATAATTGGTTTGGTAGAAATTGTCAAAACTCATGAATCGCAGAAAGCTTAAATGCGGAAATGTCTATTACATCTGTGGTTGAAGCACTCCAAGAGTCATATACTGGGGACTTCCTGCTGATAATCAATCTGACATCAGTAAACTATGTCAGTCTTTTTATAGCTGTAGAAACAGAAAGAAAATCTGGGGCTTTGAGTTTGCATGGAGTAAAGCAAGATAATATGTGGGCTGGCTGTGAATTAAGTCGTAACGGCACTGAGAAATACACTACAACCAAATACTAGTTAATGCTTTGACCAAAAACAAAGAAGACCTAATCAGCTTGAAAAAAGAAATTGCGTTGATTGATTAAGAATACCATGAAGACCGTGTTCTGGTTGGTGTACATCAATCTCACTTGGGCAAGTAAATGAAATTTCAAATTGCAAATGCGATTAAGCAAATCGTGCTTGGTAAAGAAAAGTGTGCCTTCTCGAGACCAGCTCAAGTCCGTTATTAATATTATTCAAATAGTCTTCCAAAATAGTTTTTATTTTCCTAGGCTGGAACCAAAAGATTACATCGCAAGAAAAGAATACCACATCAAGGTACTCGACAAAAAGCTTATTATTACAAGTGTTTTAAACCTGCCGCTTGACCCCAGACCAGTCTCCGAAGCGCTCATTAATAAAAGCCTCAAAAGTAAGCCCTAAAGTTTCCCAAAATCGTGTTTCCTTTCGTACTTTCCGCTTAGGAGAAATTCATTTTGTTCCAGCCGTGGCACGATATAAGCGATTACGTCAGAATACTCTTCCGTCCATTCCTCACATAATTGAGCCCTGGCTCTCACTAAAGCTTATCTAGTTGGACGCGCAGCGCATCTGTGGACGCACGTCAAGATAACGCGAATCTTGGCCGGTGGGTGGACCCCGCTTACCCACACCCAAAACATCCTCTTAGTAACAACAAAAAGACAAGGTCCACGTTTAAGGAAGAGTCGACCCTCGTGTGTCATAATTTGCTGCAGTCCTGCTCATTGATTGGTTTTTGACTATTGTGATACGTCTCCGTCTAATTTATTGGGGAAATGGACCAGAACCATAAGTATGGGAGGCTCGGGGCGCTTTTGGCGTCAATGTTTGTTTCATTGGTCGCAGGAACTCCTTACTTGTATGGTGTTTACTCACCACAACTAGTTCAAAGAGTTGGGCTTTCGACGTCAGATGCAGCCACAATATCAGTAGCAGTCAATTTGGGCTCGGGCTTGGGTGGGTTGCCTGCGGGTCTTTTGATCGACTGGGCAGGCCCGCAGATTCTGATCTTGCTTGGATCCATATGTATTTTTACGGGCTACTTTGCTTTGAACAAGATCTATGTCTATGCTACTTCGAGTTTGCTCTTGGTTTGTGTACTGATGACGCTTATGGGTTTCGGTTCGGTTACAAGTTTTTTCTCTTGCTTGAAGGCTGCACAGGCCAATTTTCCTGACCATCGGGGCTCCGCTGGCGCAATACCCGTGGGTGCTTATGGACTTGCCGCCACGCTCTTTTCAGTGGTGGCGGCAAAGTTTTTTGACGGTGATGCAGGCGGTCTACTTGCTTTTTTGGCGTATCTATGTGGCTCTGTGGCTTTCATCGGGTCCTGGTTCGTTCACGTTTTCGTGCATCAACATGTCGAATTAGTAGAGTCTTCTGAAGATTTTTCACAGGTAAAGAGACCCGATTCACTTCATGGCTCGCTTTCCTTTTGGGGAATAGGTAGGAGAAATTCTCGCTCCTCTTTGACTCCGGCTCCCGCAGATCTTGCTCCTTTGGTAAATCAATCGAGATTTCAGAATTCAAATTTAGTACATAAAGACTCAATTGGCTCTCTTTCCAATCTGAACGTGATTGCCAGCGAAGCTTCTAGCATAAACGAGCTGGGCTTGTCAACGCCACTTTCAAGGCCTGGCGATACTTCCAATGCGATGGATAAGAGGAAACTAGAGAGAGAAGATTCACCTGTAACAATCAAATCTCTTCTATCCAACAAATCCTATCTTTGTCATCTTATCATTGTGGCATTGTGTAGTGGAACCTGCCAGATGTATATCTATACTATCGGATTCATCGTACGCGCACAATTTACTTTCAACGAACGTGAAGGCTCTCCCGCTGCAATGCAAGCCATTCAAGTATCTACCATTTCAATTGCGTCTTTTGGTGGTAGAGTCGCGTCGGGAATTCTATCTGATCACATTCATAAAAACTGGAAAGCCCAAAGACAATGGGTGATTCTTGGCACAATTTTTCTTACTTTCGTCGGCCAGTTGTTTCTTGTGCTGACCAACAATATTAACGGCATTACTTTTGTATCACTTTGCGTCGGTGGAGCCTACGGTATCATAAATGGATCTTACCCGGCGATCATTGCTGACGAATTCGGCACACGCTCATTCACAACGGCATGGGGCTTGATAAATTCGGGCCCAGTATTGTTATTGTTCACTTTGGAAAAGTACTTTGGCTACATCTACGACAGTCACTCAGATGAAAATGGTGTTTGCAATTTAGGAAACTCATGTTATAGAGGTGCGTTCGAAACTAGCAGTGTGCTATGCGTTTTAACGGCAGTGTTCACCGGTTTGATGATGTACCAGAGAAGAACAAAATAGATCACAACTTACCAAATTACCTAAAGAATAAAATTTGAAAATCATAGTTTTATCTATAGACAAGTAGTTAAATTATAAACAGAAAAGGAACCCAAAAAGCATATAAAGGTCATAACTTCATAGCTTAGTCAACCGTGTATACACTCTCTAGATCTATCTCATCAACACATGATGTTTGATGGTTGATCTGCTCCAACAAAGTTTTGAAATAGCCCGAGCTGATTTCAGCATTCTTGATTTCAGACTCGAGCTTTTCCTTCTCTCCATTTCTCTTATCGATGCTAGTCTGGAAGTTGTTCATGACTTGTCTTGAAGGATAGTTGAGAACCAGTCTGCATTCCTTCGAGATTCTGTCAGCATTAATATGAGCATAGTCAATTTCCATCACTTGCTTTCTCAACTTTCTAGCTTGTTTTCTTGGGAAAGCGTTAGGAATATCGTTGATAAGGTAGAAAATTGCGAATCCACCAACTCCTAGGACGACGGGCAAAACCGCGTGCTTGATCACCGATGGTTTAAGAACAGCTGAAAAGCTATAAGCTTTCCGTATCAAGGCACCAGTTGTGAGTAACTTTGTGGAAGAGTAGAGAGTGTGCAACGTAAGTTGTGTGGGTAGAGTTTGTTTGATAGAAGAGACTGATCTAGGAATGGTTCCAATGAGAACACCAGGAGAGAAATAACTCAATTGGTCTCTTGTACTCAGAACAAATGACTCTGGAATCCCGAGCCACATCATGATGGATTCAAATGATGGATCAAAAAAGTCAGAGATTTCAATCAGATCATCCAAGCTTCTCTTAATGGTATCACGCCTTCTTGTGAACATCAAATCTGGCTTGAAAACCTTGTCAGTCAAAAATTCGTCCCCTAAAGTTTCTTTCCCAAAACCAATAATATCATGAACTGCATTTGCAGTCAAGGTCTTGGCCCTCGCTTCACTCATTTGTACAGAGGACATGATCGTCTCAATCATTTTCTTCTGGGTATCTCTTGCGTATTCGTAGGCGTATTGAAGTCCCAAATACGGTACGATCTGAGTTGACCCAAAGTTTTCCACAGTCTCGACAATCTCTAGTCTAGTATTATTGTATGCCTCAGTACAAGTTTGTTCAACTAAACGGTTGATCTTGTCGTTACCCAGTAGACACTCTTTCACCATCATTTCGTATTTTGGCCCTATAGTCAGCTTGAGAACACCAGCCATTCGTTCACGCTCATTGAGATAGATTCGTTGATTGATTTCGGAGAGAGTCTTCAAATCCCCTAGTAAGTTCACAAGATAGTTTTTTGCGGGAAGCAACTTCGAAATTGCCCTTTTATCAAGAATAAATTTTCGCAAGGAAGCTTCCAAATTATCGAAATTGGGGTCTGCAAAGTTACCAGGATCATTATCGGGATTGCCGTCAGGTCCTCCATCATCTCCACCGGGAATTGAAGATGAGCTCACAAAATGAACGAAGTCTTTAGCATTTTTATGGGTGTCCGGAGACAAACTCTTGACCTGATCTAGAATCTTGCTCATACACTTCTCCTTATTTTTAATATTGTCAAACCTGTTCACCACAATGAAAACATATCTCTTCTCTGCAGCAGCTGCCGCAATGAACTCTTTGGCGGATAAGGTGAAATGATTTTCAGCATTCACTACAAAAACCACCAAGTCTATTTCCTCTTGGCGTGAAAATACCTGTGTGGTTTGATATGAGTCCATGTTAAGCCCTGGTGCATCGATTAATTTGATGTCTATAACACCATTTCCAAGCAAACTCTGCTCTGCAGATCTATAGTCGAGAACATAGACTTTAAGAAGACTGTATTTGTCACACTCGTAAACCAAGTCTTCTAAATTCTTGATAGAATGCTTAATGTATGTGTCTTCGTTGCGCTTATCGTAAGTTATTCCTAAAGGCACTGCGTGGACCTCCTCCACACCTTTGTTTTCAGTTTTGGCATCAATCACCTCACAAAAGATAGATGTACATGGCTGTTGATCTTCGGGCAAGACCTTGCGTCTCAACAAAGCGTTACAAAATGTCGATTTCCCTGCATTGAGATCCCCTGTCACGAAAACTTTGGATGAGGTATCATCTACACGGTCCTTTAGATTGAGGAGATATTTTACTTGTTGGGCGAGTTTCTGCTCAAACAAAGATGAGATCGATTTTTTATCCATATGGGTCAACACGTTCAGACTGTGGCCCATTTTTAAGTTGAGTTTGAGCACCTTGAAGTCTGTGGGCTCGACTGCAAGGTTGTCATCGGGCGGAGCGATGTCGGCAGGCGCCTTTGCAAGTGTTTTTGCTTCCAAATCCGTGTTGCTCCGAACAAGTGCTAAGTGAGCTCTAGGGGAATTGAGCAAGAGATTTTCTGTGTCTGAACTCTCAGTGGGAAAGAAAACGGGCCGCAGTTTATTTTCCTCAGTGAGGTTCGATAAGATCTCGATTGTGTTATTGATCGCACGGTCCAACGCGACTCGGTTGTTATTGAAATGCATCTGCTTGAGCGACGCATTGAAAGTGGTGCTGCTCATACTCGACTGACGCGGTTTGCGTTGGTGATTCATCTGAGAAGACAGACCCTGTGTGCCATCAAAGAGGGTAGTGGTATCACTAGCGAACGAGCCTTCTTGTGGCATGTACATCATGTATGAGGGTTCGTCAGGAGGAACAACCGTCGCAGAATCATCTTCTTCTGAAGCATTATTGGAAGCCACATGTTCCAATCCTAACTTTCGAGGTTTAGTCATGTCTTGCTGGTGGCGATATGGATTTGTGGAAACGAAGGCGAGTGTTTGCCTAAAGCAACGACCCTGTTGCGAGCTGCACATGCAGGATGGTAAGATCTTGTGCTTGCTTTTTGCAAGTAAAAAATTGCTATAATCTTGAATTGTCTAATCGATTTTGCGAAATGTACAATCTTGAATCTAGCTACTTTTTCGCTTTGAAAGAGTTCGTCTTCTTGTTATTATTGTTAGTGGTACTGTGGTCACTCTAAAAGAGACTGAGACATTAGGGCCGCGAAGCCCGATGATCCGTTTACAATGATAGCCACAGTAGTTCAGTCCCCCAGTAAGACCAGAATATACACACTCGATCTATGTATCAAGCTGGACTTAATATGGTTGCTGAAAGAAATATTTTCAGCTGCCGAGTGTGTTGAAAGCAGTTTAGTGTCGTGGTGGTCGCAACCAACTAAATGGAGAGAGATGATTGAAAGGGGATATGCAACACGACCAAATGGAGTGTATGTACTGAAGGAAAATAAAGATATAATAAAACACTTGTCAGAAATTCCTGTTGGCAAAGAAGAATTGTATCACTTAGAGATACAGGTACGGCTTCGTTGAATAAGGGCAAATTGAATCATTTTGATCTCGACAAACACAAACAATTGGGTTGTCTTAAGGAGTTTGATGTATCGTGGGTTAGACGATATGAAAGATCAGATGTCTACGGCTGATGAATTAGTTATTGACGTAGATATAGCTGCGACAACAGAAACTGTTTATTATCCGAGTTACTGGTTGAAAGCCAAGGCGGGAAATGCCACACCTGTTGAAGAGGCAATTAAGGGTAAGCGCGGAGCGCATTGTACCTTCCCTCAGGGACTGAAGTTTTCTTGTTGATCATAAAGACGAAACCAAATCTAAACGAATATTGAAAACACGTCTTACTTATAGTTTGAATGCCGATAATTAAGTGATTAAAGTAATATTGGAATCTTTAAAAAGATAATGGTTATTTAGCAACCCTAATAAGTATAGTTCCAAGATTCAGGGGCTAGGCCTGGAATCATACTTATCTACTATTCGAGACAACGTGCGTGCGATTCAGGCGACTCTTGACACAAATTGACACAAATTGTGTGTATCCTCATAACTATGAAGATCACGATGTGAATATAAGACACATATTACAACCTTCGTATCTGCCTCACACTTCTGCTTTCAATGTCGTACCATCACACATACTACAATTTACAGCCGCCATATCGTTCAATACGATATCATATGAAAACTTGTGTTGTAACTGTTTGAGAGGCCATGAATCTTCAAAAAAGCGCGATACTCTGAAGGTGCCGTGGGAATACATGGTGATACGTCACTTCTAAGATGCGAATCGAACACCAATCTTCATGAAAACATGTTTGGTTTTGTGAATATCGAGGGCCTGTTGCATCTATCTGTGAGTCCGTGCGTTAATTCGGAGATGTCCCCGATCAAGTCTCTGAGTGAGCTTGGAAAAGAAATCTCTTTCCTGTACCATATTTGCAACAGGCAAGTGAGGTATCTTTGCAACAAAAATGATCTTTTTGTGATGATTTTTCTATGGAAAAGATCTACATATTTGAATGAAATTTTCAAATTTAGTACTAGCTCCTAAAAGCCGATGTTTTATTGTGAATAAGTCTCAATTCAAGTTTTGAGTCTAATGTGGGTCGGGGGCTACCTTGTTAATATATCCAGAGAATCAAGAGACCCCGCATTGGAGAACCCCGCATAAAATACAAATGAGGCTGGACTTACCACGAAGAATAATTTATATACTACAGCTTGGCCGTAGACAAAAAAGTTGTAGGTGAAATTTAGTGAAGTACTAATTTTCATCGAGGCCAATTTATATGCGCGGGTGAAAATGGGGTTTTCATTCTTAAGTAAGATCAAGCTGCGCAATACAAGACGCAAAAAACAAAATGAGTCATTTGAGAATCCACCACCTTACGAACAGCCTCCAGCTTATGAAACAACGATGAGTGAGGGAAACTCCGCCCGGAAGAGAAAAGTCACTGGTAGAAGAAAACCGGTGGTTACCCAAGTAAATACTCCATTTACGCCACCAAGAACAGCCACAATGAGTGTAGCAACCTCACAGCAGCACCAGGAAGGGAAAAGCCATGCAATTAGAAACGGCAGTATTATTGCAGCACTGGCAATATTTTTAGCTTTGTGCTTATGATGGAATCTTGTGTCGCTGTAAGACCACTTTTATTTAGATGAAGCGATGTGTGAACATGTGAAGCTAATTTGCTTTTGAAGTATATCTTGTTATTCAAACTAATAAACTGCTTACTGATGGGTTAAAACACTTTTTGACCTCACCAACAAATGTAGATTCACATCGTGCGGCGTAAACTCTTTGCAATTGATTCTGGGGTTTGAATTGTTGAATACTTGGGTACTATCTCGCACTTAAGAAGTAAAACCTTCAGGATTATTAAAAAGACTAAAACTATTAGTTGGGAAGTGCTCAAACGAAAACGCAGAACTATGCCCCCTTAGATAGAGAACTATAATAGCTCATGAAGTCAGGAGAATAAGATAAAAGAGTCGTTTAACATCTTACTTTTTCGAATTTCACTTCATCTGTATAACGCTTTTATTTGACCAGGCAATCGCAAATGCTGCAGTTGCTAGAGTCTGAGTGGGACCATTCTGTTTAATTTTAATTGAGGAGGGCCCCAAAGTCGAAATAATCTGGATGACAAACTCGATCCTTGGAAGCAGTAATCTTTGAGTATGAAAAGAGCAGCTAATAGTTACCTCTCAACATTACAAGCGGTATTTAAGCTGTTCTTAGAGCTGCCTGAGTTGTTCGCAACCACATCAGATGTATTAATGCGTGAGGCCGCGAACCAGGAACATCATCTTTCGACACCTGAAATTCAGCAAGGAGACCACTATAGGCGATGTACTGTTTTGCAGAACTTTCAAGAAGAAAAAGAATTTGAGAATTCTTGATCACGCTGGAGAATGGAAACTAAACTAGATCATGGAAAGATAAATGAGTTACATCTCGAATGATATCCATTCGATACCTCCTGTGCCGGGCGAACTTATACAGGCTTCGGCCCGTGGCGTCGCGCTTTCGTAACCGGCAGTTGCCGACTCAATGCTTATCTGGGCCCGGACCCTGTGCACCACGATAACGCGAACCTGTAATTCATCAATCTTTCCATTCTAAATTTTTTAAAACCTATGAACAGGGGCAAAACATTGTGATGGTTCTCAAAACATTTTCTACGGATTCTTTTCCTGCTATTATAGCGGAGCCGCTCACACCCGAAGCATTCGCTCCATTTGGCGGGGTGATAAGCGCAGACCACCAGATCAAAAACGTCGAGTCATCAGCTGCAAACTATGGTACGGCCGTGAAAATCCATAACGTTGCACCGATTGTGAATAACTCCAGTGATTGTCCAAGTGGCAAGCAATCAAAGGCCAGGTGGAATATTTTTCGATGCTCTGCTCCTAAACACTTGATTCTGTATGTTGATAAAACATCAATGTCGTATAAGGCAAAAGTCCTTGAAAGACACCCGTTCTCCACACAAACGTTTGTACCAATGGGACAAAAATCTAGTGTAGCTTCCTACTTAGTGATTGTTGCCAAATCCGCTTCTAATAGTTCACGGATGCTTCCCGATCCAGCATCTTTGCGGGCGTTTATTTGTAGAGGCAATCAGTCTATAACTTATGGGGCTGGGATCTGGCATGCGCCCATGGTCGTCATTGACGAGAGTATTCCTCATATCGACTTTGCTGTATTCATCCATGAGAATGGTATCCCAGAAGAAGATTGCCAGGAATGCTACTTTGAGCCCGGCTATAGCATCGAATACTTTGCTGAAGGCAAGGCGAAACTATGAAATTATTTTTCAAAGGAATACATTTTCACGCAACTTTTTCCCAAAATGCTGAAAAGTTCTCAAACGGAAGGAAAACAATTCGAAGAACAAGAACTTGGACTCATTGATAAATATCTAAAATGTTGTCTTATCAGACAAAGTGGGCAGCCTTGACTTGACTCTTTGATTAAACAAATTAAGTGGTGGAAGCAGTCACTTTGAGGATAAGAAATTGAGTAATGCTAGAGTTGGCCTTCTTATTAGTAAATACTTGTATGGAGATGTTCTTGACTGCCATTGTTTCAAAAGTTTCAAGGGTAAACAGATGTTCATTAAAGAGCAAGTTACATTCCACTGTCTTGTAAATTGTAGTCTAATTTGTTTATTGGCAACATTATCCTGCCAAAAACATGACATGAATCTGAGATTCATGCTAGTTTTACCTATTCAGACATGCAAAGGCAAGATGTCACAAATAATGAGGAGCTTCGAGTAATATCAGGCCGAAGCCTTTTGTGTAAGATGATGTTGTCCCCACAATTGAAGCTACTATCGTGCTCACGTCTGCATTGAAACTTACAATCTCTCGCTCATTGTTTAATTCCTAGCCTTCGATATGCTTCGCCTTGGTGTGATTCGCGCCCTACTTTACTCTTGAGATCACCGGTTAGCCCCCCTTTATTCCGAAAAACCCTAGAGTCTCGTCGAACCCGTCAGACACCAAGAGCGGCACTAATATAGAAACAGACTTCCCTTTCTAAAAATATTCCATGTAATTATCGACTAAGTCATCCACGAAACTCTTCTTCTCCTCCTCAGTCATTCCCTTAGCCCTCAGCTTATCGTGGTTGAGCTTGGCGAAAAGTGCATCCAAATCTGTGCGAGAGAGTGTCTCCTCAGAGGGTTCGCCTTCGTTTTTCGAAATTAATTGTTCGGCCATTGGCCCTAACTTTTCGATCTTATGCTTGGTATACGTTTCTTCGCTCATGGGTGCTTCTGTTAAGGACCAGGAATGAGTGTACAAAATTTCGACGAGCCGATCTTTTCCTACCGTTTCTGAATACTCGTTTTTCCCTTGTTCAACGAAGTTTACGAATTCAAACCCATGCGAAATCACCTCGTCCTCAACCAATTCAAAGCGCGCCTGCTGGTGCGGATCTGCAAAGCCCACGACCACCAGGAAAATGTCGTTCTCTCCAAGCAATTGCTGGATCTTGGTGAAAGTGTCTAGAAGCCCGGCAAGTGTTTTAATATCTGCGTTTATATCTAGAGTAAAAACCAAGCCGTCAAGAGCTTCTCGAAGTTCGGCGAATTCTGGTGATTTTAGCTCGTCGAAAAACGATTGAAGCAGCGACACCGGTTCCGCGTGCGAGGCTCGGGTGTCCGGAAATTCTTCGATAAGTAGATTGACATCCAGTGAAAAGTATTTAGTGCGGAGCTTATATGGATATATGAGGCCACTGTGAGTTTCTGGCCGAATCGTACTTGTATCTAGGTCCTTAGTAATATGTTGAGCGATCCGAATCTTCCCAGTCTGTGGAGGTCCTATGATCAAAACATTGTTGGATTTCATAATAAAGAAGCAAGTAACAAACTTGTTAGGCCTATGATAATCGGGTGGAAATCGGGATAAGTGTTGCCTATGTTTGTGAAGCAATCTAATTGGACCACTAGATTACACCGGAGGTAAATTGTTTACATTAGCAAGCCGAGAAGTTGAACCTTGCGAATTCCTTGGCCTGTGGACCGTAAGACTGTATGAGAGTGACTGAGTGGGCCGAAAAGATAGCTTGCAGGGAAAGTGCAACCAAAAAGGCGACAAAGAAAAGGAAGTGAATTTATTTTTAAAGAAAAGGATTGAGAATAATCATGTAAGTGTATTGTATCTCTCTAAGTATGCTTTCAGACTTTGGTATCTGCATATCATATTCACTAGTACTGTGATGACTGTATGTACCCAAGAACTCACTTGTAAGATACACTTCCCCAACTGGATAACATCGGCGCGGCCCCAGAGCAGCCAAAGTGAGATCGCGCGTTGACCTTCTCTGCATCAACAGAACTTACAACAAAAATTAACTGATCAATTCGGCTGTAAATACATATCAAGGTTTCTGATTTACTCGTGGCCCAGCAATCCTTTCGAAGTGCGTAATTTGAGAATATCTAAAGTCTCGCGAAGATCTTTGTTGGTATGGCTCCCTCTCAAGTCAATGGCACTGCAAACGGAAGCCACGATACCAGTTTCGACACGCTACAGCTCGAAAACCTTCTCATCAGAGATGCCGATGCGTTCCAGACATCTTTGAGCTCGGAAGATTATCTCGATAGCTTGGCGCCAATTATCACGGATGCTTTGAAAGCAAACGCGCTTGCGGATTTTATCTCGAAGCTCAACAATATCGTCAAGGGGAAGGATGAAGAATTGAGTGAGAAATCTCTCAACTCGGCGAACGATATCAATACTTGTATTGATAGTATTGACCAGGTTAGCGATCAGTCAAGCGAGCTCCGGGAAAACTTGAAGCAGGTGAATGACTTCTTGAACAAAAGCGTCTT
Organism: Metschnikowia gelsemii; assembly: GCA_030561745.1. NCBI lineage: Eukaryota > Fungi > Ascomycota > Pichiomycetes > Serinales > Metschnikowiaceae > Metschnikowia > Metschnikowia gelsemii. The sequence continues at coordinate 158,809 of JAKTYA010000001.1, forward strand.
TGAATTAATTGCAAAAAAGAAAGCACTCATCAAGACCAGAGAGACCAGCAATAAAATCAACGAGACTATCGTTGTTTTGAATACATGTATCCAAGTCTTGGAAATCACCAATAAGATTCATGATTGGATCAAGCAGCACAAGTACTTTAGCGCACTCAAGCTAATAGAGGAGCTCACCTCGATCCATTTGCCGAAAGTGAAGGATTTTTCCTTTTCCGTGAAAATCTACGATTCCATTCCGCTCTTGACCTCGATGATTCGAAAGGAATCTTTTGATACCGCTAGCAAGTGGCTCTCTACACAAATCGAACGCAAAATTGAACCCATCAGCGAAGCAGTTTTTGCAAATCTCGGAGAGCTTAACCAAAATTGGGGAGCAGTGAGGGCTGACCAAAACTCTGTGGGATTATTACCGCACCGGCTCAATTCCGCCGTTGAGCTCTCGATGCGAGACCCGGCTTTAAATCTCAGTCTTTTCGATTTACCTGAATTGGCTATAAACTTGGCTCCCGTCTACGATTGTATATTAGTGTATCAGTCTCTTGGAGAGCTCCCTGCGCTATGCACTGCCTATCACCGAGAATGGATGAAAAAGTACCAGCGGATAATCTATCCAATCACGCTATCACTGAATGCTAAAGAAAAGCTGGCATTTTATCAAGAGCCGGCAGTCACTTTCAGTGGCCTCGAAGCACTTGAAGCATACCTCCAGAAAATAGCAGCGTTCTTCACCGTTGACAAACAACTCAACACCAAAACAAAATTTGAACTTAGGTCCAACGACACTGCTGACGACTTGTGGGAATCCTTCGCCATAAAACTTAAGCCCGTCCTCTTGCAACACTTAGAACGGAAAAGATGGGGCTTGGAGGATTTGAATGAATTGGCGGACTATAAAGATATTTTAGGGAACTTCTTACAAGTCATGGAAAACAGCCAATATAGAACCAGTGAGCTTCACGAGATCTTGATGATTATCTTCAAACAATACTTCGGTCCGATTTTGATTCAGCACTTTAGAATAGAGTTCAATGAGTCAATGCAATCCGACCATTTCATGCCGCTTGTTGTCACCGAGAAAGAGGATTACGATAATGTCATGAAAATCTGTTGGTATAAAAAAGACGCCAGCTTTGCGCCACGCAACTTCAAGGCAGTACCCATATCCTTTCCATTCAGTGAAGATTATGTCCACTACTGTTTAGGCATGCGGACCCTTCTTCAAGATGTTCTTGATTTTACTACTAAGCACTACAACACTGATTTCTCCGAGCTAAACCAGATCATTGTCAATGAGATTTTCGAAAAAGTCTTGGGCGACGAGCCTGGCGTCGGAATTTGTAACGATATTCAGGAATTTATTGACAAGAACCAGAATAACAAGGAGATTGTGGCTCAGACGTACACGAATTTGGAATACTACTTGTTCAGTTTGTACGAAATTGGGAAAGTTATCGATAGAAGATTGCGTATTCATAACGGGATCGGCATCATCAACATTGACACCAATTCTGTGTTCAAATTGAAAGCCATTGAGCTATTCTCTAAGGTAAGAAAGTTTTCGGAAGATGCAATCTTTAAAATGGTGGACCAGAAAGTTAGTGAGTTGCTTGACATGGTAGAGTATGATGACTGGTTTCCAACCATTGAGAACCGAGACCCAAACTTCTTCATTCTCGATTTCTCACTCTTTTTGGAAAATTTGTTCAATTCGATTTTCTCCAGCTTGCCATCTTCGTTTAGAACCCTTGGGCTTTTCAGGAGTTACGACTTCATCTCAGAGTACTTTTTGAACTTGCTCAATGATGCTGGGCTGTTCAATCGAACCGCAATAGTCAATTTTGACGTGGACGTCAAACATCTTGAGAGATCCATGGCAAACTTAGTGGGTGATCATACCCCTTCAGAAGAAGAAGGGGGGTCTGTTGCATTGCAGTCTACATTTGCTGAGCTCAGACAGAGCATTGATTTATTGTTGCTTGAGAACCACGAAGAGTTCGTCAAAAATCCATCGTTTCGGATGCGCCGCTTTGATCGACTCAAGTATGAATCGGCCATCAAACTAATCAAAAAGTTAAAGGATGAACTGCTTGCAGATGACAATGAGTCTATGTATAGTTCTGTCGATGCCCGCAGCGGAGGCCTTGGGAGAGAAGCATCTATACTTAGCGGGGCGAAATTTTCGAATTGGGGGAAATTCAGGAAAAACGAAGGCTAGCTCCTCCAAAATTTGAGCTTCGAGAGCCAACTAGAGTGTTGAGATGACGCCATCTCTTGCCTGGCATCCTCAAGCGCCCTGTGCATTTCTGCTTCGAGAACCTTGGATTTTTCTAAAAGCTCTGCTTCCACGTGTTCATACTCTAGTGCCGACCAAAGAGCCTGGAGGGCCATATAAGTTGCTGATGCCAATAAAAAAGTATGAAGTAGTGGGTTCTTGAACTCGCTGAGTTTTGGCTTTGTGGGTAAGGGATTCTTCCCGTCGAAGTTTTCACTGAACTTGAGACTATACTGTCTGCCTGGTATCCTCAAGAGATGTCTATTGCTAGCAATTCGTGCTATACTGAGCATTATATGGAATTTAAATCTAAGCTTCCAAACTTTCGGATGATTTGGATCACTTACTCGAGCTCATGTGTGGTTCGTTGGTGCACGGGTGTATCGCGGCGTGTACGTACTCAGTAGTCGATTTATGAACCTGCACCAAAAAGCCGGCCGCTCAGAAAGCACTCGAGCTTAAAATAGTGGCAAGCGAACTTATCGAGTGTATACTTTTGCATCATTAGCACACATGTTCAGAAATAACTACGATAACGATTCGGTGACGTACTCGCCAACGGGAAGGCTTTTTCAAGTGGAGTACGCGTTGGAAGCTATCAAGCAAGGCAGTGCGGCCGTGGGAATTGCCTCCGCTAACCATGTCGTGTTGGTGGCCTTGAAGAGAAACGCCGAAGATCTTGGCAGCTACCAAAAGAAAATCATAAAAGTTGACGATCATATGGGAATTGCCTTAGCCGGCTTGGCCCCGGATGCGCGTGTTTTGTCGAACTACTTGAGAAAGCTTGCGATGAACTCCAAGCTCGTGTTTAATAGGCCGTTACTGACTAGTAAGGCCGCGTTGTCAATCGCCGATAAGGCTCAAGAAAACACCCAGCTGTATGGCTCGAGGCCTTACGGTGTTGGATTGCTTGTTGGTGGATGGGACGAGACTGGTGCTCACTTGTATGAATTCCAGCCCTCGGGATCGGTATTGGAATATTACGGAGCGGCTATAGGCGCCAGATCGCAAGCGGCTCGTACATATTTGGAACGAAACTTGGACACAATCCGCAACTGTCAAGATATTGAGGCTCTCGTCAAGCATGGCTTGAATGCTTTGCGCGACACCTTGTCTCAGGACATGGAGTTGACCTTTAGAAACACGTCCGTCAGTGTGGTGGGCAAAGATCAAGACTTCGTTATTTACGACGACGAAGATGTACAGCGCTGGTTGGACAAACTCGACTCGACTTCCAATGTAAGAAACACCGGCGACGACGACGACGACAATGATAATGATGGCAATAAGCCAGGAAATGCCGACACGGACGCAGCGGAGGAGGTCAAAGACCTGAGTGCCACTGACCCAAATCCTTCCACCACAGCACCCGAAAATGCCGAGTCCTCTGATAGAATGGAGACTGATTAGGTCCTAATATACGATGATTATGTGAGCGCATTCACGTTGTACTATGTAAAAGTTCGTATTTCTCCTCGTCTGTAATCACTTCCCTTCCTTTTTTAATTGTTGCTGCTTCTGAGCAACTCTCTGAATACTCGCCATACAAATGTTCTGGAGATGGTTGACGTCCTCGGTCATTTTCAGTATATCATGCAAAATTTCTTTATCCCTTATGTCAGTGATTCTTGTACGCAACGAATCAATCACATCGCTGATTGCCAGCTTATCATTTTCAGTCATAAGTTCACCAAACTGAGTCACGGCATTCTCGGCATCACTACAAAGAATATCCATTCGTGTGGCGTGCAAAACATAATTCTTGATCTCCGCGTCCCTCTTGGCATTCGCTTCACTATTAGCCAAGATTTCCTGGATTTCCAGGTCGGAAAATCCGGTCTGTCCCGAGACTTGAATTGACACGGTGTTGGGTTTTCCAAAATCGGGCGAGTCTTCAGGGTACGGTGTTTTGTCTGCGGCTGAAACATTGATGATTCCGTCGGCATCAATATCAAACGATACAGCGATCTGCGGAGTTCCTTTGGGTCCGTAAGGGATGTTGCCCAACTTGAATTCGCCAATGAGCTTGTTGTCCTTGACAAGAGGCCGTTCGCCTTGATAGACGCGGACTTCTACACCCGTCTGGCCATCAACAGCAGTGGAAAAAGCTTGTTCTTTCTTGACTGGCACAACGGTGTTTCGTGGAATGAGTGGACTGAAGATTCCACCGTAAGTCTCGATTCCTAAAGTTAAAGGAGTAACATCCAATAGAACGACGTCCTTTAGCTTTCCTGATAGCACCGCGCCTTGGATTGCTGCGCCTAATGCCACTGCCTCGTCTGGGTTCACTGCCGTGTTGGGCTTCTTGCCAAAAAGCTCTGCCACCGTAGACCTAATTTTCGGCATCCGCGTCATACCTCCGACCATGATAATTTCGTCAATCTCCTTCACGCTGAGTTCAGAGTCTCGAAGACATCTTTTGACAGGGTCGATGGTCTTGTTGATTAAATGGAGCGACATCTCGTCAAGCTGTTCCTCAGTCAAGGTCATGTTAATGTGTTGGTCTGATGTTATGAACGGAAGACTGATTTGAGTTTCTGAAACATGTGATAGCTCAATCTTACATTTCTCGGCGGCCTCACGGATCCGCTGCACCGCGAGACGGTCGTGCAGAAGATCGGTGCCTGTTTCTGCCTTGAATCGTTCTAGAATATACTTCAAGAGGAGAATGTCAAAGTCTTCACCTCCTAAGTGCGTATTGCCGTTTGTGGCCCGCACCTCAAAGACACACTCGTCAATGTCCAAGATGGAAATATCGAAAGTGCCTCCGCCAAAATCAAAAACTGCAACTGTACCATTGGACTTTTTCTTATCGATACCATACGCGAGAGCAGCAGCTGTGGGCTCATTTATCACACGCAATACCTCGAGACCAGCTAGTTTTCCCGCATCTTTAGTCGACTGACGTTGCAGATCATTAAAATACGCCGGCACAGTGACCACTGCATGCTTTACATCACTTGATAAATGTGCCTCCGCCACCTGTTTCATTTTTTGAAGCACGATACTTCCTAGCTCTGACGGCGAAAACCGCTGATTCTCTGTTGTCTCGACCCATGCGTCACCATTTCCATGCTTAATAATTTTGTACGGCACGTTTTTGAGATCTTTCTGGACCTCGTCGTCGTCGTACTTTCTGCCAATCAATCTTTTCGTAGCAAAGAACGTATTGCGCGGGTTTACAAGTGCCTGACGCTTAGCAGGAAGCCCCACGAGCGTCTGATTGTCCTTGGAAATCGCCACTATTGAAGGAGTGGTGCGTTTGCCTTCTTCGTTTTCTAGGATTCTTGCCTCCTGGCCCTCCATTAGCGCGACTGCTGAATTCGTAGTGCCCAAATCAATGCCAATGACATGATGCTTGAGCCTCGTTTGCAAACGTGGCTGGCCATTGAGTAGTTTTTTTGCAGGAAATCTTCGACTTGCCGACAACATTTTCTTGAGTGGCGTATGAGATCCGCAGATTTGCTCTATCAGTGGATCTTGATAGCGTGAAGCGCATCACGTGAGTGAGCGATAACCGGCTACCGAGCTACGCTTCATTAGCACAGACTTTGAATAAAATCAAAGGTCTTGCGGACTTTTATTCAAGGTTTGAGTTATATTTGAAATTTACTTTTTCCGCTTCAGGAAAAACAATCATCTAATCTCAAACAATCATGCTATCACATCTCAATACTGATTGTTAGCTCTCAAGAACAAAACGCTCTCGCAACTAATTATTCCGATTTCATTATTTCGTGAAAACCATATTCTTTGTTTCAACACCAATTTAAGGTTTGTCTACTTTAAGAGGATTTATAACACGTTATAGTGAGGTTTATTTCTTCTTTCATAATATTACTATGAAAAAAAGGAATTTCTGGCTGACTTGTTTAAAGTTTAGCATTCGCGTGAAGCTGAAAGATAATTCTTGTGGTCCCGCATTCATATACAAGACCAGGACTGAAAAGTCAGAATTAGCGACGATTGTCTTTTCTGTACCTCTTCGGCATTGTTCCTTGTGTATATTATAGGCTTCGTTTTAGAATTTGTTTACCTAGTTTGATTTATATCAAAAAGCCATACTTGTTGCCGTTTATCCAAATTCTTGATGATGTCTTAATACACTTCTTAACCATATCATCAGTGTTGAACTCTTTTAATATTGCAAAGTGACCATAAATTAGGTCGGCTAGTTGTTCTACTACCATAAACGCCAACAAATATATTCGGACTCGAGCTTTGGTCTTCTTCTTCCTTTGAAGCCTAACTTACATGATATGCGAGAGTGTTGATCATCACCGCCATTTATGTGGTTCCCCGCAATGCTCTTGGGGTTCTGTAACCAAAGGAAATTTTCTCTTGCGAAACGTGAATTTCAGGAAAAATAAGCATCCCTGTGTGGGTCATTCCGTCGGTCGACATCAACCACAGTAAGAAGGCGCCGAATGATTGACCAAATACTTCAATACTAAAAGACCTAATACTCATGAGCAGAGCCAAGGTTCTTTCTATGTCATCATAAGGTAGAATCATTAATGATCTTTTTCCGGCAACTTTGCGCAACGAGTGACCCAATATCACACCGAAGTAGTCGGAGCCATCGTTGACAATCAAGTCACCTGGCCCCAAATTAGCATCGCCACTTCGTAGTTCGGTATCATAGTTGAGATGTTTTTGCCATGAGGGAAGCACAATATCAGAGCCGTCTACGAGGCGGACGACCGGGTAGAGGTAAAGAAAAAAGTCGCTTCGGTTAATCAAGGGACGAAATTCTGAAACATTTATTGCCTTTTTTTCGCACACCTCGAGTAGAATTGTCCGAAAAAACCTCAATTTAATTATGCTGGTGTTAAAGAATAAATTGGTCCAGTCTTGGTCAAGAAGGTTCTTGAAAAACCTGTCTTGTCTTTCGTCAAAAGCTCTTTGCAAAACGCTCTGAGTTGTAGCGGGTCTTGTGGCTTCTGGAAGACTTGCTGTCGGAAGACGAGCTAGATCTTGTTTCTCATAAAGGCTCCATGTATTGCTCTCAAAATTGATCAGCACGTAGACACCATCCACCACCAAGAACATCTGTGTGATAAAGATCTGTGGCTCATCTCTCTTCTTTCCAGCAACTTCAAAAGATAGCGTATTGTAGACTTCTTCTTGAAGAACTTTAGCCAAAATAGACATATGGATAATGTGGGACTCACAGCCCACGCCTTTATACACTCGAAGAATGTTTCCCCCAAACCCCGTGGGCAATTTTCGTGGACAAAGCCTTGCTAAAATAATCCTAAGAATCTCATCAAGAAAATAATAATAGGCAGATTTATTTGGAAACCTAAGTGTCCCAGAGGTGATTGGCAAGAACGCTTTTAGTCGGCTGCGAATATCAGCCAACACCAGAATGCGATATCTGGCCAAGTCAGGAAACTCAATGTAGCATCGCGATAGCTCGAAATAACATTTTTCGATATCAGAAATTGCACCTGGGTCTTGCGACAAGAAGAACTTTACTGTGTGTAAGAAGTTTTGTATCTGTAAGAGTTTTCGAAGCCACGAGATTCTCGCAACATGAATTGAGTAGCTGCCTCCATGCGATAAATATGCTTCAAAGTTTAATCTCTTAGAAGCAGCATTGAACTCAATGATAAGGGGCAAAAAGTACTCTGGTTGTGAGGCAAAAGTTTGGAGAGCGTGTTTCACGAGCTCGTTCTTTGTCTCGATAGATCCGGGGAAAAGAGAGTCGAGCGACAGAAGAAAGTGCCGTAGTTTGCGAAGAGTCCTGTTGAGGAGTGCCTTACTAAAATCTTGCTCGAGTTCCCACGCGTAAGCATCTAAACAAGAACGAAAATTGGCATTTAGGACCACAAGAAATGTACGCTGGTTGTTCAATACAAGGCGCACCTCGGTGCACGTTTCGGTGAGAGCCACATATTCGTCAAAAGAGAGCAATTGTAAGATTTGATCCACGATCTCTGTCGGTAGTGTCCACCACATTCAATTCCCGTTTCTGTATTTCCAGATTTTTATATTCGAGTCTTCGTTAAGATAAAGATATGGTGGTATTTGCACCTGGACGTGCAAGCACGGATGGCCCTGTCCACACACATGAGATCGTGCGAAAGCAATAGCTAGCCAGAATTAAGGCCGAATTGGTCCAGATCTTGACTAACAATTGCGGGCAGACTTGAAGTCAAGAAATTGAGATATTTGGAGATTTACGAATACGAGAATATTTTAGCCCCAAGCAATATAAACGAGTTTTTCTTTTACAACTTTCTGGCACTAGTTGCTTGAATTATATCTATCGTCATTTCCTCCGTAATGCTCGCCATTCTTCGCCAGAATGAATCGGCATCTGAAAAATATCAATTGAGTCTGTTTCTTCATGATGAATCAATGTTAATCGATTCTTACTTATTGACATTGTAGCATTCATGTCTAAATGCCCAATTAAACGGTAAAATTATAATCCATTAATTAAAACGCAGACCCTTCTAGATTTAGGTCCGAGAGGTCCGAGGGGTCCCCCAGGGGCCCTGCTGCGATGTGCAGCCACTTCTGCCGTGGCCCGAGATGCTTTTTGGTGCGGCCCAGTGCTCACCTCTGCAAGGTAAGTGTCAAAGATGGGTAAAAGAAAATCGGACTCTGGAAATGGTAACAGAAATAAAAAATATAAGGTCAGTGGCTTTATAGACCCTAACACCTCAGGTATATATGCCACATGTAATAGAGGCAGGGAACTCGGGTGCAGAAAGGAATTGGTTAACCTTCTAGCAGAGAAAATAGACCATCTATACCCAGATTGGGAAGAGCAATTGGAGGAAGAAGACACAGAAAAGAAAGAAGAAATCGACGCCGTCAATGAGGGAGCATCATCCAAAGCTTCCGAAGAATTGTCCGTGGAGGACCAGATCAAACAGGAGTTGGAACTGATGAAAAGCTCAAAGGGCCTGAAGAAGTCTATTCACCCGTTGCTTCATCCCATGGAACTTGGCTGTGAGTGTCTTGTGTTCGTGAAAGTTCGTAAACCAGCAATGCCTGTAGAGTTGGTACATGCATTATGCGAAGAAGCATTGACCACAAAACAAAAGAACACTCGGTTCACGCAAAAGTTAACCCCGGTTGCCCATTCTGCTTCTGCTTCGATGGAAGAACTCACAAAGCTTGCAGAGAAGGTATTGAAGCCTCATTTCCATGCTGAAAACCAGAAGCCAGTCAAATTTGCCATTCAGGTGACCAGAAGAAACTTCAATAGTCTAGAAAAGGAGGATATTATCAAACACGTGGCCACTGCGGTAGGCCGGGAAAACGAGCATACGGTCGACTTGAAAAACTTTGATAAGCTCATCATGGTGGAGTGTTTCAAAAACAATATTGGCATGAGTGTGGTGACGGATTTCAAAAAGTTCGACAAATTCAACTTACAGCAAATTTTCGAGAAAGATATGGGCGAGTCTACTTTATCACGAGTGCCCAACCCGAAACAAGCGTCAGAAGAATAGGGAGGATTATGATCACTATTTGAACCTTTTTTTGTTGTAGTTAGCATGTTGAGGACGACTTGATAACTCATTTTGCGCAGGTGGAATACAGTTCTACGGATTACACATCTTAAGGGAACGCCTTTTGTTCATTCAGTTTGTAGATAATATTGCCCTTTTTTTAGAATTTGATGGTATGAAATTCTTTGGTATTTTGCGCTATTGTTGTCCGCTAGAGTGGGGAGAAAGAAATGGTATACTCTCGTCTTTCTGAGCGATATTCAAAGGCGCTTTTTCAGCTGGGCGAGATACTGATAAAGCATGCCCAAATTAAACACTTTCTGCTCAAAGCATTTATCTTGAGTAAAGTGGACCAAAAAAGGAAGCTGAAATCTGGTATTTTACCCCAACCATAAGGCATAGACTGTGCTCAAAACGAAAGTCTTTCTATGAATTCACCCGCAACCTGCCAGCTCAACCAGTCAGCTTCCTTGTTAGGTATAAGGCCCATGCTATTTAGTTTCCATAACCCGACCAAAACATTAGCTAGATGACACAAGACAAAAACGGCTTTGGGTAAAAACATTTGCAGACTGTTTGTCTTGGTACTGAACGATGAAAACAAAGAGTTTGTCTCGGTGAAGATCGCTTTAAGGGGATTCCAGAGTAACATAAGCGTCATCATAATGGGGATCACCTGCAATGAATTTCCCGTCATATAGCTCATGATCAAGTTCATGGGGATGTTTTTGGCAGGTGCTATGGCTACTTCCCACGCTTTCTTAACCTTTAGCAGGTCAAGTTCCTGTTGCGATGGTTTCCTTGGTGCATCGGCTTTGTCTGATTTTTCGAGCTTTTTCAGTTTTGGAACCTCCTGATCAAACCCCGGTGGTGAACGAATGTTGTCGGTCAGTGGAGCGATCACAGTGGGATGAAGAAGTTCTCGGAACGACATTTTCAATTGGAATAATTGAATCTACACGAGGAGACCGAGACTGTGATCTAGAAAATATGCAGAGTGTATAATGTAGTGAATGCTTGACCCTTCACCTTGGGGAAGTGAACTAACCGGCGTCGCTGAATACCAGTCTTTCTCACTCGTTCGCGGTTGGGGGCCGCACCACCCTTCTTGATTGTTTCATTGACAGGGCAGACTTTTGCCCATGCCACTTTTTTTCACCTTCGATCTCACAAAGTTATAGAGCAAAGCTAAAAATCCTTTTTCAAGTCAGCCTTCCGATGAATTCTCTGTATTGTCTTGTTTGGTGTTTTGGGGCTCATACACCTTGAGGCAGCTTCAATATCTGAGCTATGAGCCTGTGGGAATGCTTCTCAGTAATGAACCTAAAGAAGGCAAAGACGTGGAGCTTGATTTAGTTCTGAGGCTATTAAATATGAGTCAAGCAGATAATCATCATGTCTAAGTTCAGGTAATTTACGATGCACCATGTGAATTTATGGTCGTCAAAAGACCATTTCTAATGAAGGACAGGATGATGAGAAAATGGCTGCGAACCAAAAGACCGACACCTGACTCACAACTTCCGAAGCACAATGAGATTGCTCAACTTTCTCAGTCAAATCTAGTAGCAATAAAAAACGAGCGCCATTTGCTACTCCTTCTAAATGATTTGACAATAATCCCCCGCAAGCATAAATATTCTATTCACATTGACTGGTTTAGAGTGCTCTGCTGCATGGTGTAGCGATTTGGCGCAGCTTTGGAAAGACAAGTCCGGATCGCCAAGAACGATGGTCATACAAATCAGGTCCATTAAATGATTGACCTTAAATTAAGGATAAAAGATCAAAGATCAAACTTGAACAAAGCTTTGTAGAAAACAAATACATATACATTCTTTGCGAAGCTCAGTCATTTATTGAATTGCCAATTGGCAGTGGTCTACATCCACCGCGCACGTGACCAGCTTATCGAGCTTTTCCCGGGCCGGCAATTCTCGGTCTTGATGCCTCACTCATAGATACTGCTCAAACCAGACAACGCCAAGCCATGAATTCGACACTGCAATTCGGAAAAAACCCGCTAAATAAGATCATCGGTCTTTCGATCGTTCTTTCAATGGGGTTTCTTTTGGTCGTGCTTGCTGGAATCTCGGGTAATTGGTTCCCGATCGTTGACGGGCTTATTTTTGCCGTTGCTTATCTTCCGGTGATTGTTTCCCGTGTCGTATTCAATCTGAGCGATTATGACTTCAATTTCGACCCACATACCTCATCGCAGACCCTGGCTGTACAAGAATTAGGGAAATTTATCACGGCAGCTCTACTAGTAACGGGTTTATATCTCCCTATATTACTCCACCACTCGCACTTTTTGACCACCACGGCAGTTGTTTTGACGCTCTTTGGTGGCGCTTTGATTTTCGGAACAGTTTACACTTTCAGCCAGGCATTCGATGGGCCGGAAGAAGCAGACGCTGATATCACTGGTGGTGTAATTTAATTCTCATATGGGACATATAGAACTCATTATCTTCGGAAAGCTGGGTTAGAGTTCAATTTGGGTACACCATTCCATTAGGACGTGCAAAGATACATGTGGCATTTCGGAGAGCTTGATCGTACCTGATAAATGCCTCTCGGATGTCTTTACTAGTGCGTAATATTTGATGCCAGCCGCCTATCTTTTGAGGAGCAATGGGCTTCTTACTAGATTTGATCAATTCCATCTGATTCTCAACCCAAAGAAGGTTCTCGGTTTGCGAAACTTAATGCAAATAGCTCAACAGAACACTATATCGCCTGATGCGTACCGTGCACTTATTCAAAGTCGATTCTAAAGTCTTTGAATCAAAAACTGCTAGCTGAATTCGTCTATAATTCTCTCCTGCTATAGCTGCTGATAATTAAACTCGCATTCCGAATACGAGTCAGTCCATTCGCAACAGCTCATTACGACAAAAATCCTCGCACCACATTGTTCATACCTGTGATAAAAATTCAGTTGATAGAAATACATAATTCTTTTTAACCTTTTATCCGAAACTACCACCCCGATAAAGTTCGTAGTTCCTTACTGGTTTGGTATTACCCCGGACCGAAGCTTGGGGTACAGGAGGTACGGGTGTCAGACCTCGTCACTGATAGCAGATGAAGATCTCAAATACTTATTTTAGTCGTTCACCACATACCTTTAAGCACACAAAAATGCCCGGTACATTAGATGCCATGGCCGCCGCTGAGCAACAAATCGCCTTAGAGCACCAGCTTCGCGAGAAAGTTGTAAATGAAGAATTCAAAATCTGGAAGAAAACTGTGCCATTGCTTTACAACATAATCCACACGCATGCATTGAAGTGGCCGCTGTTGACGGTGGATTTTAGCCCTAAATACACTGTTTCCGATGATAAAAATTCGATCTTTGCGCTGTTTTTAACTGGCACAAATACTTCGCTGAGAGAACAAGACTCTGTCACCATCAGGTCGGTTAAGTTGCCGTCCACTTTGGCGCCAGATTTCGCATCCTTTGCAGTGGGCGATAGTATCCCTATGCCAGTTAATGAAACCGAGGCCAGCGATCTTAGTATTATCCGCCTGTGGAATCATTCTGGGGAAGTCAACAGAGCCAAGTTCTCCCCTAATGGAGAGAAATTTGTGACTTTCGACAATGAAGGTGTGGTTCATCTCTATGACATTTTACAAGAGTCGCCCATCGACTTTAAATATCACACCAGTGAGGGATACTGCCTAGAATGGACCTCCGACGACGAGTTTTTATCGGGAGCAAACGATTCTCAAATTGCTTTGTGGAAAACCGCGTCTCCGGAAGCGCCAGTCCGGAAATTCAACACTCATACTGCAGTGATCAATGATCTTTCCTATAGTCAACCCACCGGCGTTCTTTTTGGGTCGGTTTCCGATGATTTCTCCACACAAATACACGATCTCCGAAGCCCGGAGTACTCGCCGGCATTAAAAATCGTTGAAAAGCACTTGCAAAATGCTATCCAACTCCACCCAGATATCAGCCACTTCTTCGCAACGGGTGGTAAAGACAACGTGGTGAATATTTATGATGCAAGGTCAACAAAGAGCCCTATTAGACAACTTTTTGGGCATAACGATCTGGTGTTTGGCTTGCGCTGGAGCAACTCAGACCCCATGCTGTTGTATTCGTGGGGTTTAGATAAACGTGTGATCACGTGGGACTTGTCCTACATGACAGAGGAATACACCCCGCCAGATCCAGAACCCATGGAGACTAAGAAACGATCGAAGCATGCGGAGGATCCATGCTTACAGTTCATTCACGCCGGACACACCAACCGAGTCAACGATCTTGCCGTGCACCCAAGCATACCCAATCTCTTCGCGTCTGTAGGCGACGACACACTTCTCGAAGTGTACCAGCCAAAGACTCTCAACGAAGGCGAGGATCATGAAGATGAGGATGAAGACGAAGAAGCTGAAGACGATGACGAGAATGAGAATACCGAAGCAGGTAACGAAGATGTAAATGCTGCGCGCGAAGCAAAGGAGGAAGACGAGGACGCTGATGGTGAAGCAGACGGGTACGACGATGAAGACCCACTTATTGATACCGCCTTGAGAGATGACAAGGTTAGCTTCTCGGCCGGGAATAGTGTCCATGGACAAGTCGGGATCAACTCGAAGCCTGCGCCCGAAGAAGAGAACTCTAATAGTGACGTGGATATGGCAGTGTAAACCAATTTAGGGAAAACACTTGAGTGAAATGTACAGTACAATTAATCATGAGATTTTTTAGAGTAAAGAAACTACAGTATGTTATGTTTCCAGGTTGATACTTTGGAGTTCTCCATTAAATGTTCAATGAGAGGGACCAAACAAAGCAGCTTCAAGTAAATCCTTAGAAAAACGCTCAGCAAAAGAATCGAGGGGATATACTACTTCTTCCGCAAGTTGAAGTACAATCACTTGTTGTTCCTGACGTGTCACGTGACTTCGCCTTACCTAGACAAGTATTTTAAATTACAATCGATCAGAAGGCTTAAAGCTTTGGAAATCTGAAATTATCTGAAATTCTTCATCAGTTCATGGGGGAAAAGAATAATTCAAGATCATCCAGCCCGGGATTCGTCATGCAGATCGATGTTTTGGCAAAATTGTGGTCTGCGCGCCCGACGCACACTACGTGAAACAAGATCAACAGTAACTACACACTTAGGGCACGGAATCTCCACACCGTAACGTTAATTTTTGTCGGGATTGTGGTAATCTTCGGATATTATATTCCTCGATTTATCTATACTAATATATCTTGAGATAACCATGGATGGAAAAGTCGACACAGAAGCCGACGCTGAGCATCTCAAGAGAAAGTCAAAGTCGCCTTCTTTACTCACTGAGCATGAGAATAAACGGATAAAACTCGATTTGGAGGAGCTGGAAAAGCTGGAAGATATTTCCAAGCAGTACAAAAAATTTATTGCATCTCCCAAATTTAATCTCAACTCGGAAGAACTTTTCTGCATTTGCCGTAAACCTGACCTCGATGGGGAATTGATGATCTCGTGTGATGGATGCGAGGAGTGGTTCCATGCGAAATGCATGCGCATAGACCCAGAGTATACGCCGCTCCTTGATAAGTTTTTCTGTAAGTTTTGTCAATGGAAAGGCGATGGTATCACACGGTGGAACCGAAAATGCCGCATCTCCGAGTGCTTGAAGCCGTTGCGCAAGACGGAAAAGTCCAAGTACTGCTCGGACGAATGTGGCGTGAAATTTTTACTGCTGCAACTTGCGGGATCGCAGGTCTTATCACGAGCCGACCTCAGCTTTGTGGTCAACTACTGTGGAAGCTATGCCGACTTGAAGGCCCTCGGGGCGACATTCCCTGAACTCCCCGAGGTGCTCCTGCTAGACTTGGCCAAACTTCTGCCTCAAGTTCAGAAATTGCTTTCTGAAAACGAGCGAAAACAAAGGGAAATAAAAGATGAATATGAACAAAGTAAGGCAAAGTCCAAGTACTTGGGCCGGGTCAAGGAGATGATCGGGATCATCAATGAAAAGGCTCAAGCGTTGGCAGGCCCGACACCAGCTGAAGAAACCACAACTAAATCAAAGAAGAAAAAAAACAGGTCGAAAAAAATCGATCTTTGTTGTTTTCAGGATGACCTCAATAAAGACCTATTTAAAGATGTCGGTGAAGTTGCCGTGGCAGACACCGATGTGCACGAACTTTTCAAAAGTGAGATTGAGAATGCGGTGCAACTCTACGAGCAAGGAGCCGATTTGAACGCGGGAAAAATGTGTCTACAAGACCGTAGAAAATGTTTACGTCATAACGGCTGGTTCAATCTTCTTAGTGACCGGATTTGGAAACGGCTGCTAGAGCTTCAAGCGGTGTTGGAGAGCTTGCACCGTGAAAAAGACGCGGCTCTTCGCAGCTATAGCATTTCAGTGTACGAAAGAGAAGAGTGAAATTTGAAGTATCGATTAATCAACTATGGACCTGTTCATCAAGAGCAACCCCGTGGAGCGAACCAGTGAATTGGCACGGGTTCTTATCTTTCGCGGGTGAAGACAAAGCATCGTTGATTTTCATCCCAGCCCCCACTATAGGCTTCATCGGCCTCATACTCACGAGCAAGTTTTGCGGGCGAAACAATCATTTTCGGTGCGTCGCTTACTTTGAAAACAGCATTATGCCATGGTGTGGGAATATGCAACAACCGGTCTTCTTCATCTTGGTTATGGCACCCTGTGGAACAAAGTGCGGGATCTAATAGCCTAATTCCAAACTTGGGACCGCTGTTTGGGTGTGCGTGAATCGAGAAACGAAGGTGGAACGGAAATACTAGCTCGACTAAATTAGAGTAAGCGTCGTTCCGTCTGATCATCTCATATGACACAAGCGAGATCAATTTTTTGAACTTTTTTCCAGATAACTCCCGTGCCGCTGCCGTTTGGCTCAAGTCTTCTGACATAAACTTGTTAAAGCCCCTATAAAGAAATAGCCGCGAATGTCCTGGAGTTCTGATCTGCTCGCGGAGAAGATTATCGTTGTCATCGCAGCCAACCATGAGGATTTTCCTGTTGAGATCGGTTTCTCCATCTACCATTGTTTCCAAGTGATGATCGATCTTAGTACTTTCCAACAAAGCAGCAATGATGTGCTTTGAGGCTGACTTGAAACAATCGTTAAGCCCTTTGAAGAAGATTCCATTAAAACCTTCAGGCTTGATTCTCTCATATAATTGAATAAGCTGCGCTGTATAAGTGTCGACAACATTATCGCCGACACCAATACAGTCGCTAAACACATGGCCGTCGCTAACGATATAAAATCTCATTCCTGGTGCATATTTCTTGTTGACCTCCTGAACAAAATTAATGATTCGCTCAAGGGCAAGTTGCTCACCCAAATCTGGCTTGGTTCCTTGAGCCTTGTCTCGGTTTTGCGTCTTACATGGGAATGCCGGAAGTACAGCTTCTATAGGGATTTGTCTTGATGTGAAAAACTCAACATTTCTGATAAAAACATCCCGGCCTTCTTCCCACCGATCGACACGTGCTGAGTTCCTGATTGTGGTTTCGAAGATCTCGGTGAACTCGACTGCCAGGTTTTTATTCTTACCTGAAATGCTCTTGTCAAAGTATAAGTCGCCATTATCGAGAATAGTCTTCAAAAACCATATGTCAAATGTTTTAGGATCAAACCACTCTGTGGCAACGCCCACAATTGCGTCGCCGGTTGATTTCTCGAAAAACATCAAGTCATCGGAACCTCTGATCTCGATCTCTGGATAAGTCGAGCGAGTCTTATCCCTCAAGCTTTCAGCACTTTGCAAGCAGGCCCATGCTTCCAACTCATCTTTGACGGCAGTTTTCTGGGTTCTGCAATTTAAAAATACGTTGTCATTGCGACAATAAACAAATTGAACTCTCTCATATAGGGTTTTAGCTTGAACGGTCATATTTGAGAACCGTGATAGCCCGAAAGAAACACACCTCCTCCATCGCTATGGCTTCTTATAACACTATCTGGTATGATCTGCCCTAAACCAGAATGATCATAGGATTCAAGACGGAAGGTGGAACATCCCTTTCGTTTACACCTTCATTCAGTAGTTGGTGAGAGTGATCTTTGAGCAGCAGAACAAAGTTTCACATGCGACCACTGCGTATACCGGCGCAGAAGTAATGCCAGACAGAGACAGCTAGGAAGGAAGTTCGTGTCATGAGATGTCTATAATTAATTTAAATCTATAAAGTAAATTCTGCCTTACCTGTCCCTTTTGGGTTCGCCGAGGTGTTGCTAGACTGACCGAGCTCAGTCATGAGGGACTCGAGGCTTACAATTGATGTTCGCCGGGAAGCCAGGGCAGATGTAACTGGTGTGGTGAAAGTCGTTACAATCTCCGGAGAGTGACACTTTTCTCCCCGCAATGCGTGCTTGAGATCTTCGAACGAGTATCTAGATGATGGGAGATGTGACCCATGTTTAAGTCGCATTTGTAGATTTGACGAAGATTGTTGTCGCTGTAGTAAATTGCTAGAAGAAGCCTGCCTAGATAATTTTCTTGGTGATATCGTATGCCGTGAATGCTGGAGTTTCAAGACTGCCTCTTGAAGGTTTTGTAGTGAATTATAAGAAAATGCAGGTTTTAAGTTTGGCATTGCCGTGCGAAGAAATGGATGGTCCAAAGCCGCGTGAGCTGTGATACGCTCATTCGGATCAAGTTTGAAGCATTGCGCAATGAAATCTTTGGCGGATTCGGGCATATCTGACCAGTACTCCTCGGGCTCAAACACGTAGTCTGCCTTAGAAATGAGTTCCTTTGTTTCTGAGTCGGTATCACAGTCAAACGGCATGTATCCGCACAACATGAAGTATGTCAATACTCCTACAGCCCAAAGGTCAACAGAAAAAGAATGGCCGCTTTTGGCCAAAACCTCTGGTGCAAGATAACTCAAGGTGCCTTCGACAGTAAGGGCCTTTTCACCCGGTTTGAGAATTCTAGCTTGGCCAAAATCCGCAAGAAGCAACAGATTGATCTTGGAAGTCTTGGATGCAAAAAGGATGTTTTCCGCCTTCACGTCTCGATGCACAATTCCGTTGCTGTGCAAGTGGTGTAGTGCAGACAACAACACCAAAACAATTCTGCTTGTTTCGGAAACGTTGAGCTTGCCTTCAGGGCACCCGGTAATTCTTTCAAAAAGTTCTCCTCCTGCAGCCAAATCCGTCACGAGGTAGAAATATTCCGACGTTTCGAAATGATCTACCATCAGAAGAATATTCGAATGACCGCGCAGAACTCTTTTAAGGACCTGGAATTCTCTTTGAAGCATCATCTCGTTGCCATAGATAAGCTTTTTGCTGAATTGCTTGGCCGCATAATGTGTGCCAGTGCCTGTATGTTTACACTCGTATACGTTAGAGTATGACCCTGTTCCCAATAGTTTCTTCGAAAGAATATACGGGCATGGCAAATTCTGAGTATTCGGCAGCGAGGAAGCAAACTGTGGCCACACGTCGCGGGTCATCAACAGCTAGAATAGTTGGGATGATTTCGACGAACGGCTTTCACGTTTTAGCGAGAGTATGTCTTTAGTAAAAGAGTTCGAGGTGGTTTTCAGTCTTATAGACCAGTTTCTTATCTGAGGCTTGATTTACTAGGCGCGTTTTCTATTGTGCGACTGAGATCGGCATAATTCTGCATGTCGAGCCATTTGGATGATCGGCTTCCGAGTGCCTTTTGGGGAAACGCCTCTGTCTATGTTTAGGTGGAATTTGGCGTTTAGATTTGAACTCTAAAAATCTGTAATCAATTGTTGAATGTGTGACTATTTGGGATTTATATTCCGGTAATCCACGATGAAATAAAAATTAGGTACATACATGTTTATCTACGAGTCACAGTTGGTCAATAATTCTTCTTGCGATTTCATTATTATTGAACGAGCTAATATGATCTAAATGGAGGTTAAAATTGGGTAGTTGAAGAGTTCACGTAAGCCTGGCAATGTTTTGAACAACCACACCTGGACGCAAAATTTAATTCATGAAAGATCGAAAGGCCATTGAACGTCCAGAATCAGCTTTCACAACTATCGCCAACTGCTCACGTGACTGGTCGTTCGAGAAGACGTCGCACGTGATGGGCATCGCATGCTATTTTTGCAATATCGAAAGTTTGTAGCCTTAAACACCATCAGGATGGATGGATCTAATTTGAGCATAAGTGCCTTGAAGGATAAGATATCCTCGAAGCTTTCTTCAGGCGCAGCGCTCGAGAAGTCTGGGAAAATTGGCGACAAACTCAAGCACAAAAAGAAGTCTTTTGAGGTCTCGGAGAAAGGTAAAGTGAAACCAAGTCTGAAAGAGGAGATAAACAAGAAGCAGGATAAAAAGGAGAAAAAAGACAAAAAAGATAAGAAAGACAAGAAAGACAAGAAAGAAAAATCCCGCAAAGTTGAAAAAAATCTGAAGACTAAGGAGCCGAGTGACGCGACTAAAGACTCAGACAATGTCCTCAGACGAGAGGCGCTTGCTTTGGGAGCCACTGAAGAAGATTTAAAGCTCGTCGAAGGTCTCGAAGATGAAAACGAAAACGAGACTGAATTCGGTAATGTAGATGCCGATAAAGACCTCAATGCAGATTTGACGAAATTCATGAATGGGTTGGGATTTTCGGGAGAGGTCGACGTTGTCGCTGAGGAAGAAGCCCAACAAGAAGAAGAGGATGATGAAGACGAGGATGAGCTGGAGGATCCGACCAGTGAAGAGGAGGAAGAAGAAGTGAAATTAAAGACAGAGAAGGAGGAGAAGAAACAAATAGAAGCGTCTCCAGCTGCATTGAATGACAATAAAGAAACTGGAGAGCCAGAAAAGCTGACGGTTGTTGTGGCCGACATGCCTAAGGAGAAAAAGAAGGAGAAGAACACCGATAAAATCACCAACATGAACTCTGTTAACTCCGATAAACTTCTCATAGAATGCCGAATCGACTGGTACAACGTCGAGACCCCAAAAGTGGGAGAGCCTGAGAAGTTGGACCGGTTTGCGGTAGAGAGACTCACAGAAAAAGCCAAGGCGTTGGTCGATTCCGAAAATAAAACTTATTTGAATGAGTTTACCTCGGTGAATTCACAGAGAAAGTTTTTATCACAGATTCTTTCAGATGGTACGTTGAATGATAAGATCTCGGCATTGACTTTGTTGGTACAGGAAGCTCCGATGCACAATTTGAAGGCATTTGATACGCTATTGTCTTACTGTGAAAAGAAGTCTAGAACGGCCTCGTTACAGGCGATCAATGCCTTGAAAGATTTGTTTCTCAACGGTCTCTTGCCAGACAGAAAGCTTTTATCGTTTGCTAAACAGAACCTCAACAAAAATGCCGATGCCAAAACCCTTGCAATGTACTATTACGAGGACCTCTTGAAGAAAAGCTATTTCAAGTTTATCCAGGTCCTCGAGTTCTTAAGTCATGATCCAATTTTGCACGTGAGAATGAATGTTGTTCTGCATATCTTCGATCTCTTGAAGGCAAAGCCCGAGCAAGAGGCAAACTTGCTTAGGCTTGGAGTAAACAAGCTTGGTGACACTGAAAACAAGGTTGCTGCCAAAACTTCATACCAGATCCTTCAACTCGAGGAGACTCACCCTGCAATGAAAAAGATCGTTACGGATTCTGTTACAGATATGGTGCTTCAGAAAAACCACGATTATCACTCGCAGTACTATACAATCTTGACCCTCAATCAAACGATTTTGCTGCGTGGGGATGTAGAGTTGGCCAACTCATTGGTCAAAACTTACTTTTCCCTTTTCGAGAAGATTCTTGTAGAATCCGACCCTGTGTTGAAGGAAAAAAACGAAGATAAAGTACTCGGAAAGAGTGAACGTGGAAGGAAAAACAACCGGAAGGCATTCAAAAAGGGTAAGAAGGGTGGAAAGTCTGTGAAAGCCGAAGAGAAGTCTGAGGAGGAGGTTGTCGAAGAACGCAGTGCCAAGATGTTTTCTGCTCTTCTTACTGGGTTGAACCGTGCGTTCCCATTTGCAGACTTGCCTGCTGAAATCTACTCCAACCATTTGAACACGTTATACAAGATCACGCATTCCACAAATTTTAACACTGCGGTGCAAGCCTTGGTATTGGTCCATCAAATTATTTCACTGCAAGATTTGGACACCTCTCGTTACTACCGTACACTTTACGAATCTTTGATGGATCCAAGATTGGTAAACTCGTCCAAACAAGGAATTTACTTGAATTTGTTGTTTAAATCCTTGAAGAACGATATAAGAAACATCCCAAGAGTGTTGGCCTTCGTCAAAAGAATTCTCCAGATTTGTTGTCACTGGATTAATGTCGGTGCTATCACAGGTATGTTTTATTTGCTCATGGAATTGAGCAAAACCCACCCTCAAATTTTGGAGTTGATGGAGGCAGAGGGCGCAAGGCCTGAGGCCCTCACATCAGACTCGACTAAAGAAAAAGAACCGGGAGATCAGCAGTACGACCCAAAGAAGAGAGATCCCGAATTTGCCCACGCTCAAAAATCCAGTTTGTGGGAGATTTATCTGTTTGTAAATCATTACCATCCATCAGTTTCCATTTATGCGAGTTCGCTCGTTGAAGGTACATCCCAACCAAAACCGGACTTGGGTCTATTCTCATTGGCACATTTCTTGGACAGATTTGTGTATAAGAATGCCAAGCAAAAGACCAACTTAAAGGGTTCTTCCATCATGCAGCCTTTGGGCGGAGGTCATCTGGGCTCGCTTTTGGTGAGAGCAACTAACGTGAAGTCGACTGACATACCCGCTAACACCATCGACTGGCTTTCCAAAAAGGCTGAACTGGTGAGGCCGGATGAGAAGTTTTTCTACGATTATTTTACGAAGAATGAAAAGAAAATCCGCGGCAAGAAGAGCCGGGAAGAGCACGATGATGAAGATGAAGAGTTTGGCGAGGACGAGGTATGGGACGCTTTGGTAAAGCTGAAGCCGGACGTCGAAGGCTCGGACGACGATGGATTCTCCGATTTCGATGAAGAAGACTTCGGTGACATGAGCGACTCGGATGATGATGAGACAGAGACTGCTGTTGCTGGCTTAATGGGTGAAGACTTTGAAGAATTAGATGACGCTGGTGAGTTTGAGGATGATAGTGATGCTGCGGAATCCGGTGAGGATATTCCTGATGGCAGCGAAGATAGTGACGCGGCATTTGGCATCGATGGCTCCGAAAACGAGAGTGATAGCAACAATGAAGTGGTTGTGCCTGATGAAGGGAAGAAGAGAAAGCTGGATGCTGACAGCAAGAAGAACAAAAGAGCTAAATTGCGGGCTTTACCTACGTTTGCTTCTGCTGACGATTACGCCGAGTATTTACAGTCTGATGACGAGTTTAGCTGATTATAGATACGACCAGTTTATTTCCCTCACTATTCAGTCGGAGTCATGTACCCAAACCTTATTCATAGTTTATCAATTTTTGGATCTCCGCAGTCGTCTAAAGATATTTTCTAGAACTTTGCGGTACACTGCAGAACGGCTTCAACTTGTGGGGCTTACAAACAGAACCCCTGATCATGTGAGTTTCATATCGGCACGAGGGCCAACAAAATAAGTCTTCGTAGTTTGATTTTTTTTGACCCAGTTACTGGATCAAATGTTTTGAACAACTTTCAATGCATGGACTTTCTTCAGCAATTGGCATTGGCAGGAAACCGTGTATTAGAAAGAATGGGTTGAACGATTCAGCAATGGAGCATTTGAGTGGTGCTGAAATGGTGAGCTGAACTCTCCTCACACTTGCCACAGATGCCAGAGCGCAATTCCGTCAGGGCTGACGAGAGAGCAATGATCTTCGGCGCGCATTCGCAGAATGTGTCTCAGCTCTGACCTGCACTGTACCAATTGGTAAGGGGTAATGCATTGCGGCGGGTGCGCAAAGATGACCACGCGAAGTCAACTTTGAGTCTCCTCCCGGCCAGGGTTATATCAGCAAGAGTAAAGCATTTAATATTCTCAAATAGCTGTAAATATTAGAAACGCAGCAAGTGTATGGCTGAGGCATGTTCGCTTCTGCAAAAGAAAAAGCTAAGACACTGATCTCGAAAAGTTAAAGCTTGGCGCATGATTAGGCACTTGCCACGCCTATACCGTACTTGCGCACAAGGCGGGCAGGAACATGGCCACAATGTGCATTCGCCCAAAGCTATCATCCGAGAGCCGAGATGATAAAGAGTTAACAAAGAATATAATGATAGCAGATTTCATGATAGCAGATTTCACTTGAATTGGATTTCATAAAAATGCCCCTTTTTTCTTTGTTGATAGTGCTGACTTTCCAAAGCCAATCGGCTCTAATTTAGGTCTTTTCTCTCAAAAGCATTGTGAGACATTGAGCATCCCCCACACCTACTTTTCTTCGAAATGCAGGAGTGTCTCGGCTCACCCCAAGATCACCTCACAAACCCGCATTAATGCCGTTTTATTACATCCATCGCGACGCAGATCAGGCGCACCAAGGCGTCTCTCGCCCCCATTTGGCATTTTTTGTCTCACATCTACTGCTCCTTTTTCTCTCCACTTTTCTTCTCATTTCTTATTTAAAAGCATTTCGATATCCCTATTCGAGAGCAACCATAACACATTTTTCAAACTACCTTTTTTTGACAGACGCTATTTAGAACTTATTACCACAATCCCTGAACCAGACTCACACATACAAACCATGTATACTATAGTCGATGGCATATCAACAATGAACAGTCCCTTTGACATCCTTCTCATTGGGCAGAGGAGTATTGGCAAAAGCACTTTGCTCCGGAAATACATCATGGGAACCCACAATGAGCCAAACTTCGAGCTGTCCGAGTGTCTCGTTTACAAGTCAGTGGAAATCCCGTGTCACTGCGATACAAATTGCAAATCCGAGCAAGGGAAGTCTACAGGAAACAAGCAGATCTCGATTCTAGATAGCTCTGCGGGCGTTGAAACCTTGTTGACTCAAAACTCTTACCAGGTAAACAATGCGCAAACAATAGTTTTCGCCTACTCTGCCTCAAGCTCAGAGTCGTTTGAAGCCCTTGAATACACGATCAACTGCATTGAATCGATCAGGGATACCCTCCCGCCTTGCGTTATTGTCAGTCTAAAGCCTGATCTTGGCGAAACAGACCAAGTACTGCACAGTCAAGGGGAGGCGCTAGCCCAAAGCTGTGGTGCTTTGCTGTTTGTGGAGGCATATGTGCACGATGATAGCCCTGTGGACGACGTTTTTGCCCCTTTGGTTAGTCTTGTGCTTCGAAGAGACGAGCGCCAGGATTGTCTGCTGAAAACCCCACCTGGAGTGACAACGACTGCTAACAAAAACTCGCTTTCGGCACGTTCAAAAGATAACGACAAGGGTCTGGAGAGCAACCTTCCGATTGAGAAAGACAGACCTACGGCTAGCAATCGAAGCAGCGCCACACAATGCGGTGATAGCCATACTGACTCCTCCGTACACCAAGACGTTTCAGAAAAATTGAATGCAAGCTACGACGGATTTGGCAGCCCAAGCCCGAGAAGCACGCAAAGTAGAAGGGGCGCATACTCAAAGTCTCTGTCGATAAATTCGAATTGCAAAGCCAAGACTGGTTGTTGCATTATTATGTAAGTTATGATTATTTGGGCATGGTGTTTATAGAGTATATTTATTAAATTCACGATATTATCTAATCGCAATATTCTCAATTAATTTTTGCGTCACCTGTTACTAATCATACCGGAGCGTCGTCTGCTATGTGAGAGAACCCACGGAATTGCTCTTGCATCTCCGATGTCAATACGGTGTCGACCGGCGTCAATCTCGGTGTTTCCGAGGTAAATTCCTGATCGAAGTTGGAATAGTCGTGTTCACTTGTGACCTCTGGAAGGTAAGGTGGTTGCACACGCAAGTTGAAAACATCATCAAAGTTCACGTCTTGGAAATAAGGATGCTCCATAATGTCCAACGCATCCCGTTCCCCGCAACCTAGTCTTTGTTCTGGATCTTTGGTCAACAAAGCTTGTAGAATCAAAACCGTTTGCCGGGGCATGCTGATAGGGTATCTCACATCGTCATGCTCAATAGCATTGAAGACGTCATCTTCATCATCTCCCTTGAAAGGACTTTGGCACAACAACATTTGAAACATCAAAACACCGAACGCCCACCAGTCGACCGATCTGTCGTATTGCTTGCCTCCAATGATCTCCGGGGCCATAAATTCTGGAGTTCCACAAAATGTTCCAGTTGTGCTTTTATAGAACATGTTTTCTTTGCACAATCCATAATCTGCGATCTTAATATGGCCCTTTGTAGTTAACAAGATGTTGTCCAACTTCAAATCTCTGTAGACAATGCCGTTCTCGTGGAAGTACTTCAACGCCAACAACACCTCGCAGGCGTAGAATTTGGCTCTCTTTGCTGAGAACCGGTTTTTTTGAATATGCCACATTAAATCACCACCTGAAACATATTCCATGACGAAGTATATCCGGTTCTCAGTTTGGAAACAACAGTGCAAATTCAAAAGGAATGGATGCATTTCTTTGTTTGCTGTCAAAAAGACTCTTTTTTCAGATTTTACACTATCTGCTTCTTCGTTTTCAACAATGAAGTCCTTTTTCAAAACTTTGATGGCACATAATTTGGAAGTTTGTCTAGATTCAGCCAACATAACTTTTCCAAAATTTCCTTTCCCTAGTACCGCTAAAAACTGGAAATCGTCTAGCCCGATCTTTCTCCGTCTCTTCTTTGGCTTGGTGGCGCGAGATTGACCTTCGCGCAGCAGTGTTTCCATAGAGTTCTTCTCATTGACAATGATTTCCGGCATAACAGCAGAAGGCACTGTATCATTGTAATTGAAGTTATCAAAAGTACCTGCGTTGCTTTGTGAGACTTCGAAAGGATTTTGCGCACCTACTGCCTCACCTTTGTCCTCCGGTAAAATAGTTCTGGCTTCAAAATCCTCAGACTTGTTGGAAACGAAAGTGTAGTCATACTGTGAATGCCTTTGGTTCTCTAACTCTTGCTCGGGGACCTTTTCATCTCCAGGAGGAGAATGTCTCGCGTGATTTCGGGCGTATGGTGACTCAACTGGGTCTTGCACTTGCTTGTTGACCTGAGTGGGTAGTTTGTATTTCACTGGGCTACCTTGTTGCTCGTCGAACAGTTGACTTGGCTGCAATTGAGGTTGTAAACCATGATACGGATGAGAATGTGTGAACGAACCGTGAGAACTTTTCGAAGCAACAGAAGGTGGGATATTTGGAGCGGTCAGCAGCGAGGGTGTCTTTTGAAGATCGGTAGCCTTGGGTGGCACTGGTGGGGCTGTTATTTCATGTTGTCTTGTCTGTGTCTTTGGATTGGTTGACTTTATAGTGGTCAAAATCTTGTTAGCCATCTCCATGGACATACCACAGAAGTCAGGTACTAAATGTGTACACTGAGTGTGGCACATTACACCACATTCGACACATTTCCGAACATTCTTCTTACCCCAGGAAAGGATGTACCCACAGTGGCAGCACCACTTAGTACCACGATTCAGAACAGGCTCGAACCTGTGAGGAATGCGGTGGTTGAACTTAGCCTCATCCTCAAAAGTCGTTCCAGACTTCGAAATACACTTAGTCACCACTTTCTGGTAACATTTCTTGTGGCAAAGGAAGCGACAGTCTTGGCATTGGAAACCAGTATAACGTAAAAATTCACCACATAATGCACAACACATGATGTTGTAAAATTGCTTTTGCACGAATTGATGACCATGTTGCTCAAACACTTCCTCTTTCTTTTGTCTGATGGCACCGTGACGTCCAAGGGCTCCCATGAATGCAGAATGACCAACAGCAGTATCTTTCTCGAAGGTGAGATTGAGCAATATTTGCCCCACGGGTTCGAGATTCACCCATGCCGATACATGCGTGGCTTTCGATGAGTCTGCAGAGATCTTGTTCTTATCTATTAAAGTTTCGTTTTCCGAGCTGCTTGGACCAATCAGAGCGTACGAATTTCCCAGCGGATGAAGTGGCGTATTGGTAGAGGCGTATGTCGTCATGCTTGACGCTGGCATCCACCCATCGTTACCCATTTCGTTGGCTACTTTCTTCTTTCTCACTTCTTCAGCAATATCGGAGAGAAGGATCCATGTTAATGCCACCGGTGTGCGATGGTTACCAACCTTGTCGTAGACGGTAATCTCCAACTCGTGGGCTTTTTCCACCAGAAGCGAGAAGTCCTCATTGAATTTCCCGTTACGCGATCCATTTGTTTTGGCACGTTCCACGTCATCGATTTTGATCGACACGATAGACTCGGATTTCTTGTTGAACACCGGCAGCGCAATGTGGTCGACATCACGAATGCAAGTTATCTGAATATTAAGGCGCCCTGTCAACGGTTTTCTGGCGTATTTCGGGGTATTCATAATCTCCAAGTCTCGGTTCACCTCCTCGACGTCAACGAACATGCCCTGGTACTTCCTGAGCGATCTGTTCAAGATCTGGATCCGTTGATCTGACTCGAGTTTGCCTCCCTCGGCGGCACTCGACGACGATTTGTCACCGTCCATCAAATACAAATGCGAGATCTTTTCATTGGCTGCACGGTATTGATTTTCCACCTGAAGCTTAAATTGAAGCTGTTGGAGCATATATTGGATCTTGTGACCCAACGAGGGACAATCATACTTTATGAGGTCGAAGCGCGAGTATAGCGGCGCCATGAGTGACGTTACCCGTTGCTTGCGTGGCGAGCGATTTTTCTCAGCCTCCATAGGAATGGCAGTAACAGGAGATTCAGTTGCCTGGACGGCTTCAGTATGGGCCTTAAGTTGAAGCTTATCAAAAGTTTCCTGGAGGTAATCAATATTCGACTGGGTCTCACGAATTTGCGTGTTGCATCGCTGAATTACTTCCTGGTTAGTTGTATTACGTTTCACTGCCTGAAAGCCTTGGATGAGCTTGATTTCACGGTCGATTTTGACCTTGATATCGCCAAGGACTTTGTCTTTAGGCTGCAGCATGGTCCAAAGCAAGCGGCAGGCCTGTAATGCAACTTTTCGATATTAGTTTTTGACGACTTGTTTGGATAAGTCTAAATAAGAGCGCCAGCTTGCTTTTATACAAGTTTTGGAGGTTGAGGTGGGGTTCACTTGTTTATTTTGAAAAGATCAAGTGGTGTACTTGGCCTTAAACGACGAGATCGCTCGCGAGCGTTTTGGCGTGAGATCAACGAGGAAACTTGAGGCGTGCAAAGATCTCAGATCCAATGCCATAAACAATTTCTTGGTTCCTAAATGTTTTATAGATAAAATTACACCTTTTGTTCTTTTTTATCTAATGACTAGAGCTTACAATCTACAATGGTTTCCATATTTAGCTTTCCTATATTATCTCGTTCAGGCCAATCCATTGTGTGATGGGACTTTGTGTTGACGAGTTGCCCTATGCGGGAAGTAGACTGATCCAAAGAAGCGTCGCGCACGTGACCTGACCGAAGGGTCCATTCATGCTGCAGTTCCATTTATATCGCCGCATGATACTGCTCGGCTATAAATCATGGGTAAAATAAATTGTAGTGAACGTCTCGCATTGCAAGAGAAATACTGCTTTCCTATGTCAGTAATATTGAGTAATTCTGAGGGTTCTTCACGTGGCTTTTTGGGGTCACGTGTGGCTTTAGTTGCAACAAGCTACCATTCCGGCTTGATGAGAGGATGTTATATTGGTAACATTCACTGGTCCACTAAAGAATATCGCTGTTATCGCCACGATTACATTTTGTCCGAGAAATCGAATTTGTTCTTCTCTTATTACACCACCATAGATCACATCAGAAAAATTGAGATTTCCTACTTGCTGTTGCACCTGCAATTGCAATCTGGAACAGGACATATGTAGTGCTTACTAAACCACTCTTCTGCGTGATGAGCATGGTAGCCATGACTACAGCTCAAACAGAAACTGAATTTGTTGTCAAACTCTTCGTGAAAAGAGCTTGTGTTTCTATCTCCCAATTTAGTGCCTGCGGCCAGAGAAATCGGTCCACCTAATGTCAAGAGACATATAGAACATCTCGGCAACTGTGAACCACAGTGAGGACACAGGTTGAAATAGCTACTGGTGCCCCTTAGATTCAATCGATGATTGAATTGTTTCATCAAAATCGAAGTATTAGTCGTGCTTTTCATGTTCTTCGATGGTGATGATGACATATTCTTTTTACACAGCTTGCACTGCAAGTATACTTGTCTTGGAGCCGGTCTTATAGTCACCGCATCACTTGAATTGCGAGAAGATTTAGTTCTCGCGACATCGAACTTGGCTCTATGTTTGAAATATCCCCACGAATTGAGCAATTCACGGTAGCAATCTGTCCAATGGTCAACCCTGTCGTCCTTGAAATATCTTGGAACGGAGAATTGAGCTATCAACGCAGCAGTTTGAACGTCAGAAGTTCGGTCCACATAAGACTGCAAAAGATCGATTCCTCTTGGAGTTAACCCAGTTAATATGAGTCCTTCCAACTCTCCTCTAGCCACAACAAAATCTGCAACCCTGTTGAGGTACACGTTCAAATCTTTATCGGATAAAAACCGGATTGCGATACCAAGTCTTTCTCTCAACGGCAAACTGTGTTCATCCAAAACGTCCCACCAGTCATTATCAGCAATGAACGCAAAAATAGCTCTCAAGTATGGATTATCAAGCTCCAGCGAGAGTTTTCGGCATTGATCGTTCCACGGCAGATTGATATTTGAATCTTTATACGCCATATAACCAGCAACGGCAGTAGACATTAGTTGAAGGCGCTCTTTTTTTGAAGCAGACAAAATTTGAATTGCGCGAGAGACATCACCGTGGAACACGGCCCAACCCGCAGCTTTCTCTACTTGTCCGATACGAATAAGCTCATTCAATTTTTCATCAAACTCATGAGAAGCGAGGTACCAGCCACTGACTATGAGCGAGAGTTTTCTTTGCAAAGGCCTTGCACTGTTGTTGAACACGCTGATCCTGGAAGATTTTTCCCCCTTGCTTGACACTATTGCTCGAACAGCATTCGAAAATAACTCCTCGGAAAGTGGTATGTGTTGCCTCGTTCTGTTTTGTCCACGGAGCTCTTCCACGCCTTTCCACATTGCAAGCACACCGACGTAACCCAAGTCCACTCCTTCTTTCATCATAGTGCCTTTCTCAAGCGATTTTTTGGCTAGAGTGATCCATTTCCAGGTATTTCTCAACAGCAACGATGCTCCCGAGCTCTCTGTTTGCTCCAACACACGAAAGTTGCGTTCGCTATCGACAGCATACCCGCACTCTACGCGTTGCCTAATGGAGCAGCAAATATCGTTTTTCATTACATCGTTGAGATCCAAAATTCGCCGGAGTGGAATATACTCTTCTTCTTCCGTGCGCTTTTGTGTAAATTGCTGGTTTTCTGCGTAGATGCTTTGCAGACCAGTAGTAGGTCTCACAGATGAGAGTGGCTCTGTGCTTTCTTCGTCGCCAAGAGTTGACACGGCCTCTTCAGAGAAGTTGGGGTGAGATTTGAAACCATTGCTTCCGTGCATCTGCGAGCTTACTACGGCCTGGGGCGCGGGTTCAGGAGCCGATGTCTCAAGAAACCTCGTGAGTGTTCCCTCGGGTCCAGCCACGGAGAATTCATTACATGAGTTAAAATTGAGGGCCTCGACACTTTCTACGACAGGCATGCGAAACACCAGGCCCTTTTCTCTCATGCAAACGAAGTTCGTCGATGTGTGTGAAGAGGTATCTGGTGAGTAATCGAAGGAGATGACGCGGGGCAAGTCGGTCTTGCAGTCCAACACCAATGCGACAAAAAGCAGGTCTTCGTGCGGATTATAGAGTTGCACACTTTGTTTCTTGAGACCAGAGACCGCATCGGAGTCTACCGAGGTGAAAGTAGGCAGGGCCATATCACTTTTAGGCACTACGCCCGTATTCCATCGACGAATGAGATCGCCATTGAAGACAGCAGCAAATTCACCCCGTCGAATTGTGGAGTAGCGGAAACATGGCGCAGTACCTCTTCGCAGCATATCGCTGATGAGCTTTGAGAAGTATAAGGCAGGAGATTCGGACGCCACGGAGCCTTTTCCAGCAGTGAGTAGTTTCCTACGGTCCCAGATCGACACCGAGCCATCTTCGCTCATGGACGAGAACATGTGAGACTGAAGCGGATCCTGAGCCAACTGAACTGTGCTTTTCGTAGCAATTTGGTATATGGGCGTGGGTGCCAGGTCACGGAGGTCAAATTCTCTTAGGAGCTTATAGCCTCCAGCCATAAGCAACATACCCGAAGGATCGCTACTGTTGAATAATGTCGATAATGTAGCCTCATTGGCCAAGTAACCTGCCTGTGGCCGGATTGTACGTGTTTCATAGTCGTCGCTATCGTTGTCAGAAAAGACTTGAGCATGTTTAGTTAAGTCCCATACCTGTACTGAGTTATCCTGGCGAGACTTATCGAAACTGGCTGCCACGAGCGATTGGTCATTGAAGCTGAGAGAATTGCATGGCCGATTATGCTTCGACTTGAGCTGCACGCTTGAGGAATTTTGCGTGATATTAAATACATGTGCATTGCCATCCATGGTCCCGACACCAGTCCAGCCAAGACGCGCCCTCAGGTACGCCATGCACTGAATATGTTCTATCCCCGTATACGAATGAACTTTGAGCAAGTCATTCGACTCGATACCTGGCTCATCGTGGTGGGTCTGGTAAAGCGTGACTTCATCTCCAAGGGGATTTACAGCGAGGAACCGTTGTTCATAGCCAGCATCCCAATCCAACGCACGTACAATGCTTCCTACCATGATGATACCAAAAAAGCCAAAGAAGTTTCAACGCCTAAATCAGCAAGTTTGCTGGTCCAAAATATTTGATGGTGACGTCTCCGGGCCAGGGTCCTGAGCTTTCTTATTCTTCGTAGATTATTCTCGTATACTGTTCTGAATGTCGTCAGCTCTGGTTTAGAGGCGCGGCTACAATCGCGCACGCGAATGACAGGGACCATTTGAAGATGTCCGAGTAGTACTAATTTTAATGTGTTAATTAAAGCGAGCTATTCTAGAAACACGACTATTCTTTGCATATTGAGTCTCTCTGGCTTGAGAAAAATTGAGGTGTTTTAGTGATTTATTAGCGTCAATATCTTTTCTGCACTTACTTGTTTAACAGTGTGTTTGGCCCCTATTCACGCGGTGGAAGAGGGAGATATCGAGCTGGCCGTTGGCAAAGTAGAAAACAAGTTTAAATAAAGATTTGTTTGGCCTCCAATTGCGAAAGACCGCTCTACGCCCGCAAATAGGCTGACCTCATAGAAACCTTCTCTGACAGAAAAAAGGCGGGCGCCCTTTCTCATTTGAAGATGAGAAACGAGGACGATTTTGAGCGGACATCTGGTAGTTAGACGTAGATGTAACACTGGAAACAACTAGTCTGAATATGACAATTTGTGAAACATCAGAAATGCACTGTATTAGCTTATATAGATTATTCTCTTTTTCATTTCATGAAAGGTTCTGTGTTTTGAACATTCTTTACATTACCAATTTCCTATGATTAAGCCGCCTTCTCCCCAATGAAATTATAAGCTGTTGATCTGCGAACATTATGGGCCTCTTCTTCTTGTTTGATCACGAATGAGACAACTTCCACCAAATTCCGAAACCCGCTCTTGGATCCTTTCACTCGAAGCAAATGAAGAGACGAAGTATTGACAAGGTCAATGATCTCAATCTTGAAGTGTAACTTGCGCCCTTTCACAAACCTGGCAGGAATTACCCCGCTAATCAACGCAAATTCTTCATCGATATCAACGTTAGCAACCGACCCCTCAATCTGTTTCAATACAATTTGATTTTTGATGATGCGCAAGAGCTCAGGGGATTGAAGACGCGTGTCCACAATATGAACATTAGGACCTTTAGTCCTCTTGTCTCGCTCCTCATTTGAGCCTTCTTTCAGTCCACCCTTGGATAAGGACATAAAAAACCTTCTGAACCACCCAGCACCAGATTGCTTGGGTGAGGACGGCGAAGGAGGCGAAGTGAACTGCTTGTCATTTGAAACCATCGTGATATTCGAGAATCTATTGTGCCCTCTGAGTTTATCTTCCTTTACATCCGGCGCTTTGGGTGCGTCTCTCTTCGGCTTCAAGCTGAATCTTTTAAATAATGCAGTAGAGTTTTGTGATAACTCTTTCAGCTCGCCCGCGAGTTTCAGCTCATCGATTATCAGATTTCTGGCCAGTTGCACTGTCAAGCTGGGTATGGACTTTTTCATTGACTTGAGGGTATTCAGGCGGCTCGGCTCTGTATTTCCTGAGTTACTTTTCCCATGTACATTCATTGAACTGAAGATCTGCGTAGAGGCTCTAGACTTTCTCAAAGAGGTCTCGCTGCTTCTACGTTTAGAATTGGACAACATTGACGATTCAACTAAGTCGTGATCGCCCCGAGAAGCATCATAATCGTAGTAATTCAGTGAATTTCTGTCTCTGGTGTCATGCGAAGTTTCTTGAGAAGACTGGTGATAGTGCGATTGCTCATCTAGAGTGGAAGTATCAAGAATGTTTGCGTTAACACCTGGGGTACCAAATGAAGATCTTCTCGAGCTATGGAACTCGCCGCCCAAGGGAGTTGCCTTTATCCCGTTATTCTCGTTATCATTTTGGTACAAAGTTTCATACGACTTGAACATGGAGTTTATCGACTTGCTGACTTCGTCTCCAACGAGGGTATCTTTCGAAATCGTGTTACCGCCTTCCAATGGTTTAGTCGTGAAAGGTTCACCGGCCTTGTCAAGAATGGAGCTTGTTGAGTAGCTGGAGGATTCCAATCTCTTTGATTGCAGTTTTGAGTTCTTCCTCCCATCTTCCTCATTTTCTTCTGGATGGAAACTTTGATTCATGTCGATCAACTTGTCAGTAAGGTTGAAGTCCTCGGACAAGGTCGAGTCTTCGGACATCAAGCTGTCATCTAGAGTGATTGCATTCTTTTCTAATGTAGACCCATGCAATGAATCTGAGAAATCCGATGAGCCAAGAGAGACAAAATTCTTCTCGTCATTAATGTCATCCAAATTCAAATGGCTTCTAGAGTCTCCGTCTTGTAGCTTAAGGCCCAACCCGGGAAATTCCCTGGAGCTTGATTGATGTATTTGACCCCGTCCTTGTTTAGTCGAAAGCGACTTTCTAATGGTTTTTTTCTTGACTGTTCCAGAACTCAAGGTATTCTCCATAATTATTTTGTTCGTGGACTCTGATTTCGACAGAAGCAAATCGTTGAAAGAGATTCTTGAAAACCTAGGATGCGGGATCAAACTTTGCTTGCCTTCCCTTCTCGGGGATGTATTATGGAAGTCTTCAAGTGTATCCGTTTTGCCTGTTGATGAGGGCTTCTTTTCGTTGATGACATCAAGCATTGAACGACGCAAGGTTTCCTGGGTTTCGGATTTCCCGAGCATGGAAGTTCTCTCGCCCAGACGCAGCGCTTCATTCTTCGTACTCTTTGCTTGGTTTTCTTCGGATGCAGTAGGCGCTTCCTCTTTTAAATAACCTGCAAGATTTCGCGATGTAGAGGTCTTAATAACAGAGTTTGAACGATGGATGGCTTGAGACGTAGCTGGCGGGGTAAAGTTGATTCCAAGCTTTTGCAATACACGGGTGTTCTTTTCGTTCATCAAGTTTTCTGTTTTAGATTGAGTATTGAGGGACCGAGCTCGTAATAAAGCGTTTGTTCCGACTCTTGGGTCAAGGGATGAGGCCGGCGCTGGTAAGGAAACATTTCTTGAAGAGTTTATTTGGGAGATCATTTGAGATGCCTCTTTCAGTTTCGCGGAAAGAAGTTTCGATTGCCTTTTCTTTTCTTCGATGACCTCTTTTGCAAACGTGGAGGTTCTGGATATCTCTTGTTTCTTATTTTGGGACTGCTTCATAAGTTTGTCCTTTGGCACAGCAATTTTTTCCTGTCTTGATGATTGATTAGGGTCATTGATTGCGGAGAGATTCAACGAAGCCTTGCTTAAGCGGGTACTAAGAATTTTCAGCGTATTGAGGCTCACATGACTGAGATTGCGCTTATTCTGATCGAATTGCAAGTCGAATGAGGACTGCGATTTCATGTCAGACTCAAAATGATCCAGGCAAATTCTTTGAAAGTTCAGGATTGTCCCATCTTGTTGCACGTTTTCCTTATTTGATTCCATCTCTTCTGTGTTCGGAACATCGATAAATCCGGGAGTCAATTTTCTGCTGATCGGTTTGCTCTCCTTTGATTTCACCAAATAAAGTTGATTACTCAGGGAAGGCCTGCTACTCTTCGCTCTCAATGTGGCAGTGGAAACGGTACGAGAGATCACAGTGTTATTGCGAGTGGTGAGTCTCTTGGATGAGTTTGATGCGGTAAAAGAGGAGTTTGTTATGTTTCCAAGGGCCTTCTTCTTGCTATGAACCGAGCTTGAGGATCCTGACCTGGGTGCAGACACCGAGTTCGATTTGGGGAGCGTGTGCTTGGATTCAGAGGCAGTCAAGTCGGAGTCATCATCGATGTAATTGGTTGTGCTTGAATTAAAAGAGTGTGTGTCGCGGTATTTCAAGAGCAAGTAATAAAACATCTTCTCTGCGTTTTTCATAGGCGACAACAAACGCTGTTTTACTTGCTCTTCGGGACAATTATGGAAGAGAATGCACAAATTTCTCAAAATCTCCTTGTCAATTTCTTCTGATGACGAGATTGGCTTGACGCTCGACAGCGAGACCAATTGATCATCTGCAGGTGATTTTGGCGGATCAGGGTACTTTGTCAAAAGAGGATGGGCAAGAATATGCTCGATCGAGATTCTATCGCGTGGGTTCACTTGCAACATCCGCGAAATGAGGTCCTTGGCCTCCCAGGAAATTTCCTTGGGCATGATGAACTTACCATTCTGAACCTTCATGAGCAATTTACGGATGTTCTCGTCATCAAAAGGTAGGTGACCCGTGAGGAGGGCGAACAAGATGATACCACACGACCAGATATCTGACGGAGCGCCGTGGTAGTTCTTTCCGGCAACAATTTCAGGAGATGCATAGTGTGGCGAGCCGCAAGATGTTTCCAAAAGCTTTTTATCGATCTCCAATGCCGCCATTCCAAAGTCGGCGATTTTTATGTTTTTGTTGAAATCTAGTAACAAGTTTTCTGGTTTCAAGTCCCGGTGACAGATGTTGAATTGGTGTAGGTACCCAATCCCGCGAATGATCTGTTTAAAGTAGCTGATGGCCTCAAACTCCAGCAACTTACCCTTTTTAATAAGATAGTCGAATAGCTCACCACCCTCAATGTACTCCAATATGAGGTAGAGATCATTTTTGTTCTCCCACACATCATACAATCCCATGATGTTCGGGTGAGAGATAAGCTTCATGATAATAATTTCACGCTCAATGCCATAAGGAAGACGGGTGGCATCGTGATTTTTGTACTTGGGGTTTTCGAGCTTCTTGAAGTTCAGTTTTGGCACGATCTTGACTGCAGCCAACTTGCCGGTATGAACATTTTTCGCCAAACGGACACGCCCTGTTGAGCCACGACCTAACGTCCGGCCAAGTTTCCATGGACCTATTTTATTCTGCGCCCGTCTTTTCTTTGCAGATGAGTTTGTATTTGTGGAGATCTGCGACAATCGTTTTGTGGCATTGGTCACAGACTCCACCACTTTGTCGACATTTGTCGGCAGCGACGCTGTATCAAGAATATTTGCCGAGGTATGCTGGACCACGGTAGCCATTATCTTTTATTCTGGTCCGAAGATGTCGTGAAGCTTTGAGAGATTGAGTTGTTGGGATTCCGAAAAATGCTGGAAAAAGAAGTTTAGATTTCGAATCGAGGTAGATCTATAAACTCTCAATTCAAATCTCGATGGATTCGCTTTTAGTGAAATACAGCTTTAAACCTTTCCAAACAGCGAGTCTGAAGCTGTTGTGTTGTATAAATGAACGAATTTGAGTGGGAAAAATGTGCTTTGAATTCGAGCAGGCTGATCCAAATCAGTACCCAAAGAGTGCGACAATAGGCCGTGGTAGACTGTTTGTGATTCGAGGATGCCAATTTTGGATCCGTGGCAACGATAAATTGGAGTAACAAAGTAAGGGATATTCCTAGATTGGTCACAATGTTTGACTCTTGAGTTTCGTGGCACAGATTCCAGCACAGAAGTGTAAGAAAGTTCGGAGTAACAAAAAGAGATCGCACAGACGTGTACTGCTTCCCAAGAACAAATCAGAAAACCCACGGCACTCGCGGGCGCTGTTCTCCATCCTAGTGCAGGAATGCCGCACTGAAATAAACAAACACTGGCGCGCTGTGCAGAACCCACAACAAGCCCCGTCTGCAAACGCGACTCTCTAGTACTTGGGAATTCAAGATATGAGTTTATCACCAGTTGACGATTCAATTTTATATGCTACAAGCTCTTTATTGATGGGTTTGTGGGTGCAAATTAACATTTGTTAAATGTGTTCATGTGGATTTCCTCGCAACCAGGTGTCATAATTTGAACCTTCTTATTTTGAGGTGTCGCCAATATGGCCAGCGTAACACACACACTTCCAAAGATTTCGCAGCTCTCCACGGCCAAATCATGTATTGTGAAGAAGAAGAGAAATTGGACAATGGACCTGACTACATTTAAGTAAAAAGACTGTTTTTTATATTTAACTTTATTTTATTCAATGACTTTCACAACTTTTCATTTGGCCCAACCATGTATTCTAAATCATTCATCAATAAGTATACATCTGTTTGGCACGTGGAGACGTGCACACTAATTCGGCTCCGTTTCGTAATCGTGATTTCGGGAAACGAGCAACGCGAGGCTTCAATCGACGCGACCTGTCTGGATTTTGGATTCAGGCCTCCTATTAATTTTGCCCGAGACCGGATTCATGTAACAGTACAGACCCACTTCCTTTAATGCAATTTTGAGGCCGCAGTCTAATTATCTTCACAAACAACCCTCTGTTCCAATCATCACCAATCTCAAATATGTGTCATCGCATTTAGGGCCATCTCCAGTCGCGTCTCCCTCCAAGTCTCCTGGTCGCGGCCTTGACCACGGAATGCATGCATCCAGTGCCTTTCAACGACTCGGGCAATGCGCCGCGCTTAGGCTGACGGAATATTTAACATTTTCAATTACATTTGTAATATTCATAGTTTTCTGCTACGACTGGGGGACTGCTAAGAATTAAACCTTTATTTGGTCTTCATTTTGAATAAGCAAGTTACCCTCGCTCAGTCTGTGGCATAAACCAAAGTAGTCATGTTGTTTTGTACGGGTTGAACCTTTGAAGAACTATAAGCATTGCCAATGACTTGGCGCACGCAAGCTGGACACTCGCGCACTAAACCTTGAACAGGCTTTTCCTCGTCGCAGGAATACTTCACATATTCTGCTGATAAATATAATGGGGGCCAATGAAATACTGGTTATTAAACGCATCTAAAAAAAGTATCTTTGAGCATGAACAGAATTCTGTCAGTGAAATGAATTTATTCGTTTCAAAATGTGATTCACTATATAATTATGCATTCTTTTCACGAAAGAAATTGTCAATTTTTCATTGCGTTCGATGGATGCATCCTCGCATAAAAAACTCCGTTATGGCCAATCAAGTCAATGATAATAAATTGACTGTCCTCAATAAGAAGTCGCTGTTCTGAGGCATCCATTTACTCTTTTAAAACAAAACTCAACTCTCGGAGTCGGGATCTAATTTCCGGGTCTATGACAAAAATAAGTGTACCTGATTTCCGCAAATGTTGAAATCAAGAATCTAAGCATCACAGCACCCTTGCAATCGCTAATTTCGCAGCTATCAAACGAATGTAACTTTGTTGATAATTCCTAACATCTATATAATGATTATCGTAAAATCGTGACAATTTACAAAAATTTTAAATACTAATTTTCAACTCCAGACTGACATTCATAGTGGTGCTGTCCTATCTGACCTGTGCTGTGCTTCAGCGACGGCAGGCCATCTTGACATGCGACTGTTTTCAGCAACGACCGCAACTTTTAAATGACCATCAAAATCCTTTAGCTATTGCAGAATTTAAAAAAAGTTAAGCAATACGAGAAGTCGATACAAAAATATTGAGATGCTGACTGCTTCCAAAGTTGAAAGATTGGCCACTTGAATAAACAAACTGAATTGAGGAGACTCTTTTTTAATTTTCCAGTTATTAAAGAAAACGAGCACCGAACAGCAGAAAATTTCAACAGATATTAAATTTTTTTGTTATGCGTTCATATCCTAAAGTTTTGGAAAACGAAGAGAAAAAATGCTTTGATTGATTAAACGCAAACCCTGCAAATACCATAGAGTAATTTGTCTACTTGAAAACAAGGATTTGGATTTGATTAGCCATTTATCTCTTGCCGTCGGCCATCTGTCTGATAAGAAATGACCACTTCGAACATTGCCAGGGCCACACTGCGCAGCACGTGCACTCAGGCCCAATCTCAATCCTCCAACAGCCCCGCAGACCAAGCCCAACAGTGCGTTATCTGTCGTCTCAGCCAACGTATTTCCTTGTCAAGAACCGGCACCATGCTTAAGTTCAAAAACAAATTCAAGTTCGGGTCATCGGAAAAAGAAACTTCGCCACCTACGCCCAAACCGCTGGTGCCCGAGGTGGACCATAGCCTCACCTCAAAACTGTCAAATCCATCTACACTGACATCGTCGCCTGTGCCCGAACTTCAGAAACTTTCTCTAGCGGATAATTCGAGCCAGGCCACCACTGAGGCAACTTCGACGGGTCTTACTCCCCTGTCGCTGAACCCGAAACTTGCTACAGCAGATAACCCGCCGATGACGGTTATGGCCTCGAATCCGGGGGTGCTTATTGTGAAGATCTATCGCTCGCAGAATGTGAAGCTTCCGATCAGAATCAAAAACGATAAACAAATTTTACAAGCTCTCGCGCAGAATACCAACGATGCCAACGTATCGTCTTTGTTGTCGAAACGTCTCTCGGAAGTCTCAAAATCGGAGCTGCTGGGTGCTGGACCAGACACTTCCGACTCCTTGGCGCCTGAGCTTTTACAAGGAGATGTCGCATCGACTCTCATTCCCTCAAACATAAATATTCCAAACAGTATGGGCGAACGAACGGTTAAACCTCTTCTTTTTATGACAGTTGAATTCGATAACAATATGATCATGATCGAGTCTAGAAAGGGAAGTGTGGATGCGTGCCAGTGGGACCGGGTTATGACCTTTGATGTAACAAAAATGGTGGCCCACTCTCAGACCAGTGCCAATTTTTTGAACATAAATCTCTATCTTCGCTTGCCAAATAGATTGGTGCCTACAAAAGAACGTCAAGAAAAGATTGATATGTTCACCATGAGCAACTCAAACACGTTTG
The DNA here is from genome assembly GCA_030561745.1 of Metschnikowia gelsemii. Classification (NCBI taxonomy): domain Eukaryota; kingdom Fungi; phylum Ascomycota; class Pichiomycetes; order Serinales; family Metschnikowiaceae; genus Metschnikowia; species Metschnikowia gelsemii. The sequence goes on from JAKTYA010000001.1 coordinate 199,975, forward strand.
GCGATTTGCAGATCGGTCTGATTAAGTTACCTCTAAATCTCCGGTGCCACACAAAGGCTATTAGGCTCATCGACCACGAATTTCTTAAATTCAAAACAAACTTGGATGCAATTGACGAAATGGGGGAAATTTCTTTGAGCATTGATTTCAAGCCTCAGCTCAAGACCCATCTCTCTATTGAGGATTTTGACTTGCTCAAGGTTATTGGTAAGGGTTCGTTCGGCAAGGTTATGCAGGTCATGAAGAAAGATACAAAACAGATTTATGCGTTAAAGACTTTGAGAAAACAACACATCGTCTCGCGCATGGAGGTCACTCACACATTGGCCGAACGAACCGTCTTAGCACGAATCAATAATCCTTTCATTGTTCCTCTCAAGTTTTCTTTTCAATCTCCCGAGAAGCTTTATCTCGTTTTATCTTTCATCAACGGTGGCGAATTATTCTATCACCTTCAAAAGTCAGGAAAGTTCTCCATGGATAGATCCAGATTCTACATTGCTGAATTGCTCACGGCACTCGAGAGTCTACATGACTTAGATGTCATTTACAGAGATTTGAAGCCAGAAAATATCTTGATCGATTATCAAGGACATATTGCTTTGTGTGATTTCGGATTGTGTAAGCTTAACATGACCAATGACGACAAGACGAATACGTTTTGTGGCACGCCCGAATATTTGGCCCCAGAGTTACTTTTGAACCAGGGTTACACCCGAAGTGTTGATTGGTGGACTCTAGGGACTCTTCTTTTTGAGATGTTGACAGGTTTGCCTCCCTTCTACGATGACGACGTGTCAACAATGTACAAGAAGATCTTACAAAATCCACTCAAGTTCCCCAGTTTTTTGAATGGTACTGAAGCAGAAGACCTACTCATCAAATTGTTGCAAAAGGATCCATCCAAGAGATTAAGCCATGCGCCTTCCATCAAAAGTCATCCATTCTTCTCGAATATCGTGTGGGAAAAGTTATTGGATAAAGGCTATGCACCCCCATTTAAACCTACGGTTAACGGCTTTTTGGATACATCAAATTTTGATCAGGACTTTACTAATGAGAGACCTCAGGACTCCGTTGTGGATGACTTTCTCAGTGAATCTGTGCAAAAGCAATTTGGCGGTTGGACTTACAATGGTGAAACCGTTCTTTAGACTGCATGTTGAAATTGGCTCCAACGGGATCCCTTCTCTCCATGGAAGATCGATGATTTCTCGGATTCGAAATATGAATTAATAGACTGCCGGTCTTGCTTTGGAGTAGCCGAAAAAATTGACGCACCACATATTGGCTTCTTATTTTCAGAGATGCATACAAATGATGTGAGGTGATAATTTCCTTACCGAACCGGCAGAACGGGTCGGTGCGATTTTCGGACGTTGCATTCTAGAAATAGTCACGAGGCTCCGAGCGATGCACCAGAGAGAAAGAAAAAAATTAAAAAGGCATGGACTCATGCAGGATCATACAGTGCTCTTCCCGCATCGATAGCTTCTCGCCATCTACCAAATGGAAAATCTTGCGTGAAATAAGTTTACCCCAGGCAACTGAATCGTTGAGGCCAGAAACAAATATTTCTATTTATAAGCTTATCTGGAGACATATAGCAAATACCAACATCTGAATTAAAAGAAGAGAGAAATAACTCTATCACGTCATTCCTTTTCTTTTGAATAGGCTCAATCGCTTAGCCCCAACATGATTCGCATTTGTTCTCATAGAAGGCTGCTATTGCATTCATTGAAACAAGGACACAACTTTTCTCTTCATGGGCTCCGGCCAACAAGCACTTCCACTATATCTAGCACGTCACAGTCAGCACCACTATTTCCGAGCGATCGTGAAATCTCGCTTCTTCCTTCTTTGTTGGAAGAGCTTCGGTATGTGCGTGACGAAACTCCATCCCCAGCCAAGTTTGCCACGAAATCGTTCAATGAAATTGATGCGTCTAAAACGATAAACATCACACAACAAGAAAAGCGGCCTGAGGCTTGGTCCTCGTCATACGACCCAGTCACAAGGTCCCCGTTTGCCAAAGATGTTGTGCACCTCGAATCATTACTCGAAGCTCTTCTAGCGAGCAAAAACTATGCACGTGCCGAGAATATATTAATGGCAATCCATCCGCTTTTGGAAGGTCCCAATCAGTTTCTTGTTTTGGTTAACAAATACTTAGAGACTCTCGCGATTGATGAATCGACCACATTCAGAGAAACCAACGATTTCCTCAATAAGATGTGCAGCAAGTTCCACTTAGTTGCAAATGACCGGAGTTACGCCATCTTGATTTACAAATCATTTCATGAGAATGGTGATTATATGAGTGTACTTTCTCGCACCCTCAGGACCCATAACTTAACGAGGAGGGTATTGACTCACATAGACATAATTTCACCAAGCGATCTTGCGGTGATTTTCAAGGACCGCACAATAAAAGAAATTCATGTTCCCCGGGACCTTCGTCCTCTTTTTCACGAAGTCCGTAACCCGGCAAACAAAACGGAGGACCCAGATGCTGATATCCCCGATTACTTCAAGGACGAGGCAACTCAAGCACCGACACTTGAGAAAGAGGCTTCTGCGCTTCGTTCAGTTGAGTCATTTGGGATGAAAACTATCAGACATACACTTCTTGGATTGGAGAGCAACGAACGATTAGATATGAATAATCTTATTCTGGATATGGACAGCGCGAGCTCGGAGCACCTCTTGCATAGTATCAATGATACGAGAAAACGAAACTTTCACGAGATCTACAAATCGCTCAAAACACCTGAAGATAAAAGGAGATTCTCCGAGGCCCTCGAGATATACAACGGGAAAAGACAACGTGATTTGGAAAGCAAAGGCATAGATAGCGCACGCGAAAAGTGGAAGTTTGAGTTTGAAGATATGAAGAAAAGAGGCGGGCTCAGATTGTCAAAAAACCTTAATGTGCAGTTGTACCTTTGGTACCAAGAAATGCTTCCCCTAGTCGAGGAGGAGGCCAAATTGTGCCGTGATCTCATGGCAAACGAGATCGACATCGCGTCTTTGAGGGGTGAGGAGAAAAGGCAAATGAAGGACAGGTCGTTCTATGCCCCCTTTTTAGTATTGATTCCACCGAAAAAGTTGACTGTCATCACCGTGTTGGAGTTATTGAAATTGAACTCCACGGGTGGAATTGTTGACGGAATGAGGACGGCGAGAGCGGTCATTTCTGTTGGTAAAGCTATCGAACTAGAATACCGGTCGCAAGCGTTGATCTCAGCAGAAAACAGGCGTATGAAATCTAAAGGCTTTGTTTATTGGAGGAAACTTTTCAACAGCAAAAAGAGCCCAGACAAGACAGATTCCGAGGAACTGGATTGGGATTATCCCGTGTATGCCAAGCTTGGTTCAGTTCTCATCAGTTTTTTGCTTCACGTGGCAAAAATTCCAGTGACAGGAATCGACCCTTCGTCAGGAAAGAAAGTCGAAGGAATTCAGCCTGCTTTCCATCACACTCACCAGTTCGTTCATGGCCAGAAATTAGGTGTTATTAAGTTGCATAGGAAGCTCGTAACTCAACTTGCCAGCAACTTGACTGTGAACTCCGTGCAACCTCAGCTCCTTCCGATGTTGACTCCACCGCTTGATTGGACAAGTCACAACTCTGGCGGGTATCGCTTTTCGCCCAGCTCGCTTGTGAGAATCAAAGATTCCGCTGAAACTACAGCCTACGTCAAGGCTGCTTCAGAGAGTGGTAACTTGGATGAGGTATATAAAGGTTTAAATGTTTTGGGCAGAACAGCTTGGAGCGTGAATGCTAAAGTTCTTGAAATTATTTCTCATTATTGGAACAGTGGGAAAGAGTTTTTGGACATCCCTCCAATTGTCGAAGAGCCCGAACTTCCTCTGCCTTTACCTACAAACGCAGAACCCCTCGAAAAGTTCGAGTATGCCAAGAAAGTACGTCACATTCTCAACCAGGCTGCTTCTTTCAGATCTCAAAGATGTGACTCCAACTACAAGTTGGAGATTGCTAGGGCCTACGTTGGAGAAAAAATGTACTTTCCGCATAATGTTGATTTTCGTGGAAGAGCATACCCGTTATCCCCGCATTTTAATCATTTAGGTAATGACTTGACTAGATCTTTGTTTGTGTTTTGGGAGGGCGGCGAACTTGGCGAGCATGGGTTGAGATGGCTCAAAATTCATTTGGCTAACTTGTTTGGATACGATAAGGCATCCTTGGATGAAAGAGTTAAGTTTGTGGATGATAATTTGAAATTGATATGCAAAGTGGCAGAAGATCCTATTGCTCACGAAGAATGGTGGTCCAAGGCTGATAAACCGTGGCAAGTCTTAAGTGTGTGTTTCGAGTTGAAAGAAGCACACGATCTTGATGACCCTAGACTGTATGTTTCACACATTCCTGTCCATCAAGATGGAACATGCAATGGTCTTCAACACTATGCTGCTTTGGGAGGTGACTTCGAAGGTGCTAAACAAGTCAATTTGGTGCCTTCTGATCGGCCACAAGACGTGTACAAATTTGTTGCTGGTCTTGTTGAAAAGCGCTTAGAAACAGAGGCTGCAGCGGGGAAAGAAGAGGCTATTTTTTTGAAGGGAAAAGTGTCTCGAAAAGTTGTCAAGCAAACCGTGATGACCAATGTATATGGAGTCACCTTTGTTGGGGCAGTTGCTCAGATTGAAAAGCAGCTTGCTCAAATCTTTGGTAAAGATGACTACCGTCTTTTGGAAAGACACTCACGTTACCTTACTGGCTTGGTATTTGCTTCCGTCAGAGAGTTGTTTGAGGGTGCTCATTTAATTCAAGATTGGTTGGGGGAATCTGCAAAACGGATTTCCAAATCAGTAAGAGTCGACCTTGAAGAAAATAACTCCAAACGTGTCACGAGACCGAGCCATTTATCCTCGGTGATTTGGACAACTCGCCTTGGGTTACCCTGTGTGCAACCATATCGGGCAACCAAGAGCCAGGTGATCAAGACAAATTTACAGGATATTTCCATTTCTGACCCCTTCGGTGCCACACAAGTCGATGCCAAAAAACAACAGACAGCGTTTCCCCCCAACTTCATCCACTCTCTTGATGCCACACATATGCTTATGACTGCTGCTGCTTGTGGAGATCAGGGATTGAGTTTTGCGTCTGTTCATGACTCATACTGGACGCATGCCTGTAATGTTGATAAAATGAATGTGAACATCCGGGAGCAATTCGTCAAATTACACGAGGAGAATTTGATTGTTAAACTTCGTGAAGAATTCGAGAAAAGGTATAAGGGTTTCTTACAACTGGTGAACATTCCTGGCGACCATGAACTCGCAAAAAAGATCAAAAAGATTAGAAAGGATATTGTCAAGGATTTAAATCGTGGTCTCACGATTGCCGACGAAATTTACATAGAGAAGAGGAGACAGGAGCTACTTCAACTGCCAGACGCCACAAAGAGGCAATTGGGAGAGAAGATGGTTACGACTGTCAGCGTTACGGAAGGGTATGACGTTAATGACTTTGCAGTGGCTGCAGGCAAGTGCAAGGCAGTACAGATTCTAGTGCCTTTGAAATTCCCCGACATTCCAGTGAGAGGATCGTTGGATGTCCAGGTGGTGAACGAGTCGCCCTATTTCTTTTCATAGATGCCCTTACTAACAAAGGGAGCACGCGCATACTTACATATACAGAGAGAACTCTTGGTGTTTGTTTCAAAAGAAACATGCAAACTTAATTTGTACATAGAATAATATAGCGGATATCATTTGGGACTCAAGCCAAAGTACTCAGGACTAGATGATTTTTCCCTGCTGCTCCAAGTTTTCTATCAACGGTAACAAGGGAGCGAGCTCGGCCCTCTCGATCAAATTGAATTCTTTACAGATGCTAATGAAGTGCGCAAAGAAGGAGTTCCAATGTGCTTCTAAGGATAAGTGAACAAATTTGTCAAAGTGGTTATGGTAGATATGAGCAAAAATTCTGAACATTTGTCGCGCGATATTTTTGCAATCTTTAACTAGCGTAGGTGGAAATGCACCACCATTTCTGGTCGGGAACACCGTCTGATCGTTTAGCTTATTTGAGATCCACGTCAAAACGTAGTCGATATATTGGCACGCAGGGAGATTCACGGCTTGGCCATTTGAATCCTTCCACATGTAATTTGTGTCTGGACCTGCGTTCATCGTGGGGTATTGCTCAGGCGTCACATATTCGGATATAACCCCGTAGAACTGATTTAGATTGCCGTACATCTCGAATATGTTAAGTGAAAGCCACTCACCGTAGTCGACGTATTTCGGAAGCTGCACAATCGACTTGAACGATCCTTTGACTAGAGCGGTATTTACAAATGGCTGGCATAGAAAAAGAGGGAGTTCTTCAGTGCATGGCTCGGTGCCAGTGCCAGAAACTCTTTGAGGCAGTCGGGAGCGATGTTGTCTTGTGGTTTTCGTTGGCGACAGCGGCGCAAACTGGATCATAGATGCACGCTGTTTCGTGGGCGACGCCCTTCCTGAAGCCTGGGGTCTTCGAAGCGGCAGCGTTGATCCGCTAGGGTTCTGGTACAAGATGCTCTGCGGCTCATAATCTTTCTTGGTCTTTTTTGTGGAACGCCCAAACCCTCGGATGGTGTTTAGGAATGACATAGTATGGGTTTTAATATATCTATTCTGGTAAAGAAATAAATAATTGTGGTCTTGTGTGCTTTTGATCGTCTATCACTGCCCCGTCTGTTGTTTGGTGGGAGGTGATACCGACGTAAGATATAGCAAAGTCAATCAGCAGTAGCTATGTGGTATCTATGGGATAAATTCTTCTCTATTAGCTGAAGTTTCTATTCTTTCTAGATTCTCCTGATAGCGAAAAAGATCTACGCCACTAGAAGTCTGGCGGAAATATCGAAATTTGACTGTTTCGAAGAAGTGAGATCTGCCACATCAATTCAAGGCCCTCGATGTAGGATCTCTGGGCTGCTCGTGTTTGGGGCCAGAGGCCACGAGCGCGACCGCTGGAACACGCAGGAAGACCGGAGTCCAGACTCTGCAAAAAGGCACACGTAACTGCCATTCGCACGGGAGACGCGGTGGTGTTAGATATTGACATTCTTTGCATGCCTCAATCTTTTGATTCTATCCATTTTTTATTTATCTTTGTTTAAGAAAAGTACATCAGCCACATTCAGTGATACTAATGGTTTTGAAATGGGGAAATCGGATTTTATGAGAAAGTGATATATGACCATGAAAGCACGCAAGGCTGCCAACAGCAAATCTAGGAGTTCTTTTTCTTGATATGTTCCATCTTATTTTTAGATCAATAACTGGATGTAGACTTTCCACACAATTGAATATCATACTCTCCATTAAGACTTGAACGTTTCGTCGTCAACCTTACATTGCCCTCAAATTCAGGAAAAAATCATTCATTTATTGATATCTATAAGTTGCCACACGTCTCTCATTTTGCATGATGAAAATAAAAACTCAGTGGAAGTTTCCCAATGATTCACCCATTTTGATCTTTTGCCCTACTTCAAGATCAAATTTGAAATTATCAGGGGCTTCAAAAACCAAAACTACAGTAGAGCCTAGCTTGAAACCTCCAACCTCCTCTCCTTTGCTTAGGGGGAATCCCCCCAACAACGAACTGGCGCCAGTGTATGTAGCCTCATAGACTGTATTCTTCCGCAACTTCTTGGGTTTCGAATGAGTTTCTTCGCGATGGTTTCTCGAGCTCGAGTCGCTTGTCAGACTTGAATCACTATCTTGTTCGTTCAAAAGAGGAATTTGTTCATCCGAGCCTATAAAACTCGATTGTCTCAGATACACCTCATGTTCGTAGACATCATTGGTTTTCAAATCCTTATCGAAATTCACAACAATACTTCCCACGTTTGTGGCTCCCACGGGAATCATGGAGAAGAAACCGTATTTCCAATATCCAAGCAATGCAACTCTTTCATTGAGAACAAACAAACCCTGCAATGTTTTTTGAAAGAACGGTGCAACGGAAAAAAGCTCACCAATAAAATGTCTTCTCAAAGTGGTCACCCAGTTTGTTGGAGAGTGGTAGCGATGGTAGTCTCCGGGCGCTAAATAAATGACTGCAAAGTACAAATTGTTGTGGTTGCTTTGATTTAATCTTTCAAGTGGAGTGGGCGTCAAATTTTGTGCGACGTACAAGTTTTTGCTGAGTGATGGCTTGGAGCTCTCGGCCGTCCCTTCACCTTTATCTTTAAACTCCAACTCGTTCTTGTGATGCGTGTTATCATTTTCACCGCCAACAATGTCATCTAAGGTATATGAAATTCCATTCAAGTTTGCAAACTCTTGATCCCTCTTGATCACAGTTTCGTGCCCGCTATCATGGTCAAATTCTAACAGGTGTGTCGGAGCAGCCAACCGCTTTGTCGATAAGCCCAATAAAGCATCAATTGAATATGTCATTCCTTTGACCTGCTCAATCTCACCATTTTCAATAACACCAAACTTGAGCACCTTTCCGTCAGAAGGAGATACCAACTCTGCATCACCAAGCGGACGAACGCCAGGCTTCAACTTTCTATAAAAGAATTCGGAAAGATTAGGGTAAGTTGTCAAGTCTGGCTCATCCATTTCATCCAAATTAACGCCAAAGATCGTGGAATAGAGTTTATATGAGGGAGATCTTAACCACACAGGCAAGTTGATGCTATTAACCTGACCCCATAATCGAGATATGGTCTTCAATGGAAGAGTCGAATATGCATAAAGTTGCCAAGACTGCGGCTTGATAGTATACTGACTGAAAGGCTCTGTGTCGTCATTAGCATCAAGTGTGTCCCTCTCATACATGATCTTAGCTGCCACACCACCCAAAACAACAGTCAAAGAAGTTAAAGTCCACCAACGCACAAATCTTCGTCTTTCCCTTCTCTGTTTCCTTGCTTCATCGGAAAAGAATCTTCTGTGTAGGTTTTTTGTCTTTGACTTTAACGTCAGTGGCGCATTGACGAAACCTCTCTTAGAAAGATACAAGCCCGGCAAGTTAATATTCTTGCTGCTTTTGCTCCACGAAGAGTAGAAGAATGCAGTTTTTTTGGGTCTTGGGATCTTGGGAAAAGTGTGGCCCCTGTACCCACTCCATAACTTCCGTTGTCTATTTTGGGCACTGTCGTTAAACAGCCTTTGAGTATTGATTTCCGCAACATTCGAGGCTCTAGATAAAGGCTGTGAGATGTTCATAACTTGAGGACCATTGACAAATGGCGAATGGGGGTATAGTTTGTGTTTAAGTATGGACGCGTCGCCATTGAAAATTCTTGGACGATACACCATTTTCCCAGGTATTTGATGTAAGTAATACCGCAAAATACGTTTAAGTGCGGAGAAAATAAAACAGCGGAAATGTAGCTACTCCCACTCAACTGCTTGCGTGGAAAACAGAAAGTGTGTCGGTCCAAATTTTATATTTCTGCCAAAATCACACGATGAATGCGGGATTTTTTTAATGTGGAGCCAACCGCCCAAAGAAACAATCGCGCACCTGTGTGGAACACCAAGAAAATTAAAAACAAGGCCAAAATTAATAACATCGATTTTCTTGTATGCGGCAGCGCCGCGAATCCGATAACCACTTCGTGGGTTCTTGGACCGCTCTTCGCATCGCGTCCCAACGGTTTTGATGGCATGTGCACTCTGGAGACGCCCACCAATTATTTCGTGTGCTAGGTGTGGGGGACCCACCCTCCTTATTTCATTATGAAATCGGGGATAAAACACAGAATTAATCGACAAGAGGTCATGAAGCATGTCGAAAATTCGTAGATCTGAAAGACTATATCGTCAATTGAAGGAGGAGCGCCTATACCTTCCAACAAAAAGAATGTTCACATAAATCAATGGCAGTCAAGCTGCACAATTTTCTAATAAGGGCTGGTTCTGTAACTGAAGAGGATTATAGTCCCGTCAATCCATTCGTAAGCTCCCAAATGTTCCTCTTCAAAGTCTCGACGAACTGGGCATCAAGGTAATATTGCTGCCCTTTGAGTTTGCTGTCTGTGTATGCAAAAAGTAGTTTCAAATTCATAACATCCTCAATTTTCTCGGGCTTCGTGGCATTCTGAATCAACTGTAGCTTGTCATCAAAAATATTAAATATGGAAAGACCAGACCGAATTTCTGCCGAATCGATTTCCTCAATAGCAGCATTTGATTCTTGGAGATACACGCTCTTTTCAAACGAAGAAACACTTTTAACCAATTTCAGATTAAAAAGATCTTGAATGCATTTGTTCATTGAGTCTGTACTGACGCAAGCTTGCGAAGAGTGGCTTCTGCTTTCGAGTAGAGAAGTTACTGAGGACTTCAAGAGCTCGTAATTCAGTTTTTTAAGCACATAAATCGTAAGGGATTCCTTGAATTGCTCGAGATATTCGGAATTTATCAGGAAATCAATGGACACCTTGAAAAAGGACTCTGAGCTGACCTCAATGAATAAAATTTCAGACATTCTGTGAAGCAAAACAGGAGAAGTAGATTCTTCAAAAGATCCATTCTTGTAACCAATTTTCACGGGAACCTTGATAGGTGACCCATTCTTGACATCCCGCACAACGAGGCATCTCTGCTCGATCGATAAAGACCAGAAGTGTCGCAATGCCTGCAAATGGACTTCAATCTCACTATCTTCATTTGGAAAGACAGGATATAGTGATACTACTAATGCCGCTGTGGCAAAGTTGGAATCACCGAAGCCATATTGACTCCCACCAAGAAATAAAATACCTAAAGCCATACTGGATGCCATGTGTGCCCCGAAGTCAAAGGTTTTGTCTATTCGTCCATGAAGAACTCTTAGTCTTCGAAAGACCTCGATGTCACCGCTACCAGCCATGACAACAGACAGGCAAAGTGCCAAAAGATTTTGGAGTTGACATATGCTGCTCAATGTAATCCTTTGATCATAACTATCTGTGGAGGTGGTGGAAACCACCATAGTGATATCCAAGTAGTGCAAAAGCATGTCCCTAGCCTGGTGATCATGCGAAGACGCATACTTAATAGCCACTGATAGGCATGCTCCGCCCAAAATGTTGAGCATATTGATCTGGTCACTATCCAATTCTTCAATGTTATTGATATTGTGACGCTTGCGTAACACTTCTGGAATTTGGTTTTCCACCCAATCTTTCACAGGTTTTATGTTATCCCACAATATCAAGTTTCGTGAAAGACACCTCAAAAGCAAAAGATCCGGTCTCACATAATCCAAGAGCTGCTCAGAATTAGGGATCTGCAACTTTGTGGCAATAGCAGTGTTTCTCGTTTTGATGTAAATAAGCCCCAACGCAAGAGTTGCACCGGAACTTGACTTGTCGGCTTCGTAGGCAGAATGAGAATCTTTCATGGATATCGCGTATGACAAGAGCTTATCCACAACGTGGGTATCATTCAACCCCCTTAAATCGTTTCCCTTCCCCAAGTTTATGAAGCCCAATGATATACCTGCTGCAAGCCTATAGCTCTCTTGTTCGTCATGATTATCCATATGAGAGAGATCGTTTCCAAATTGGGCCAAAAGTATTTCACTCATTCGGCGATGCTGAGTTTCCAAATATAGTAAGCCAATACCAATAAGGCCAGCTGATTGGACAATGGTGGGGACATTTAAATCATTAGCACCTTGGGGTAGTAGAGCGACTGCGTGCACCGACAATACTTTTGTTAGCTTAATTTCCATAGTGCCTCTCAAACTTGCTGCCATACCAATAAGAAGACCAACACTGGTCAAGGGATGCTTAGGTCCCAAGTAATTATAGATATGCCACTCTTCCAACAGTTTCAAGTGACCATTGAGCCCTAGGCCAAGCAAAAATCCGGCATGCTGCGCATTATTTTCTGCTGGTTTATTAAAAATGACCCAACTTCCTGAAATGCATTTCGCTGATGGGCTTATACTCAAGCCCGATGATACCCCATTGTGAAAATGACCCCAGTCTATTACTTTTTTGTTAAGTGAACCTTCGGTGAGAACAATTGTTGACATCGAGGGGGCTATCAAAGTATTAAGATTGAATTTAGGAATAGGAAATTTTTCGGTGAGTAGAGGAATTCTTCCGGCGTAAAACAAGGCCGCTCTTCCCAAAGGTATTGACAATGTTCTTAAAGCCACCAATGATGCAACCTCTCTTTTCAACAATGTTGAATCGTATTCACTCACTTCCTCTTGGATAGCAAAGTTTGCAGTTTGGATTCGCGTTTGATGCAACAAGGAAGTAATTTCATAAAATCTCCGATCCTGATGAAAGATAAGCTTAGTTATTTTGAGACGATCTGCCTCAGATTGCTCATCCCAAGCCAAAGAAGTATCATGTTTGTTGGAAAGAGAATTCACAATTGAGTTGGCATCACGACCGGAGATATTAGAGGGAGACTGCGAAGAATAGCTCACATCTTGACTCATGAAGCTGGGCATCAGAAGCATAGACAAATCACGTCTGCCTACCAAATCAAGTAAGGCACTATTCCATTCAAACTCAGGATCCTTTTGACAAAACAGAAGGCAGTCTTTCAATGGTATACTAACACCGGGAGGAAAGGTATCTATATCCGTTGATTTAAATCCGGCTCGCGCTAGAGCTTTCATAACTTCATTGGGCTTCAGATTGGAAGACAGGAGCAACTCAAGAATTTCGCATAATGCATGAGTTCGAGGGGTGATTATTTGGTTCACTTCATCGCTTTCTTCGACCAATTGCGAAAGCTGAAGAAACTGAGATCGTTTATTCTCGAAAAGCGACAAAAAATGTTCCAATATATTGGGTGGGTTATATATCAATGATGTCAGGAGTAATCTCACCGAATTGTCGAAGCCGCTTGAGTCGAACATATAGTATGATGTCCATTGATCCAGCCACCCCATCCATATGGTGAGTTGTGTGAGCAAAGTACCTAACTTTGTCATGTGATTCCTGCTCAAAGCATCAAGCTTTGCTTCCTCGTATATCAAGTGTAAAGAAACCACAATATAGGGCAAAAGATCATGTAGCGAATAATCAATACTGAAGGCTTCATGTAGCAGCCTTGCCTTGGGAAGTGAGGCCGTTATTTCGTTTCGTCCAACATCGAAATCATCGGGGCTATCAAAGGGGTAAATGAGCGAAAGAAGAGTTATTAATAAAGCGTTCCAATCGTCACGGGATTCATCAAGCATGAGAGCGGAGCGCCATAACACCCATACGCTCTCATTGATTTTGGAACCAGATAAGTATTTCCAAGACCTCAAACAGGAAGATACCATTTTATTTTGGGGCTCGAGAATTAGGTTGATATAAACTGGTGATTTTGTATCGGTTGAGCTCCTGACTGCCACCAAGTGATCGATGGTGCTTGCAATGCTTGTTATGCCCGGATAATGCGTGGGAAATTTGATCAGCGGAGAAGAGATTCCAAGAATAGGGTGGAACAACTGCAAGGAGATATCATTCTCAAGAACTAGGAGCCACCCGGGAAAGGAAGCATGATTGAGCGCCAATGCATGATGACAATTGATAGCGAATGAAGTCTCCAACTGTGGCATATTCCCGGGCATAACTTTATAGATGTAAACTGAGGTTTGCTGCAGGGCTCGGTTGCTAACAACAATCGCCTCCTTATCCTCGTAGACTAGGCCCGAGATAGTCAAATGCAGCTTTCGGGCCTTCGCGGAGAAAGTGTCGACTTTTGTCCAAATCATATCTTTTCGTAGAGCACCGATTTCAATTGGATTGTACTTTATGTTAGGCTTAGCCTGGTCGGAAAACCCCGATTCAGAACCCATGCGAGCTATGGATGATACACCAGAAAGCAACGTACTGGTCCGTTTTTTGTCCATATTTAGAGACAAGCTTTGCAGGATATTTGATGAGAAAGGTTGAATTGATTCATAGAGTTCATCCTCTAGAATCCTCGATGGATTTGGAGTAGTCGTAGACACGTTCCTTTTTCTCCTCAGAGCACTTGAATTTAGCACTTTGTTCCTTGAGGAGGTCTTTGCATGGTACACATTAACTGAGCGTTGTCGAGAATTGAAAGTCACACAGAGGAAGTGAGACTTGCCGAGGCCTCCATTTGGAAAGTACATGAGGGATTCACCGGTGGTTACGACCGAAGTGGAGGATGTGGTGACCACACGGAGATCACCAATAGGATCAACCAAAGTGAAGAAGCGGTATGGCAAGATGTTGCTGCTATTTAGGACCTGATCATTGTCGCGTTCCAAGAGAATGCCAGATTCGAAAGCTAGGGCATTCTTTAATGAGAACGGAAAGCTCACAATATGGGAATTCCCACCGGAGAAGTAAATATGCGCCGAATTTTTGAGACAAACAACAAGGGCTTCTTCACCTTCGGCAATACCATGCTGAAAGCACGTGTATGTGGCGCAAATAATATCTTCATCGTAGATCAATTTCCGACTCACTCTAGACCCGTTCACTACAATCACCTCACGAGGAAGAACAAGAAGTTTGCGACTTTGAGGGAATAGTGCAACCTTATGTTTTGGTAAGTCTGGAAGCGGGAGCTCGCTAGAGACGTCAACTGCCGGCAGTGTAAGTGGCATTGATATTGATTGAAAGGCTAATACCCAAGTAGTACGATAACGTATACATTAGAGCTTGTGGGCGGTGTTTTTCGCAGGCGCGTTTTGCGTATTTTGGGGCCAGAAGTTTTGATGCAGATCTGCAAGTTGCAACCAAGAATAAGAGGTTGATATTTTTGAGTCTGCTCTCTCATAATTGGCGTTAAAATTAAATTCTTGGGGTCATAATTTTGCTATAACAAATAAGTCGGCTTTGAATTAAAGTGCCTGAATCAAATTGATTTAAGCAGCTGAACCGTGCTTTGGCCATACGAAAGAAGAGATGAATAATTAAACAGCTACGAAAGGTGTGACTTGAATTGCCTAGGCTAACTTAAAGAAAACTTTTCTGAGGGGGTGTTCTCACTTAATAATCATAAATTATTATATCTTTTACCTTGATCGGAGCTGTATTTTACTATTCGATTATCAAGAACTTCTTGTCACTCGCATGTCTGACTAGGTTTAGAAAATCGAAAGAAAGATCGCCGGAGCCATGAATATGATCTTTGTTGTGTCCTGACCTCCATCTGTATCGGTAAGCTACAATTAAGTTGAACACACACCACTGGGCAAGCACCATCAGACAATGTGTGATAACTAATCCGATCTAGAGTTTCAAGGAAATCAGGCAAAAGGTACACTCTTATTGAGAAAACAAAACATTTCAATACTATTTACATATGTTGTGGTGGCCCGATTTACTCGATAATTCTAGTAACCATACCGGTACCGACGGTCTTTCCACCTTCTCTGATGTTGAAACGCTGGTTGAGCTCGATAGGGGTGTTCTTCACCAACTCAATCTCCATCTCAACGTTGTCACCTGGAGAAACCATGGCAGAGTGGTCAGCGCCTTCTGGGAATCTCAAGACTCCGGTAACGTCGGTGGTTCTAATAAACAATTGAGGCTTGTAATTCTCGCCAAAAGGAGAGTGACGACCACCCTCCTCCTTTGACAAGATGTATAAGGAAGCCAACATCTTCTTGTGTGAAGAAACAGTACCGCTCTTAGCCAAGACCATACCACGGGAGACCTCGTCTCTCTTGACACCTCTCAACAAGATTCCAGCGTTGTCACCAGCAACAGCAGAGCCCAATTCCTTCTTGAACATCTCAATACCAGTGACGGTGGTCTTGAATGGCTTGTCAAAGTCACCAACAATCTCGATTTCCTCACCCTTCTTCAAGGTACCTCTCTCGACTCTACCGGTGACAACAGTGCCTCTACCAGAGATAGAGAAAACACCCTCAACAGGCATCAAAAAAGGTTGTTCCAAGTCTCTGACTGGTGTGGGGATATATTCATCAACGGCAGCCAACAACTTGGTCACGGCCTGCTCACCGATCTCAGGCTCTCTGCCCTCTAAGGCACACAAAGCAGAACCCATGATGACTGGAGTCTCGTCACCATCAAAGCCATACTCAGACAACAATTCTCTCATTTCCATTTCTACTAACTCTAACATTTCAGGATCGTCAATGGTGTCAACCTTGTTGACAAAGACAACCAAGTGTTGAACACCAACTTGTCTGGCCAACAACAAATGCTCTCTTGTTTGTGGCATTTGTCCGTCAGTAGCAGCAACAACAATAATAGCACCGTCCATCTGGGCGGCACCGGTAATCATATTCTTGATGTAATCGGCGTGACCAGGACAGTCCACGTGGGCATAATGTCTGTTGTCGGTCTCATACTCGACGTGCGCGGTCGAAATAGTGATACCTCTGGCTCTCTCTTCAGGGGCCTTATCAATGGATCCATAGTCCAAGAAGTTGGCACCTCCCTTGTCGGAAAGAACCTTGGTGATGGCGGCAGTCAAGGTGGTTTTACCGTGGTCAACGTGGCCAATGGTACCCACATTCACGTGGGGCTTCGAACGGTCGAAAACAGCGTAAGATCTGGCAAATGCTGGACGCACCTCCGTGGCGACTCTAGCCGCAACACGGGCACCGGCGAATCTGCTGGCGATATTTCTAAACATGTTGAGGAAGATAAGTACAGTGCGATGGAAAATTTTGCCAGGGCCATTTTTTCAGGTTTTTTCCCTCGTTCGATTCGCGCCTTCTGTTGGTTCTTGATTGCTTGTATGCATGCGCAATAAAACCGGGACCGGTAAGGTCAACATCCGTGGTCTAGATGAACCCATGATACTGATTGTCTTAGCTGGGTGATAGAATAATACTCGTTGTATTTGCTCTCTTCATGCGTGATTTTAAAGTATTATATAACAGCCAGGCAAATAAATGTAATTGTGTTATCATAGACTAGCGCCTGTTTGCTTACGTACGACATTGTTCGGGTTCCTAAAATGGCTCTTTTAAAGCCAGATATTGCAACAAATTACAACCAAAAATCACGAGAGATTTAATTTCTCCATAATACAGATGAATTAAGTAGCCAAAAAAAGGGCAAGTATTTTGCCGGATCTTGTATACCTTGGCCAGGCTGCCTCACAGACAAATTAGTGTGCGGCATGACCCAACTTCTTAAAACCTGGCTTGTTAGGTCATACTCCACGAATGTGCTTATTTGTTTTTCTCCTATGTGAAGATATTTAGGATTTCTTTCTCCCCGGTTCAGGCCTTATATCAAGTTGTTGGTCTCGTGCGTGTTCTCTACTACTATGTTATCCACTTGAGCTCTTTCTAAATCCTGGTATCCACAGAAAAACTCGTAATATATGCAGAGAGTGAGAAGCGTGCCCTGCAATAGAGCAGCTACAAAGTAAGACATCCATGAACTCCAATGTGACCCCTTTGTAAAGAACAACGTGGCTGTGAATACAAACCCACCGGGGGTCTGAATACACATCATACCTATTGAAAGAGTGCCTGGGTGTTTTAACCGATATGTCGTGAGGATTTGTGGCACATACTTCACCACTGTAAGTACCGTGGACATAAGTCCATTGAATTGTGCCAACGAAAGAAGCACTGGTCGGCTGGTGGAAAAGGCAATGATGATTTGGACAAGTGAAACCACCGCATGGAGAACCACAAGATGACTCACTCGTATGATGCGTGTAAATTCGTCTTTGTCCTGTTTGACAGATCCCTTAGTCCAAATAATGACGAGGATCAAAATCATGATGGCACATGAGCATTGAAGCCCGATTTGAATTAGATTGAGTTGCGAATTCAAGCAGTTGAAGAATGTCAAGGCTCCCGAGCGACAGCAGAACCGGGCCCTTGCGCTGATC
The DNA here is from genome assembly GCA_030561745.1 of Metschnikowia gelsemii. Taxonomy (NCBI): domain Eukaryota; kingdom Fungi; phylum Ascomycota; class Pichiomycetes; order Serinales; family Metschnikowiaceae; genus Metschnikowia; species Metschnikowia gelsemii. Next base: position 217,762 of record JAKTYA010000001.1, read on the forward strand.
ATAATGATATTTGTGAACGTGAAAATCAGCGAACATGAGCCAAGAAGAAGAAAATTCACCGATAAGCCTTCGGATGTTCTCTTCTTGTAGATCCGAAAGTATTGTGGTAAGTAGCTGACAAAGATGCCTGCAGTGATGAGAACTGAAAGCACAAAGTTTGCCGTTGAGGCTCCATCATAAACAGAGCAGAAATCTTCTGGGGTTCCAGAGTCTTCAGTCATTATAAATACTGATTCAATGACCGAATAAAGAAGCTTAAAACGGATGGAGTGCTGGCGGTACGTTGCGTTGTGTTATCAACAGAGCTATTAAAGTGTGGGGCAAGTCTGTGCCGCGCATTGCAGGAAGCGCTGCGGCCCTGAGCTGCGATAATGAGGAAGCACATGGGGTGTTCAATATTGACATTAGTATTATCGTAACTTCGTTTATTATTTAAATGTGTGATAATTATTTCATCATTAACTTGATGCATTTCGGTCATTTAGATATTCTGAATGGAATTTTCACGGGTAAACTCTCACCATTTCCAAGCTTAATTTCAATCAAGAGGTAATAGTAGCGGCACATAATGCAGCTTTGGAAAGAAGGCACTAATGTTAATGCACCATTTAACTTATCTTCCATGGGCCTCCTGGAATCTTTCACAAATAAGCTTTGGATGTCGATATCAATCTCAATAGACTTCTCAGTTCTGCTTCCGTCCGCGGCTTCGTTCCACTGGCCAAGCCCTCCTTTGCTTTTGACAAAAATGTTATCAACCTTTAAGCTTGTGGTTTTCAACTCCATATTGGCTAAACTTTTGACATCCATGAGCAACTGATTGCTGATACCCAATTTCTGCATCCCGTGTTTGCGTATCAACTTAGTCATCTCCTCCAAGTGTGTTTTAAACTGCGCTACAACATACTTCTCCACATTATCGTTGCCTCCTAAAACATTCCGAAATTTCATATCCTTCGTCAACTCTATTGGAATCGGATATTTTTTGGACCTCACTGTGCAAACCATTACTTTTGCGGCGACACCTCGGACTTCAGGGTGCCGCATCCCTTTGGTGTCGTTCTCGGTGCTCAAGTACTCGAGCTTGATCACAGTATTAAGCTTGGAAAGTTTATCTGTATCATAATCCGTTACAGTGATATAGTTACAAGGTACCTCATAGCGTACAACAAGTTCTCGCTTTGGTACAATCGCGTTGAGCAAGCCAACAATTTTCGCTTGTTGTGTGAGGTGTTTCTTTTTATAGGGGAAATTAATTTTGTAGATTTCCTCTGTTGTAAAACCTTTTGCAGTTTGCGTATTCGCGTCATAGGTTTGCTTTGCAATTGAGGGATGTCTCGTCAATTTCTTTTCGCCATTCCTGTCTTCAAGTTGACGACCTGTCTCAAGACACATCTTAACACTCCTTACAAAACTTTCGTAATGCTTCTCTGCAATGTAATCCTCTTCGTCTTGGAAACCCGTGCCAATGTCTCTCGGAACTATTCGGAGAGGCACGCTTTCTTCCTTGACGACGATGAATTCATCATCTTGGCATTTGCCAGATTTATCGTAGAAGGACTTTTTCCCAATCACTTTGGTCTCCACGCTATAACTAATAGATGAATCAGGAAATCCAAAGTCTCTCGTTATCAAATTAGGGGCTTTCTTTTTGCTATTTGTACCATTAGAAGTAACACTGTGACTTGATCCTGTTTTCACTATAGGATGGGGTAATCTTTCTGGCTTTTTTGGTGTCTCTCTGAGCTTGCGTAGCCTCTGCAAAAATACGTTCTTGTCCAACCCTATTGTAGGGAAAAGAACACAGTGCTGGGGAATTTCGTGTATCTCACATGCGCAATCTAAGAGCTTCATCGGGATGGTGAAGTTGAAGAACTTCTTATATGCCACGCCTGGCTGGAGCTTTCTTTTAAAAGGAAGTTGTAGCACAGTTCCATCGACGGGGTCAATGTCTTCAAGTGAATCTGTCAATGAGGGTTCCAATGAAACAGGGGTCCAGGAAGCGTTGTAGTCAAACATGTTAAGAAACTTATAGAATAAAAGAGGTTTCGTACCGCAGCTCGTATCGTTGCTATTCACAGAAATACGACCTTCAAATACCACAGAAAACATATCGAAGCTCAATGGTTCGCCGCAAGTATTTACAACCACCACATGACCATGGATTGAGTCTCCTTGCATGAACTCCATTTCCAGAGGATCAGAGACCTCGGGCTTTCTTCCTCGAGCACCTGGTTTTTTTGTTAAAATAATATCAATCTTGAGTTTATCGGCCACCACTTTGTTAAAGTCGTCAACGTGCTTCATACGATGCGTGTGTGCCAAAATGGAATTTTCCCACCGAGGCTCATAGGCACGAGACTGTGTTCCAGTGGTTTGTGGCGTGTTTGGCTGCCTGCCAAAGTATCCACGGTCGCTTCCTGGTGAAGACAGGTATGTGGGAGAATCCTCATAAAGAGGTGGCTCGTCATCAGAGTTATCAGCAAGGGGGTCAACGACTTTCGAGAAGGTCGACTCATAGAGCTGGTAAGACGGTAGAATGTTCCAAATTGGTACATCTTCGATTCCAGGTGATACTAGCGGATGTGATAGCGGCAGTGTCTTCGATCTGGAGGGTGCAGTGGATACTGTAGAAGGCACCAGATTCCCAGTAATGGGCAAGGCCAAGGTAAATTTGTGGCCCAGGGCCGCCTCGCCCTTGACACCCTTTTGGAAAATGCCCATGGCCAAATATTGGCAAGTTCCTAATGTGTTTTTTTTAGGCTTTAGCGATAAGTAATTTGACGCACAGGGTGTTTATAAAGAGATGAACAAGACTTACACTGCTAGGTTGAGAAAGAGGTGCAGCCGCACTCAACTTAGGTCCCGCGCTCTGAACCCTTTCCGTCTTTTGAAGATGTGTGACTTAAAGATCACTCCTCAAAGGCTTGGCAGGGTTTTTTCTTATATGATCTGTTAGCTTATAGAACAAAAACAATACAAGAGCTAATTAGCTGATTCAAATGTATGTTCTATGATGATGTAGGCTAATGAAAATAGCTTTTTTTTGGTCCTTAATCGTCCAGATCATGGCACGCATCTTGATTACATCACTCAATTGGAAAATAGGATCTCGGCTAATTTCATCGTCTCAGAAAAAGGTGCGCTCTTGCCATCCAATTTGTAATTTGAAGGTCTGCTTTATTGATAATACTGAGTCAAATAAAAGGGATTGGTTCTTGTAGCATGCATTACTTTCGAAACCCTATACATGTTATTAGCGTGGGGCTTCAGGCTTTCCTACTTTCGGTTAGGACTACAGGAATAGAAGACAGTCACCACAAAATACATTGATGGTATGATTCAAACATTTTACTTTATCTATTAACTCTAGATAAACACCTGTTCAAGAGGCCTTTGTCGGATATTCAGATATGATATCACTTGACTTCCTTGCTTGACATAATGACAACGCATTTACAGGAAGACAAAGCTTTTACTACACACGCGCACTTTTGGTTTATTGCATCATATCAGCGATATGTTTGGTCACGCAAAACAAAAAGTGAGCTGGTGTGTATCTTGAAGTCTACTTGGAAAGATATGAAGATAGTTCAGAAGGTTAAGTTAGCCGGAGAACATTTAAGGGGTCTCAAACTTTCAAATTAGTCTCTTGCTTCAAATTTCTAATTGGCGGAATTCATTCTCGTCTTTTCAATGGTGCGTCCTCTCAAAAACGCGCGTGTCCGGCATCTTTAATCTTCATCCTGGCCAGTCTCGGCTCATAATATCCATGTATTTGCATACCAATCCGAGCACCTATTCGCACACGGCTCCAGAAATCAGAAAGAAAAGCATTTCGAGCGAATTCTCCTCATAAATATCACAAATCTGGCCTGTGATAACCCGGCCTCATGAACTTTAGCTTGTGGGCTTTGGGTGCTGCTCGAAAAGGGCGCACCAAGCCGGTTGTTCCTGGGTCCTCGAGCTTTATCATAGAGGAAACGGCGTCTAACCTACGAGCCACGAAAGATGCCAAAACTACGTTCCACCAGCTGGTTGAATCTGGTGCCGTTCGGATTAACTCTGTCATTGACGAAATTATTGCTGGAGCCTCCTATGAGGCTTTGGAAACCAAACTCGATCAGTGCCAGCCCCCCCAGGAACTCCTGATTGACGACTCTTATAGAAGTTCATCGTCGGTTACAAAATCCGACTGGGACTCGCTTGACCTATCTAACAAGCCCGAGCTTTTATTGCAAAATAGCGAACGTGTCTGCCTGTCCGTGATTCCATCTTCCGCGCCTATCATCACCGATAGTTCCAACGGTCGCTCTGTCTCTCCTTTGCCTGACGCGAAATCTGAACTTCGATCTCCCAATCCGACCCATAGTCTATCGGCTCCAGAAATATCACCAGTCAAGGACCCAGAATGTTTGCCAAAACCAAAGTGGAGCCATCCTCAATCAGCAACAGAAGGCGTGAGTAAACCCATGAGTGCAAGCATAGATCGAACTAGTGACATCAAAGTGAAAATGGAGTTTCTGTCAAGAAGCAACAGCTTTCAACAAGGGTCTTACCCGCTACCGGCATCTAAATCTCTGGAAAGCCCGAGTACTTCTTCATCAAATGACAAAGGATTTAAAGTCAAGGCCGAAACGAATAATGATCTCGAGAGCGTAAAACTAAGGAAACGCCCAAATATTAGTACATCTGTTCACCCACCAAAAGAAGCTAAGTTTGCTGAAACAAAACACTTGGGGGCGTCTTCTTCTCCACAAAACATCAAGTCAACTGATTTTGCCATATCCGATCCCTCTGCGCTATCACCGATTAAGTTGGTCAACGGGCGCGTGGCCCCAGCAATTTCGCCTAGTGATGATTTATCCTTCATTCCAATCGCTCAGGCTGGTGATTCTAATACTCTACCGCATGCGGAAGCTACGACGCAAAAAAATCAGTTAACTTCGAGTGACATCGACGATGATCTGGATAACTCTTTCCAAGCCATTAGCACGGCTATTCGTAAAAGTTTTGCTGGCAAAACATCTACTAGTGACCAACCTGCTGCTATTGCTCAGCCAGGAATCGAAACAAGCGATCTCATGTCTTCTAGACTTGTTGAGCATACGAAGCATGCACAGCTGAGCTCAATGAATCCAAAAGCCGAATCCAAAAACATACAAGTGAAACTGGAGCACGATAAGGATCCCGCGGGAATCTTTCTGACCGTCAAGCCTATAAAAACGAGGTCAAGGTCAAGGTCATTCTACAACTCACGACATACCGCTTCCATTTTTGTATCCTTGCCGGATAGGGAGTCGATAGCACTAGAAGCCCAAAAGGCTGCACGCAAAAATGATGATATGAGATCCCAGCAAGAGAATCCTCAATCCAGCGCGGCACGTAGAGCTTACTATTCACATGAGTCTGAGGCCAATAATCTTAATTATACATCTGACCCTAGCGAAATATTCAAAGTCGGCCAAATGAAGCCTTCTTCAGGTGAGGAGTCTTCGGAAGCTCATCTCAAATTACATGATGTACCCAAATTACTCTCAGGGACCACCCTTTCCGGAGTTTTTTCACGGTCAAATACCATCAAGAGCCCCGTTAGACTACTGAAGCTTTCACCGATACGAGTAAGCAAAGTTCTGACGCGCCCGCCAGGTGCTTATTCAAGTCGAACGACTGTTGCTGGCTCACCTGTTAGACGAAGTCCTATCTCGAGGTCACAGTCCATTACAAAGTCCCCAATGAAAATCAGAACTTCCGGGCCACTGCATCGATTACAGATGTCCTCGTCTGTCACCAGCTCCAGGTCACCCACAAAATACGGCCATAGGTTGGACCGAACCAGCTTAAGAGGGTCACCCACAAACTTTCTGATTCATGAAAATGTTGATTTAAAAAAGACCTCTTCCGAAACTTTACAACAAAAGACCACAATCTCTAAAGCAAGCGTTGCCACGGATGTGAATCACGCCTTGTCCCAGCGAGATCTCTTGAAAAACAGGTTCGTAACTAATGCTCTACTTCCCGGCAATGTTGATGTGCCTCGAAAAACACCACAAACAGCTACATCTCGACCTCCTGAGCACCTTAATATAACTGATTCGACATTAGGGCGGCTCAAGTCGTCAAAGCACGATACTCTAAAAGATTTAAAACCACACATCAAAACAGATTTGAATCCGAAGCCTACGTTATCATTCAACCTACATTCTAAACAGGACCTCAAGCCCAAGAAAGAAAATAGAGATTCGATTAGAAGAGCTTTGGAAAGCCCAGAAAAGATAGACCGCTCAAATATGGAAGCATCACAGACGAAGGTAACAAGAAATCTTACTAGTGTGCAAAAATCTTCAAATTTCCAAGCTACGACCAGAAAAAGGGCATTTGGGAATGCAGTACCGTTGCCTGACGCAGCCCGAGGAAAGTTCAGAAAAGAACCTTCAGCACGTCATCAACTTGGGGAAAACAAAGGATTGAGAACTCCTTCGAAAATCAATAGTGCGCGTTCAAACTTTACACTGAATGGCAATATCACAACGGCAGCTTCAGAAGCTCTTCCGGATATTCCGTCGGATGAAGAAGTTTTGCGGGCCACGAAATACATCAAAGCATGGGCTGAAACACCAGAGCTTTTGAAAGCAACCAGCGATAAGCAAATGTTGGATCCCAAGACTTTGCTCGGGGAGTGTCCTTATCCAGTTTTGAACGATGTGCTTCGATCAATGAGTAGTAAGTTTACACTGAGGAGTCCATGAGTTTAGTTTGTATGAGGCTATGTTTAATCTAGATACTGCGCTTCTTCAAAGCATCTTCCTTGCTCCAAGTTTTGAGCCATTCAGCTGAGTGGGATTTTGGTACAACGTAAAGCCTCAAAGCATTATCAAATAGCGGAGCTTTAGCTTTGTCAGCCATCAAAGCACCGTTAATAGAAGCTTTCTTACCCAACTTTACCAATCCCCCAGAATTAGTTTCCATATAACATTCAAGAGACTTGAGGGTGAAACTTTTGTGTTTTGGATCTTCAAACCATGACTGTGGCCTATCGAGAACAATCTGTAATATTTCAAAAGCTGTAGAAAGCTCACTGATTTCCGCGATGAAGTCAAATTCGTCAATAGTTGGATATAAGACCATCGCAGGGAATAGAAGCTGTGATTCATAATCCGAAGGATCTTCTAAACGCAACCTAGCGTTTTCTAATAACTCTGCCGGGCGAGACGATTTGATGATCTCGAAATGTCTCAACCCAATGGCATTGGATAAGAGAGTTTCTTGGAGTTGTTTCTCATGCGCAGCTTGGTCCTTCCTTCTTTTGGCTTCCTCTATTAGAGAGACTTTGTTGGAAACTGCGCTAAGAGTGTCTTTGATCGCCTTATTTTTAGGGTCCTTTGTAAGACCATATTGCAAGATTTGATTGGCCTCATCGTATCTTTCCACTAGAAACAAAGCTTTGCCTGCTCTGTAACATGCCTTTACATTATTTTCATCTATGCCCAAGGCTTTCTTACAATCCTCGATACATCTTCTGAAATTCTTCAACTCGAGATTACATGCAGCACGATTGACATACAATGCGACGTTTATTTCATCGACCCCACAATCCATGTCGAGACCTTTGGTGTAGTATTCGACTGCGTCTTTATACTGTCTTGTCTTGAAGCAGTCGTTACCTTGATTTTTGAAGTTAGTGGCAATCTCATCCGGTTCTCCGTCATATGCCAAACTTCTCAAAGCCTCGAGCCCAACGTTTTCACCACCATGCCCGTCGGTTTCATCCAACTCGTTCATGAAAAATGGCAATCTGTTGATCTCGTCCATGATATCTTTGGTAGACTTTTGTGCCAATTCCGAAAGCTGCGGGGGCAAATCAGGCTCCCCGGGTTTGGGGATGTATCTTCTGCTTTCCCATGCCGATATAAGTTGATCCTCTGCATTCATTCTTTTATGAGTGTTTCGCAAATTTTCCAATTCCGACTGCTATCAAAGATAGGTAATTTCTAAGTCTTTGCTACAACATGGTCGACAGTTTTAAAAGATGTCGGCATATAAGGCGATGCGCATCGATCTTCCAAGGCTCGATGTCTATTCGTATAAGCCATTCTGATGTTCTTGTTGACTATTAGTCATGATAAAACCTTGAACTGTAGGTTGCTGTTCCAAATTAGTATTCACAAATATCATCTTTTAATATTTTCCGGGTATGAAACAACTATTGAAAAATGGTCAAGGGTATGTGTACAGATTGTGTGACACCGTTCTTGTGTCTCACGGTGACGCGAAGAAAATAAAGCCGCGACATCAAGCAGGTCTGGAAATCAGGAACAAGGCACAACTGATCAAATGCAGATTTCCCAGGTGGCACCTCGGGGCTGCCCTTTAAATGGCTGCTATCGAAATTTATATCGAGGGTGAAGTTTTTCGTAAAAATATTATAGTTGCTGTCAAGTTGAGACTTCGTCTGTGTCCAAGCCACCGAAGAGATACTGCGGAAATTTTCAACATTATTTTCTCCGGGCTGTACGATTTCCACGTCAGGCACTGCCAAGTTCATTTTCTTTGTTTGTATCAGAGCCATGCTCTTTATATCCTTAAACAACAGAGTTTCCACGCGGTAGGCGTCATTTTCAAACCCGATCTCTTTCATTAGTGTCACAAGTGTGTGGTAGTGATCTTGAAATGGCTTAACCACTATCGTCTCAAAAGACTCCAAGTCTTCGGACTTTCTGCTTCCCATATCATCCACATATTCATCATAGTAGCACATATCGTGACTGAATTCAATTGGTATGAGATGCTTTTTCGACCGAATCGTTATTACCACTAAATCACAAGAAACTGACTTTGGTTCAGGAGGACTTTGTTTTCCCTCTCTTGAGTCATAGGCATAGGAGATTTCAATTGGTACTCGAGCCTTGGTACTATGAGCCTGTAAAGGGTTGCGAAACTCGATAGGTGGCACGTATGGAATCTTTAGCGTTGTCTTAGGCGTCGCTAGAGTGAGAGTTCCTAATACTTTCGAGAATCCTGTAAGCGTCTTTTTCCGATAAGCACTGACATGCTGATAATGACTATTTTCCAGTGACTTGCTACTGGTTCTCTTTTTGTAGGCACTTCCGTTCCCATTGTACTGATGCCTTAGCTTTTCGAAAGTCGAACTTCCTGAGATGGATGTTCTCGAGGATGCCAGGTTAAGGGGAGTTAAAGCAGGAGAGGAGCCATGCTTGGCTTCGGATTTCAACCTTTCCCTCACAAGTTTTCCCTCTTCAATCTTCTGCTCAACGGATTTCACGAATGCCCTATAGTACGCATTGACCTTCCGGTCATAGACTTCCTTGTACTCTGGAAAATACGAGTAGGGGAGAAGCCGTAGAGGTATGCTGGTCTCACGAGCCAAAACATACTTGTCTGCTTTGACTTTATGGTTATATTGAGAAGCGCGACCCATGACTCTAGCAGAAACGGAGTAACCAATGAACGAGTCCATGAAAGACAAATCCTTGATCTGACACTCATTGTACAACGGAATACGGTTGGCAGAACTTAGGCTAAAAGCCTTTCCCAAGGACGGAAGCAACGTACAGTGTGCATCTAAGCTGTGTACTTCGCAATTATCGTCCAAAAGACGCTCTGGGATGCGGAATGAAAAGTATCTCTTATAGGTGACGTTAGGGCGAAAAAGTCTCTTGACGTCTATAGATAGATGTGTGTTATCGAATGGATCTAGCTCTCCATCACACCAATCGTGCGGGTCGCCCCTATCAGTCACGAGACGGTCTATATTAGCATATGACCACGAGGCAAATAGATCGAGCATGTTTAAGAACTTGACTACCGTGGGCGGGTTTAGTGTATCTTTAACACCATTTACCAGTTGAACCACGCATAAAACACCTTCTAGAACCACATAAACCATATCAAACGGAATGGGGTCTGTATATTTATTCTCAATGGTCACATATCCATGAATGTAGTCACCTTGTTTGTACTCGGTGTGAGAAGGGTCAATTAAGTTAGGCTTCACACCCTTTTGACATACCTCATCTGTGAAAAATATCTTGATATCCAAGTTGGTTGCCATTGGATTTTTTGATTCAGCTAAGTTATCCAAATTGTGCACATGTGCAAGCACTGTGGATTCCCAGTAATCAGCAGAATTCTGGTTGAATGTCTCCGTGGTCTCCTGATCTGTGGTTACACCAGGAACTGCTGGGAATGGGAACGATGAAAGTCCTCCATCCAGCAATACCGAAGATGTAACGGGTGTGACACCTCCTGAATTCAATGGGGACATCTCATAGAGGGGAGGGTCTTCCTTAAAGCTTTCTTCATTAGGGATTAGCTTCTTTGAAATTGTAGACTGAAACATATGATACGATGGTAGTATCGAGTTAATAAGCGCGTCATCTTCTTTGCTCCGGCTCTCCTGACTACGAGCTGACCCTATAGGGTGTATATCTGAAAAATTGTCTGACATTTGGTGGGGTACAATACAATATAACTATGCCACATTAACGCATCTCCAGAATAGATCCAGTGCTTGCGGGTGCAGGAAAGGCACTTCTAGAGATGGGCATCTACGACGATGATCTACCACTTTACGTGAACATGGTTCCTGGACAGCTAGTGGCTGATTGTGAACAGCCGCCGAATTAGTCAACCTATATCAGCATTCTAGAATTTTATGTCCATTGTTGGATCTTGTAATTGAGGCCAAATAGACAAAAGACTTGAAGTGCGAAGATTTCATCTGTTAAACTGAAGCAAGAGATGAAATATCCGTCGCAGCTATCTTGCTTAATATTTGGGATACGTTATTCCAAAATGCGCAATGTGAAATTTTTGAGGGGATTTGTTTCTTGAGAAAAGAGGTTCTTTCCACGCTGAATCTTCCCGATACTTCAGAAATAGTATTCTATGAGTCTTTGCAGCCATTGAAGTTGGCAACGCAAACTAAAATAACCTTCTATTGCTACGGAATTCTCAGACGAAACTCAAGAAGGAATTACTTTTACGAAGTACATATTACCTACTATATCAGAAAAGTACAAATAACCGAGAGTGAAACTTTGCGGTCTTTGTCTCGGGCGAGCTGCTAACAATTTCCTTCCTCTACCAAAGAGTCGCGCACACAGAAAGATAATTTTCGGGTGTTTGGTCACAAGCCAAGGGGTATAGTCTCAACTCACAAAATTATACCCAGATTTCTTTATTGTTTACAGTAGTTTTACCTCAGTGCAGGATACAAGAGTATTCTGACTATCGCAGAAGAAAGCCTTTTCTTAAAGCTCAACCTTGAAATAAACTTTATGCTTGTTCGAAAATGCCGTTGATCCGTTAAGGCAGTTTCCCGCGTAGAACGCGTACGCCGTACATTACCAAAACGGCCAAGGTTTCCCTAATAATTATGTGACATAGGCAACCCGGATACACGAAGCGAGCACAAGTATAAACGAGAATATGAACAAACAATATAAAAACTGAGCAGTTGTTCAGAAAGACAGCACTATTGTTTCTAGCCACCTCAAGCTTTGCAATGGGCACCTCAAGCTTTGCAAAAGGGGAAAAATGATACAAGCATCTTTGAGCAGGAAATCTTTGCAAATAATCCAGAGTGGAATATTATTTCTAAGAAACTCCGAATAATTCTGCTTTTATTCTTGAATTACAACAGATCTCAAGAATATCCTGCTCTTTCGAAAAATATAAATGAGAAGTTATCTACTTGTTCTACTAAACGCGGTAAAAAGACGCGCTCGCCCACATTGTTCTAGTCTCAAAATAGCTCGACCAGTGCCCATTCAAACACGGCTGAGCTCACATTGTTAGCCCAGCACTGAAAGAGGGGAACTTAACAAAATGATTTGAGCCTCAAAATCCTTATCCAATCCCCACCTCTTATCACTTTGATTGATATCATAAAAGCAGCGCGTGACCTAATACGATACAGCACGTCAAACTATACCCATGACGTCGACGGTACTGCATCATTCTTGATTTGGATCAAGAGTTCTACATAAGCTCCTAACATAAATTTTCGGGATTCAAATCTTCTTCAAGTTTCGAAAAGACTTCCCCATAAATACACGCTATTATTTAAGACCCACAAAAGAAAACTAGCTCAGAATAAGACCGCGTATGCATATCACAACACAATCAAATCGCAATGATTGAGGAAAGTCTCCTGCAACCTACCAATTTAAAGTTCCGCACTTTCGATCAACCATGAACCTCGGTACGGAAAAAAGCCACACTTTTGGGGTACCCACTGCAAAAATAGAATTAAGTAACATACGGAGCAGTAAATTCACGAGAAAGGGAGCTAAATCTTTGGCGGATTGGGCTTGGAAGGGAAAGTCTTGGACCCCAAGATTGATGGGAGCTTCATGTTTGCTCGTTCATAAGTGGACTTGCAACAAGAGATCCAGCTGCGAGGTGCATATCTAAATGCAGGGCCCTCAGATTGTGCAATGTGGGCAGCCGAAGGGTCTTGATGGTACACGATACTTCGAGACAACATAAAAGCCTTCCCTCTCCCACAATTGATCCAAGCACAGTTTAGTAGGCCTAGTGATAATTCTTACCATGCGCTTTAGCATTCTATCGCTGAACTCGGACGTGAAAGGCGCCCGCTGCTTTAATTATCGCCTATCAGTAGCCACATACCTTGTGGCATTCGCTGCGGTTTGCCAATCTTTAAGCATCCCAAAGATTAATGACCAAAACTCTTTTCATCTCGACATCGTAGATGCATATGAGCTGTTTAAGAAAACGAATGATCCAGTGGGTGATCGCCTAGGCCAGCCAGATTTGCGCCCTTCAGCTGAACATCTTGCTATGGGTCGCAACGGAATGGTTGCTTGCGATGTACCTCTTTGCTCGGAAATGGGCAGTGATATTTTGAAACAAGGGGGCAATGCTGCTGATGCTGCCGTAACTATTGCACTCTGTATCGGCAGTATTAATTCGCATTCCTCGGGTATTGGCGGAGGTGCCTATATCGTTAGTGCTAATTCCAACGAGACCCTCTCTATAGATGCCAGGGAGGTAGCCCCTGCTAAAGCAGAAAAGAATATGTACGAGGGAATCCCGCTCTCATCTCAATTCGGGGGTTTGGCTGTTGCAGTTCCGGGAGAGTTGGCAGGTTTATATAAACTCTTTCAGCTTCATGGTTCCGGAAACTTGTCATGGGCGGACTTATTCGCCCCTGTCATCGAGCTCAACGAGAAGGGATGGGCTGCGCCAACCATGTGGGTTCGCTCGCTTAACAGAATACATGATGTGATTCTATCTCGATTGGATGCTTTAAGGGAATCCTGGGACTACGTCTTCAAAGGTGACGGGTCTAAGTTGGTGGAGGTGGGGGACTGGATCAAGCGGCCTAACCTTGCTAAGACTCTTAAAATTATTGCTCAAAATGGTTCAGCTGACCCATTCTATGACCCCGATGGTTCTATTGCCCCAAGCCTTGTTAATGCCAGCAAAAGGCTCAAAGGTATTCTTGAAACACTGGACTTTGCCACTTACTCCGTGAAAGTATCAGAAGCACTTCTGTTCAAGTTCACACATAACGACGATAGATACGAAATATTAACTACCAAAGGCGCATCTTCTGGTCTTGCTTTAGTGGCAGGTCTTAACTTCTATTCCACGCTAAACGAGCAATCGAAAGAAGAAGGAAGACAGCGGCCACTCGACGCACACCGTCTCATTGAGGCCATGAAGTGGACTTCTGCTGCGAGATCTCACCTTGGGGATGTCAATGAAACATATTATCAAGAGATTGTGAGCAAGTACTCTTGTCGGGACTGGGCCGAGGGACTACTAAACGACGCAAAGTACTCCGATGATGAAACTTTTCCTTGGCAACACTACGGACCCTTGTATGAAATCAGCGGCAAACATGGTACGTCGCATTTCTCTGTTGTGGATAGTGAAGGTGGGGCGGTAGGGGTGACAACAACCGTTAATTTGCTTTTCGGATCTCTGGTTTATGATAACAAGACAGGTATTTTTTTGAATGACCAAATGGACGATTTCTCTCAACCGAACAGAAAAAACGCATTTGACTTGTCTCCCTCAACTCTCAATTTCGTCGGCCCGAAGAAGCGCCCTCTTTCACTGATGGCACCTACTATAATCAAGAAAAACGGAGAGGTAACTTATCTGCTTGGGTGTGCTGGTGGATCCAGAATTGTCACCACGATTCTCCAAGCAATTGTTCGGATGATATATTGGGAGACCCAACTTCTTGAGACGATATCGTGGCCAAGAATCCATCACCAGCTTCTTCCTGAGTATGTTATGGTTGAGAGCATAGACCTATTTGGCGAGGAATACAGACCAGATGAAGTAATTACCGCATTAGAAGACAAAAAGCATACTTTGAAAGAGTCAGGGGCTCTTACCGCGATGAACGCCATCAAACGTACAAATGGCATTTGGCAGGGAGTGAGTGATTACTGGCGTAAGCGGGGAGGGGCAAGTGGATATTGACTTGAAATTAAATGAGCATATATAATTACCATCAGTAATTGAAGAATGCATTAGAGATTCTGTTCGATTACGAAAACAGCGGTACCTGAATCTTCCTGACAAAGGCTTGAAGTTAAAGGAACCCAAATCAAACCAATTTGAAATATAATAAACAGTCTCCACAAAGTCATGAAGGTGAAAAGTCTATGAAAAAATATGAAAAAAAAACATTTTTATGTTTGAGTACCTGTCACTTGACCCATTTTATTGTTTCATATAGAGTTCTCCGAATGCCAGAGTCCATGAAACGTGACTCAATTGCAGCAGCGCGGCGGGCGCTGTCAGTGTGGGGACGACAAGGAAAAGTGACCTGCAGCGGAATTTGCGTGTGGGGTGTTAATCGTAGACGGCTTATATTCCATATTGACATCCACGAAAGGAACAAACAATAGAAAAACGCCGATCGTCTCTAGGTAAGAATATCTGTAAGTGATGTCTCAGAAAGCCTTTAACGGAAAGAGACAACGTATTCTCGGCCGCCTTGTTTCCGGCAACATTACGCTGCCGTTTTAAATGCGCGCCCCATCATAGGCGCGTTTTCAGGCTACGGCCCTAAACTCCGAACAAATAGGTGCAACACAAGGCCAGTACGCAGGATCTCATCCTGTATGCTTTGTAGTCCCCCAGGTTTCGGGCCTGTGGTCCACTTCCCCCGACTATATAACCTTCCGGTTTCCCCAATTCAGTCAAGCCCTCCGATCTTCATTCTGATTAAGCTAAGTTCCATTTTATTCATTTATCGATCTGTTTATCTGTTTTTATAATTGTTAAGTGACACAGAGTACTTTCTAAGTCACTTTGTCAAGAATTCAGCTTTGTTCCATAATTGATTCACTCATCCATATTTATTCTCCTATTGTTCTACTATCCACTCAGTGCTTACCTGTTTACAACTTTCCCAACCCTCTTAGACTCAAATTTAGGGTGCGCCAACTTTCACTGAAACAATAAACGATCGGTATGACAACATACCGGTACCAAGAGAAGCTAAAAAAATTGCCCATTCCTGATTTGGAGCAGACCTGTAAGAACTATTTGGACGTTTTGAAGCCGCTTCAGACAGAAAGGGAACACGAGAAAACAATAGAGGCGGTACAAACGTTCTTAAAGACTGGCATTGGGAGCTTTTTGGATAAGGAATTGAGACGCTATGCTGAGTTCAAAAATTCTTACATCGAGCAATTCTGGTACGATTCTTATTTGAACTACGACTCGCCGGTGGTGCTCAACCTAAATCCATTTTTTCTTTTGGAAGATGACCCTTTTAATAACGAAGCTACTTGTGTAAACCCTCAAGTAAAGCGAGCAGTCTCGTTGACCGTTTCTTCTTTGAAATTTATCCAGGCATTGAAAAACGAAACACTTCCTGTAGACACACAGAGAAATGGCGAGCCTCTTTGTATGTACCAATACTCGAAGCTCTTTGGTGCTTCAAGAATTCCAACTGAAGATGGCTGCGTGATGCAAACAGACCCAAATTCGAATCATATAATTGTGATGAGTAAATCGCAATTTTACTGGTTTGATGTTTTGGATGACCAAAATAACTTGCTTATGACAGAGCAGGACTTGATTGTCAATTTCACCTCAATAATCAATGACTCTATGAAAACCTCAATTAATGAAATTGCCAAATCTTCTTTCGGCGTATTAACAACCGAAAATAGAAGAGTCTGGGCGAAGATCCGGGCCTCTCCCACTATTACCGAGAATACTAACAATAACGAGATTTTGTCTATCATTGACTCCGCGTTATTTGTAATCTGCTTAGACGATGTTATCCTCAATGATTTGAGCCAGTTATCTAAGAATATGTTGTGCGGTTTATCAGTACTTGAAAAGGGCGTTCAGGTCGGAACCTGTACCAACAGATGGTACGACAAATTGCAAATCATAGTTACTCAGAACGGAAAAGCTGGAATCAATTTCGAGCATACTGGTGTCGATGGTCACACTGTCTTAAGATTCGTGAGTGATATATACACGGACTCTATCTTATCGTTTGCACAATCAATCAATTCGAACACCCCTTCTTTATGGATTGATCAAAAGACAAAAAGTCTTCTGGAGAACGGCGATCTTGTTACCATTCCTAGAAAATTAGAGTGGGACCTTACGTCGAATTTATCTCTTGCGCTCAGATTCGGCGAGACCAGACTATCTGACTTGATTAATCAAAATGAATTCAAGCACTTGGAATTTAAGAAGTACGGTTCTTCTACCATCAAAAAAATGAAGTACAGCCCTGACGCATTTGTTCAGATGGCATTTCAGGCTTCCTACTATGCATTATACGGCAAGGTCGAGTGTACGTATGAGCCTGCGATGACAAAAAGCTTTTTCCATGGAAGGACCGAGGCAATCAGAACTGTGAGTCAAGAATCCAATCTTTTTGTGCGGAAATTTTTTGACCCTGACTTTCCCGCCGAAGATAAGTTGAAAGTCTTATCGGAAGCTTGCAAAAAACATGCTGAGCAAACAAAAAGGTGCTCTGTCGGAGAGGGTGTTGATAGGCATTTGTTCGCCTTATTCTGTATTTGGAAGCGGTACATGGCACACATGGAAGAAAAGGAACTTATGGGAACAGAAATGTCAGAGTCCGACAGTCATGCTACTTGCACATCAAGCAACTCTTCGGAGCACACAGTGGGAAAGAATGATCAGGAAGTTTCGGATTTAAATATAGAGGAGTTGCCAGTAATTTTCGCCGACCATGGATGGGATAAACTCAATAATACGATTCTTTCCACTTCGAATTGCGGAAACCCATCGCTAAGGCTCTTTGGGTTCGGTCCCGTCAGTGCGAATGGATTCGGTATTGGTTACATCATCAAGGACGATTCGATATCTATCTGTGCCTCTTCTAAACACAGACAAACAGAAAGATTTTTAGTGACGCTCGAGTCTTACTTGATAGAAATTCACAGAGTCTTTAAAGAGGTGAATGAGGATTCTGCTGTCGGGGCTCCAATTGAAACTAAAACTAGAGGCGATGGAATGGGGTCCCTGGTACTTCCAATCGCTACCAAAGCCATGCTATCTAAAAGAAATGAGTCGTTAAGCAATCTTTTCGGAGGGTACGGCTACTTTGATATAGGGGAAGACGACATTAAATCGCGAGGTCAGACACCAGAGCCCCCATTTTTAGCAAGAATGGATAGTCTGTTTTCGGTAAGAGATATCGAGCACAAGTTGAGGTTATCTGAGTATTAGAGTACGTCTATTTAATTCGTATACTTATTTTGTAATCTACCAAAGCATAAGAATCACAGGCAAGCCATGTCCTTCAAATTTGTGTTCCGTCTTCGTCTAGATTCCAAATCCGCCCTGGTTCAAAGCCGCGCGTAAATTGGCTTTGTTTGGTTTTGTGTTTTTTTTGAAAGCATTGGCAGTGGGCATATTCATCATTGTGAGATCGCTTGTGGAAGGCTTTGGCTTTGTTGGTGGGGCACTTTGCTGATGATATGGCGCATAATAACCTCCCGGAGGAGGATAGTACATTACAGGCTGTTGTGGATACCCGTATTCTTGTGCTTGTGGAAAGAATCCTTGAGAAGGAGGGGGATAGTAAAATTGGGGCAAAGCTTGGCCCGGTAAAGACTGTCCAGGAGCTGGTTGACCCGCTACTGGTTGGGAGACTGGCTGACCTGGCATTGATTGAAGAGTTGCATATTGTCCTTGCACATGTTGTCCTGGCACATGTTTCCCTGCTGTATACTGGCCAGGAATAGCCTGTGCAGGCGCATATTGAACGGGTAATCTCTGGGTCAGTATTTGTTGTGCCCCCATTAGCTGGGTGTGCGTTGGTTGAGTGTGCATTGGTTGGCCGGCCATGGGCTGAGCAGTCATGGGAGATGCAAACATGGGAGGAGCATTTGTGAGTCGGGGTGACAGCAGTCCACTTCGCTCGTAGTCTATTGGTGCTGGCCTAGCTGGAATAACTTGGGATTTCAGAAACCCTCGGGTAGCATTATCTTGATGTATACCTTTATCGTTAAGCATATGTCCACGAGGGAGATTTTCAGGCTTGGGCGACCGCGTCTCAAGTTGGTTTGGTATATGTCGAATATCAGCATGTTGGGTTGTTGGAGAATGACGGAAGGCGGGCGTGGTTTGATGTGCCTGTCCTATTAAGGGGGGAGCATGTCCCTGGTGTACATACCGAGGATCCACTGTCGACGAGGTTCCGCCAGGAGTAGTTTGGCTTTTTGACGCCCCGTTTCTAGACTCCTCTATCGGGGCCTTGTCATCTCTCGAAAGCTTCCCTTCAGCAAGATTGTAAACCGGGTATCCACGATCGGAATCTTTCACATTCACGTTAGCCTTTGGAGGCACATCTCGACACTCGGCTTCCGATTGTCCCAGGTACTCTCCATGCCTAACGTCTGAAACCATTTCATTTTGAGAATTTTGAGGTTCCCTGCGGGATGGGCGCGAAACACTTTGGAATTCATTCAGGGTGCCTGAGTCGCTACCTCTTTGTGATGAATCCTTGATATGATATTCTTGTGGATTTTGGATATCGACGCGTGGGGACTGAGGGCTTCTGAATTGAGTACGAGCTTTCCCTTTGCTAGATTCTGGTTCCGATTCAAGTTTTGGTTCGGATCGTTCCATTGGTGCACGATCATCAGGAGAAATGGGCGTAAGATAATGTCCTTCAGGAGAGATTTGGTATGTTGGGTCATTGGACGGAACCTTCAGATAATCTAGCTGCTGATCAAACCCCTCATCTTCAAGAATTGCAACCTCTGGGTAAGGAAGGGGTGAAAGTTTCCCGTTTGGTGGCATAGGGGGCGGGGGCCCATAAGGATACTTGCTCATCATAGCTTCCAACTCCTTCATTTTCTTCTTCTGCTTCTTTTTCTTTCTCTTTCTCTCTTTTTCTGAATCCGCTTGGCGAGAGTATTCATTGTCCAATGGCGTCTTCGATGTGGGGTCTGGGGATGGTATTTGATTCTCAATAGAATGATGATCACGGTCAGCAAAAAGCGGCTCGGTAGGTTCTTCGTCTGTATATGGCGAATTTACTGCTTTGTCAAGAACCTGGGGAGATGGAAAATCGTCACCCATATCTTGGTTGTTCCGCTGTTCTTGTTGCCCAACACCCCTACTCACGTGCCTTGGTGCATCGTCAGATACGTTATTAAGATAGGGTCTTGAGCCCATCTCAGCAACTTTTGCGCTGTGCTCGTTTGTAACCTGTATTTTGGGTAACTGCTTCTCCTGATCGCTAGGTCTGGCCACATAAGCGTGCTGATGAGCGTTGGTCTTTTCTGAGTAACCCTGTTCATTGGTAGAAATCATTGACGGCATATTTTGCTGCACGCCAGATATTTCATAGTTGTCGAAAGGTTCCAGAGACATATTTATTGGTTTACGATCAAATACAGTGTCGTAACTTTCGAAAGGCTCCAGGTAATTCTCTTGTTCAAGATGGGAATGTGGTTCGTATGCCTCACGATGATAGAAATCTTCGTACTGACCGGCATAAGCAGGAAACTGTTCTTGTTGATTCTCTTTGTCAGCCATAAGTGGAAGTGTCTCGTTCTTTTCTCTTTTTGGTTTTAAAGCTGGTTGTTGAGACAACTCCAATGGTGGCGGCTTAGGTCTGTTGGCAGGTTTCTTGGAAGAAATAGCCAACTTACTGTTGAAGTTTTGCAGAAGCCCGCTGTGCTGCTTTGAAGTAGGTGGCACGTTATTTCCAGGGCGATATCCTGCCAAATCTTGGTCATCGAGTGAAAATTGTTCGTGGGAGAAAGAGACATCGGGAAGAAGGGACTCTTGCGGCGTTGGCGGAAGTTCTGTCATCTTCATTAGGGGTGGTGGAGGGAGTGGATGTTGCGATCTCGTTGGGGCAGCGCCATTGATTTTAGGTGGTAGTGGAACATCTTTGAATGTTTTCGGCATAGGGGACATCTCGGGAGAACGAGTATAATGCTCGGAACCTATACTATGCTTGTTTGCTTGAAAAACGGAGATGTATTCATCTGGCAGCATCGTGGTCTCCGTCAAAACCATCCATTTTTGAAATCCACGCAATCCTGCCTCAACCACAATCGAACGGCCAAATAACGACTTCACGTTGATACTCTGATCTGATCCTAGAGATGAAAGCCACGTCCATATGAAGTAGTCCTGAAGGGTCACACTCGTGATTGTGACCTCCGAGTACAATGGGATGTTTGGGTCTTGGGCTGCTTCCGGGTGATGGGCCCAGCCAGGGTATAAGGCGAACTCAGAGGGAATGGGATCTGCCGTCAAACGAGTCAAAACTCGTCTAGATTCCTCAGATAGCGTTGATACAATTTCTGCCGTGGAAGATTTCTGGAAAATGTTTTTCAAAATAGTGAAATTCTCAATCGAGAGAAACGAATCCTTTTTCTCAAATGAAAGCGAGTGCCTCACCTTACTGATAAGCTCGTATGGGTCTCGCGATCGTCTTGTTGAGCGCACGTGAACACAAGGAATAGTTATCACTGACTTCATCGAGTTACTGCTTTCCGGAGGCGGATAAGAGTTTGTTATGAGCAATGATTGAAGTGTCTTTGGGA
This sequence comes from Metschnikowia gelsemii, assembly GCA_030561745.1. Classification (NCBI taxonomy): domain Eukaryota; kingdom Fungi; phylum Ascomycota; class Pichiomycetes; order Serinales; family Metschnikowiaceae; genus Metschnikowia; species Metschnikowia gelsemii. The sequence continues at coordinate 238,842 of JAKTYA010000001.1, forward strand.
GGTTCAAAGTCTCAGCCTCTGTATCGGGAAGCATCGCACGTAAGAAAGAGAGAAGGAGATGGAATAAGCCGTTACATGTTTGTTTCCAAGCTTCTAGTCCATCTAAAAAGCTGGCCTCCTTCACTATAGTTGCATCGTAGAAGGCCGAGGATGATGCCGGGATGCTTCGAAAGGCCCAAATACTGGCCATTTTTGCAATTTTTCTTCCATTGAGATGATTGTACTGAGTGTTTGACGCAATGCTAATCATGAGGTCTAAAAAATCATAGACTATAGAGGCATGTGACGACGACGAGAGACATTTGGGCATGATCGTCAAAAATGCATCCTTTGGATAACCTGCTTCATGCTCCTTGCGTTTGAACTCAAGGTAAACTTGCCATCCGATAATCTCATTGTTGGGTAGTCTACACCAAAGATATTTCAAGCCGCAAATTAGCGTAAACTCATCAAAATCATCTAGGAGAGATCTTACGATTGTCTTGTTTGATGTGTCTACCACAACTCCGTCAGGAAAAACTCGTCGAAGAAAGAGATTTAGCCTTGTGTCATCCACACGTGACCGGAACGGAAGAAAGATGTGAGGGGTTTTCGTTCCACGGGCCTTGAGCTCTGCCGTCATTATATGGAGAAGGCCCTGAAGCTTTTTGCGAGTGAATTGGCTTTCGGAGATTGTGTGAGGTTTCCGTTCGTGCATGGCCGGGAGGGCAGGGAGATCGAGATCATAGTTCTTCGACATAGCAGAAACAAGTGACCGAGTGAAAGAACCACAACTAGATATTTTGCGGTATATTAAGTAACGTGTCGAGGACCTCTGAAGAAGAAAACATCCAGAAAACCGGGCCCTCAGCCATTTACTACCGTCAGGCATGGAGCGTAGACGCAACGAGAATTTTGGCGCGCCAGTGCATACGAGGACTTCCATGGTATCGTTGGAAACCTACCAGAGTCCAAACAGCGAAGAAGAGAGAATGATCTGATCAGTATCCGTTCTATCTATATGTCTATAATAAATTAGGAAGAAATTTGAGATTCGTGGAGCGCGAGCAAGATGCAACATTGGCCTTATTGGCTTGACCACTAGGCTAGAACCCATAGCCAAAGCCCTCATCTGCTCGAGAAAAACGCGCGCAGGGCTTGGCGCCTTTTCGGTCAGGCTAAGCGGATCCGAGGAGATACTCAACCTTATGAGCCTCTCGGATCTACGATCGAGACAAAGACCACTCTCACGATAAGTGTTTTCCTTAAAATAAATGTCCCAGCCAATGTAGGCTACTGAGCGTTAGATTTTGCTCCTGCACGAAATGCTTCTTTGGGAGCTGATGCCTGCACTAACTTAGACAATTGGGGATCCACTAGCGCATACGCGTCACACACGCCAAACCCCAGTGTATGCATGTCAGCAAACAAAGCCGCGTCTAATCACGCCTTATTTATCAGCACCCTTCGCAATATGACAATCGCTTCTTGAGGCTGCTAAATGTTCATTTGGAAATTCTTCGAAGTCGCATTCTGGTTCTTTGCACAAAAAACTGTTGAATAGATGTGCTTTTCATGAATCAAGTTATTGGGTAGTCTGTGCGACTACTGTACACCTTTACAGAAACTAGAGCCGCAATTTTATGAGCCTGTTTGTTCATCAGAGTTGAAACTGGCGCGCCATCATGCCCGGAGCGTGATTGTGGTGTTGTAAATCTGCCATGCTGGCAATGGGACGAAGATCGTAGCCCAGTATCTGGTTCTCGTGTTTAACGTGCTGGAGGTTCGATGTGCTGTGGATCGAACGAAGATTATCTTTGTGTTGGTGGTGCATATCGATCCCTTGATGGTGGCTGCTTGCCAGTGAGAAATGTCTGTTCATCGCCAAATCCGCCTCAAATGAGATTTGCTCCTGGCCTTGGTGACTGTGAACACTGTCTGTATGACTCATATTATGTCCGCCATGAGCGACCTCGCCGGTACCAAAACCATTATTGGAGTGGTCAATAGGGTTCATCTGGCCTTGCCCGTTCATTGAAATTGGTCCAGTTGATTTGCCAACCGGTTGCGGATTGTTCAACATGGTAGGTACAGTAGTAGGCAACGTCTGATAATTGAGGTCAAGGGTCTTACCTCCATGCGCAAGGCACTCGGACTGGCTAATGAGATTCTGGAGTTGCTGATACCCACCTAATGAATTCAGGAGCGAAGGGCAGTCCTTGTGACTGATTAAAAGGCCTCGCAACATCATCACATGGTCCCGAAGCTGGGCAACCTGGGCAGTCAAGTCGCGATATCCGTCAGAATAGAATGCTAGTTCGCTTTCCATTTTAGTAAGGAGCTGTTTCTTTCTTTGACGGCATTTCAACGCAGCAACACGGTTCCTTTCAAGAAACTGCTTCCGCTTTTCCTCTTCGTCAAGGTCCTCCTCGGCATTTTTCGGTTCTTTGGCCGGTCCTGCCTCTTTAATCTCTTCCTTTAGCTCGGCTTTTTTCGCGGAGCTGGTGTTTTTCGAGGTCTTTTGAGCTTTGGGTTTTGGAGTGGAGTCTTCGTTCTTGCGGCCCCGTTTCTTGGTGTTTTTCGTAGGACCTGTTTTCGTTGCATCATCCTCATTTTGCTCGGCTGCTTCATCTTTCGATGCAGCCAGTGTCTGGCCTTCTTGCGTCTGTTTTATCTGCCCTTCCAGATGCGCCTGTCCCTCTTGCACCTGGTTGTTCAAGGCGGGCTGAAGCAAATCGTTGACGGGTGGTTGGGGCGGTACGTACCCAGTACTGGCCATATTTGTGACGTTTGGTACCGAAGATACACCGAGTCCATGATTTTCTAAAGGATTATGGTTTCCAAGACCTAAAAGTGTCTGCAACCCAGGGGTCATTTGGCCATTCGCCAAGGAATCAGGAATATTGAAGTTGAAGCCATTCTGAGCCAAGATCCCTGGGGTAAGGCCCGATCGGAGGTGAGACTCGGTTGGAATAAGCCCGGATTTTCGCATATACAGAGGAAAGTTTGGCGGACCGTAAATGCCAGAGTTCTGCTCTGCAGTTTGCCCTGTACTGGCACCCGTAGTTGCAGTCAATAGGCTGCTCCACAAGTTCGAGCCGGGAGTTCCAGGGCTGCCAATCCCAAGACTAGGCAGGAGATGAATGGGCGGAAGTTTTCGGCCACCTGGTGTAAAAACGGGAGGCGTAAGTCCGGGTAAGCGTTCGTTGTTCACGCTGCCAAAATTCAGGATCCGAAGGTTATGTTTATTATTTCCCAGGGAGGACAGGCTTTGCAGAGTCCGCAGGTTCTCTTGTAGAGTAGCCGGCGGTATTGAAGCGCGTGGCTTGATTTCCAACACTTCTGAAGAAGCCCCAGATGTTAACGCTCTGCCTGTCAGAGAGTGTTGAGACTCCAGTGACGTGGCCGTGGATTGCGTGGACGCCCTCGGCATCAATGACTCGGAGGTCTCGTTAGGTTTGGCTCCGTGGCCATGGAGAAGATCTTTCGCAGCAAAAGAGTTCTCAAACAAATTGAGTTCTAGATCCAAGGGTGTTTTCAGCTGAAAAGATATAGTTAGTGTCGTTGTCGACAAGACGTCGTTCGGGAGCGTGTGGACCCGCTTTTGAGATCCACAAAATTCAATCAGAATTTCTTTAAAAAAATCTCTCGAAAGACCAGAAGTCAGCTATCACCTTCTCACTGGAGAATCTGATAGAGAAAAAGGAATTAACATACTTTGCTTGACATGACGTAATGTCAAGCTCTATCTTAGATTGTTATTATGGGAAATTTAATTTTTTTCCCTTCCGGCTTACGTCATATTTGGGCAAGATTCTGCATGCCGGTGTCGTAATTTTCAAATCTTAAATGCACACCCCGACCTTAATTGCTGTTTCTTTTGGCCGCCCTATTGTTCGTTTGTAATCTACATAATGAGACTGAATGTGCTTACCACATGGTGTATTTCAGTTACCAGCATTTTATTTCAATTATTTAAGTTTGATCCGAATTGGTTGAGGTACAATTGGACGTGTTGCAAGGCAGCAATCTAGATCGCGCGCTCACTTGCTGCGGCGTATCTGCTTAATCAATAACCTCCTTGATTTCCTTCAAGGCCTCTTGAACTTTCTTCTTTTCGTTTTCTTCCTGCTCTTTTATCGAGGGGTTCTTCTTGATTTCCTCTTTCAACTCTTCGTCAAGCTTTTTCGCCACGGGCGCGGCTTTAGGCGGACGTTTCTTGTCAATTTTCTGCGGTTCGGTTCCCGCCAATGGTTCAGGCAGTCCACTTGAACCAACAGATCCTCTAAATAGCTTCTGGTTTCTTTCGTCGCCTTCTTTTCTCTTCCAACCAGTTTTGAACAACGGCTTCATGTCAAATTTCGGCAATGGATGTGCCTCAGTGTTGAACACATAATCTGTGAGCGGCAACTTATCGTCATCATCAAATAACAAGTAGAGGTACTTCAAGGTTTCTGCAAGCCAAAATGATTCCATATTATCAAGGTAGTTGGGTGTGGTTGATGTTACATCTTTCAAAGATGTATATGTCACCTTTCCGTCCTTGCCTTTCACCCGAGTGTGGTTCACAAAACTACGGAAGATTTCGTAGCCCCATTTCCTGTACTTCTCGTCGCCTGTGAGCTTGTACAAGTAGTAGATAGACTCCACGGTCTCTGGTCTCTGCAAGTTGTGTCTGTCCAAAGGCTTTATGATAAAATCTTCTTTACTTTCTTCGCCAGTGTTAAATACAACGATTTCTGGTGACAACCCGGTTTCCACGTCTTTGTACATTCTGTAGCACGTATTTGTCAACTCCTCTCCAAGCTTGAAATCGCTTTCTTTATCGTCGTCCCAAAAAGGCAGTTTTCTGGCCTCTTTCAACGTCAAGCCATTGGTGGCACCAAGAGCAAGAAGGCCACCGTAGAAACACACAAGATGGTCCATTTTTGGCGACAATGGCCCACCAATGCCACGCTCAAGCTCTCCAATGAACGTAAGACCATTAGGTTTTGATTTGGATACGAGATGCTTTTTGACTCCTTCAACAGATTCCTTGTACATCTGCCAATAAATTGGCTCTTCGTTCTTTGTTTGCAAGAATTGCTTAAGAAGATACTCATAGTACGAGTCACCCCTAGATCCTAAACGGATAGTACTCTCTTGATATTTTCCGGTATCGGGTTGGACGTAGATAGGAACGAGGCCATCTATGGGCTTGTTTTTGTCCAAGACCTCCATGACTTTCTCAGCAGTAGTCCAGTAAAGCTCCTCGCCGGTCAATTTGGCCAAATAACGGAACTCCATTTGCAATGTGGAGACTTCTGCTGTGGAAGACGCGCCTCCATCGACGTGATTCTTGATCCCCTTTCCTGTTAAAAGATTCACCGACGAATATGGGACTCCGCTATTGCTGTCAAAGCCACCTCTTAATGAATTGGCCAAGTCTGCAGCTTTTTCTAGAAAGATATCATCGTCAGAAAGATGGAATGCGGACAAAAGACCCCCCAACATCCTGATGGTTGTTTCGAATACATTGACACTGTAATCAAACTTATAATTGAGTTCATCTCTCACCCAGTTCTTCGCCTTTGCAAACTCTTCCTTGCAATCCATGAGCAATAGGGTATCCAACAGGTCTACAATGAACCAGCCTAGAGGCTGTGGTCCCATGTTTTTACCTGTCCCACTAACAGGGTGAAACTCGTCTTTACCCCAGGCATTCTCCTCATAAGAACGCCATGACTCAAGGAAAACGTCCCTGACTTCTTGCTTAGCTTGAGGCCATGATACATTGGTCAGCCGGTTAAAGCTAGGGAGAGAAAGCGAGCCGAACACATAGTAGTAGATTAAGTAAAGCGCAATGCTAGAAATTGCAGCACGTACAAGCATGATCTTACGTGCTTTGTTGCGGTCTTTTGGAATGAAGGCGGCTTTCTGTGCTGACGGCTTATCTTTGTACAATGGAAGGGCCTGGCTTCTGGACGATCTGCTATATAAGGTGAAGTCGCCTTTTTTTCGCTGAAAGGGATTCATCGAAATGACTTGTATCGTATGAATCAGCCAATCTCGGACGTGGTTTGCGTGTTCTCCATTAAGGATGTAAAGTATCAGCGAGTCGCGATCGCGCAGTCGCCTGCACTGAACAAGGAAGGGATACGTGCAGCCTCTTGGAACCAAAAATGTTAGCAGTTTAGTTCAATAGTGGCCCGATTTTCTTGCAAAAATATTTTTGATCGTTCTCCGTCCTATCGTTATTTCTGGTATTGCTTTCATAACCTTATACGCTTTTCAGCTTTGTAATAAATGATGTAACCCCCAAAAGACAGAAACTTATGTCGAGCATCACGCGAAACGGAAGTTCCAAAGGTCCCAAAATTTCATCCCTACTATTGACCTTCGAGTATGACCTGCACTGGTCCCCACATCGCATGATAACGTCCTGTTGAAAAGTTTTTCTAATCGCAAAGATTTAACTTGACCTGAAACATCAATCATAAGTAGAGTAATACCTGAATTCATAGGAGGTGTAATTCTCTGTCGGCTCCTTGCGTGGTTTTTAGGCACGCCAAATGTTTATACCTAAGCATTTTTTTGAATTCCTTGTGCGTATGCCCCGCTTTCCCAAGGAGACACTGAAACATCACCAGCCATAGTCATGCGCTCGGGGCGTTTTGAGACAAGAAGACAATGCGCCTTATTTTACGTTGCACAATAATAATGCTCAAAGATTATTCCCAAAAATCAGAGAAAGGGGTTCTTGGCATTGTTGGATTTCAAAATTAAGCAGATAATACAAAAGTGCCCTTTTGCTTTATGTAGATTCATCTTGGATAATTCTAGAGATCCCCACTTGAATTACTTTCAAATCTCGAGTCACAATCTCATCGGCTATACCCGTACCGATCGCTTTCGACAGGGCCCTCGTAGGCAACGAGAAGCGGCAATTTTCAAGTAATGAAGCGAGTTAGTCATAAAATGTATTTATACGAGAAAGTGGAAAGAGCTTGAATGTACTTTAAAGATAGAAAATCAGAACCAACGTTAACAGCCGTACGCCGCCGTTTGTGTTTATCCTAACTCCGGGCCGGCTGACCTCTCCACAACAAACGGCTATTGTCGCATATTGCCGGCGCAAACAGCATGCCGAACCATTTAACAAGACAAAAACCGAATGGGGAAAAGGCGAAAAAAAGGCCAAACCGTACGATAAAATCTTTCAATTTCGTGAAACACAAAATAATAAGATTTAGCAAAAGCGTTTCAATACACTTCCTTTTTCGTGAGGAACTGGTAATAACACCTTACGACAGAAACTCAAACAAAACTACCTGTCTCGGTCTGGGTGTCTGTCTCGTTTCCAGGAGCCGTAAGCATCTCCTACCGCTGCCAATATGTCGACACATTCACCAGAAGATGTGGGCCTGGACTTCAAATTGAATGGAGAGCACAGCTCCGAGCACAGGTCTGCAAGATCACGGAGACCGAAGGCGTGCAAGCAATGCCATTCCTTAAAGGTAAGGTGTATACCGGTAGACGAAAATGATCCCGCGTCATCATGCGTGCGGTGTCTTAATGCCAAAAAATTGTGTGAGATCGATACCCTTGAACCAAAGAAACGGAGAAAACGAACGGCAGCTAAACCCGAGAAAGACTCCGTGGCAGACTTAAAGCACCAGATTGCCGCCCTTCAATCTGAGGTGAAGTATTTGCGTCTGAGGCCGGCCTCAGAACAAGCGGAGCTTCGTAATATGGGAAACGGCCACACTAACACTCACACTCCGCTTCATTCCACTCTGGAATCTGCCTCGCCTCCATTTATGACCAAAACTGATGTTGAGAAAGAGCTTGGACTCTTGGGTGGTAAGGATTCGGCTCTCAAAGATAGTTCAGATGAAATAAAGGAATACACCAAGTTGCGCGATCACACGCTTCATGATGAGACTCCCGTGGATGTGATCACTCTTGGTATTATCGACATCGAATCGGCGAGACTGAGGCTTGATCTGTATCGTACAATAATCTATCCGTCGCACTCTTTCGTGCGTATTCCCGACGAAATGTCGGTTGAGGAAATGATGGACACGCAGCCGTTTTTACTCAACTCAGTTATAGCCATCACTGCCACTGTCCTTAGAACCGATGCCCAGGTTCATCAATGCCTAGCGCTAGAGAAGCACGCCACTGCCTCTGTTACTCGGGAAATCCTTGTGAACGGCTCGAAGTCGGTTGAATTAGTTAAGTGCCTTATCTTGTTATCGGTATGGTACAATATTCCAGAGTTCTTCAAAGCAAGAAGGTACCACATATTGAATCAAATGGCGGTGACTTTGCTCTATGACTTGGGCCTAGTAACCCGTCCGTCTTTCACTTACTCGGGCGAGACCAAAACTATCAAAAAGGCTGAGGGTCAGTTTGACGACGTCGAATACCGCGTTTTAATTTTGACTCTATATTGCAGTACTGTGGGCTTTTGCATGATTCTTCGAAGAGCTATTTTTGTGAAATGGAATGCTTACGTAGAAGAATGCTGCACGATCCTAGAACAGAATTCGGATCAACGCTACAAAAATGTTGCTGTCTTTCTGAGATTGACCCGCGAATTAGAGAAGGTTCACCATATTGTCCACTCGCCAGATGTCACAGACCCCAGAGTCTCAACATACACGATGTCTGATTTCAGTACCAGGTTTGCAGTCATTGCAAACTCGTTGACGAAGGACAATCATATCATGTTGGCATATTATTATTCCATCGAGGCATATCTCTATCAGCCTCTGTCGGAAGATTTGCAAGTGCGCTCAGTGGGACTCAATTGTACAGAAGAGTTAACAACGAGAACCTTGAACATGATATCCCAGTGCACCACCTCATGTTTGAAAGCAATGGATGAATTCAACCTCTTGACTGACGAGCAAATAGCGGGCCTTCCTTTGTTTCACTTCAGCAGAGTTATTTATACTGCCGGAATTCTTATGAGATTCCGATACTTCATCTTGTCTTTACCATCGAACATTGAGAAAGACTTGGTGCCGCACTATGCAATTGTGTCAGTTCTGAACTTGCATCAACGTATCAATACGGTTTCTGCCGCTTATCCTGCTAATTTCCTCATAAAAAAAATGAAGCTTATTCTTCGACTTTTTGTGCAGACGTATGTGACTCAGGTGAACGAGCTCCTCCTGCGCAATGTTGACGGATCCCTCAATAACGTGGCCACGCAAGTGACAAAAAGTGACTACAAAAATATAAACAAGTTGGCGTTCTCGCTAATGAACTCGGCACCTGGAAGCCAGATGGGTCCTACTTATTCACATGGCCTACATCTTGACCTATTATCATATGCTGCAACTGAACACCGTAAATCTAATGGTGTTCAATCTGAAGGGAAGGAGGCTGATAGCAGTCTGAATGTGCAGACTCAGGCAAATGGGGATTATCAGCTCACAGGCACGCAAGTGCCACCAGACAGTGGCCAGCGACACTCGCATCCAGCTTTACCAGAGCAAAGATTTATGAACGCCGCAAGATTGCCGGAAGTAAACTCAGTTCCACCACCAGGACGACTTCCGAATGGTGACATGTTTCCAATGGCTCCTCCTCAAAATTGTGACGTCAATTATGGTCCTTTCAATCAGCATAATGCATCACACATCTCTCTTGATGGAGTTGAGGGACAGTTCAAGGACAAAAATAAGGATATCTATGAATTCGATGACGAATTCTGGTCAAACTTGTTGACGACAGATTCCGACAAGTACCTCTTTGCACAAGATGTTCCCAATGGAAATGAGAACGTGCTCTTCAATATATTTAACTGAACTCCTCTTAATGTTTCAATAAGGAGTGCGCCTAATGTTATGCTAATTATACTCTTCTTAATTAATCTGAAATCAAGAGCATGATTCACGAAATTATTTGATCTCTAATATTAATCATACCTGCCAATTTTGGCCTTGCACTCTTCACTTCCGCTCGCTCATTCACCTTCTTCGGCTTTTAAAACTGTTCAGAGCCTTACGAACGACTGTATTCTCATGCGCACAACTGACAAAACTGGCGCGCTATTTTTAGCAGTCTATCTGGCCCATTCACAAACATTCCTATCTGATCTGGCAAAGACTCGAAAGAAATGCCTGTCAGCGAATCGCGTACAGCTTTTAATCTTTTGGATATAGTACGCATTTTTAGTGGGCTCCTCCTCTTCAATGCTTTGGCGTCGTGGTGGTTTACATCCTCGCCAACGTGGGGCTACTCTGGAAAATGGACTGATCACAGATACTTGAAGCATAGGCTAGTTGGAAAACCCTTGACATTTACCTCGCAAGATTTAAGTCTACATAACGGTTCTGATGCCAATCTTCCCCTCTTAATTGGTATTGGTGGGCGTGTCTACGACGTCACTGCATCTCGTCATATATATGGGCCTAACGGACCCTATTCTTTTTTCAGTGGGAAAGACGCTGCCAGGGCCTTTGTCACTGGCTGTTTTCTGAAAGAAGATGAGTTCACCCATGACCTACGAGGCCTTGATCCAGAAGAGGCTTTTGCAGATGTTACTAAATGGCAGAATTATTTTGACAATAGTGCCAAGTACTGGTATGTGGGCACCGTGGTCCACGACCCCCTCATAGGTGACCCGCCTGAGCCGTGTGAACATCAAAAATACCCCCACTACAAGGCATAAGCACATTCATTTAAATATATTGGTAAAGCATCAAAATATGCAAGAGTCCGTGGCGTACTTTGGGTCATCTATGAAGAGTCCATTTTTGAATTGTGGTCATTGGCATGCTTTTAAGGTACGGCTGCGGCAGCATCCAAACATTTTTGTAATATCTCAAGCAACTCATTCTTACCCTCGAGGCCAATGCTGATTCTAATTAAGTTTCTGTCTACTCCCCATTTCTCAATCTCGTCCAACTCCTGGTAATGAGCGAGAATTGCGTACGGACACGCCAAAGTAAAGTTGGTGCCCAAAGAAGGTCCCTTATGCAAATTCATGGCGTTGAAACATGCGGGAGCACGTTTGGGCTCATGCAAGACGAAAGAGATGAGACTTCCGTACCCGCCATCGGGCGTCTTAATTTGATCGTAATACTTCCTGCTGTCAGAAAGTGACGGGTAGAACACCTTAGAAACAAGCGGACTCGAATTCAACAAGTCCACCACTGCCAAAGATGTCTCATCGACTATTTTCGATCTTTCTTTGAAGTCTCTAGAGTTTCTTTCTAAATGTAAGGCATCTTCTGCCCAGAAGTTGTCTTCGTAATTATCTGTGAAATGCTTCTTCAAATGCGTGTATACTGGAGAGGACGTGTTTAAAATCAAGGACCCTCCCATTACGTTGGAATCTCCCGAGAAAATTTTTGTCAACGAGGACACGATCATGTCAGCATATGAAAGCACGGATATGTTCAACAAATTTCCTACTGTCTCATCAATGACAACGACAAAGTTGTATTTGTCGGCAAGCGCGCGTACCCTTTTCAAGTTTGGCGTCTTTAACAAAGGATTCGAAGGGCACTCACAAAAAAAGCTTGAGATGTCAATAGCACCAGACTCTAATCCTTTTTCGATATCATCAAGTGCTTCGTCATCGCCATGTCCATAAAATAGACAGCCAGGGCCAAATTTTCTCAATATACTCAATGTGTCCACATAAGGGAATCCGAAGCAAATAGATTTTTTCTCCGCTTTCGAAATGCTAAGTACCGCCTGATGTGCGTGGAAGATAGACGTCATACCAGTAGGATACAAGTACACGTCGTCCTCACTGATATTTGATCCTCTTTTTCTGTGAGCCAATTGAGTGGTTTGGTCTTGGGCTTGCTCTGCTTTACCAGCTATACGCCTGCGCAATGCAACCTTTGCTTGAGTAGCAAACTTGAGATCCAAAACACGGCCGTATTTTTGCTCGATGAAAGTGTTAAAATCACGGTCAACGCTTTCATTTTGCGACAAGGAGTCAGACCGCATGGACGCAGAAATCGATGGCGATTTCCGCTGGATGCTTTCCGCTTGAAGCTCCTGCTTGCTCCTGCTTCTAGTCTTGCCCGGCGGCTTTTCGTCTTTCTCAAACAACTCCTTCAAGACATATTCGGCCATGCGGGAAGAGATCCCCTCTCCCGAATGTTGCCAATATTGTTTAGCGAGGGGAAAATCGTCGTTCGGCATAATTACACATGCCACAGTGCACTCAACAACAGAAGACTTTTCGGACTCTGTTTTTGGTGGAGATGTCGTCAATTGAAGAATGCGTCTCACCAAACCTGGCTTATCGGTCTTTGCCCGGATAAACTCTCTACATCGCTTTGCCACGGCAGAGGATGGGAACAACATGACCCTTTCGCCGTTACGTGCATACTTAGATTCGATACGTCTCGCCAATTCCTGAATGATTCCATGAATAAAAAACCTTGGATATCCAGATTTCATCTTATCCACTACCCACGACTCGCCTTCCTCATAGCCTACTGTGGCTTCCCAAGTCGGTAAAGTCACCGAAACAGCATGAGCGGTGTTGTTTGGAATTGGGTCTCCCACGTTTTGCGAGGGCTCTGCTTGTGTCATTATGTATTGATGGCAGAATTCCGTAGTTTCTAGGGGATAGTGATATTTTGTATGAAATCTCGCCCGGCTCGGTATGACGCATTCTCATGTGCCCATGGTGCTGCGAATACGTGCGACCTGCGTCTGGGTGCAAATCAGCACCTCCGATTTCCGATCGCAGTCGAGACCGGAAGCAAAGACGAGTCAGAAAAACAAAGTGAGAGACCGAACATGACGGGAAGAGAATCATACAACAAATTGCTGTATCAGTCCTAAAGCTTCTGATAAAATGCCTGATCACTACATGGTATTAAGGGTAAGCCTTTTGGGAGAAAATAGCTTGTAATTGCCATAAAAACTAGTGTTTTTTTCAGACCCCACAGACATCAGCGGAAATCAACGTGGGAAGAAAAAGAAACCGTGAAGGGTCAACCAGAGTCTGATACTAATACTCCTAAATACCACAGATTTACTTCTAGAATTATATGCATTTTTAAGAAACGATAAACTTTTGACATGGACATTCTTATCAATTAGTTCCGACTACTAAATCGAGACTAAGAGGAGTGACATAGCTCAGCACGAGATAAGCATTCCACGCGGTCGAGAAATCACATAAGGGCTCAGAATCACACAAAAGGGGAAGGACGGTGCTCTTTATCGAAGAAGTACAACAAATCGCCATTTAGATTATCATGTCTAGCATATGCCTTTTCATAAACGAGTGATTTCATATTTGGGGATGGACCAACCTTTGTGAGTTGCTGCTCTCAAGATTTGATGCAATTAACAGAACCCTCAGTGAGTCTACTCATATTCTTAGGTTGCTCAACAGCAGGAACAGGTTCTGGGTTGTTTCCGCCTTTACGATTATGCTGCATGTGTGATTGGACCAAATGACCGGCCGCTAAAGCAGAACATAAAGAAAGCTCTCCTGCCAAAACTGCAGATGCAACAATGCATGCAAGACGACGGGCATTTTCCCCGGGATTTGTTGGATGAGGACCGCGCACGCCCAAAAGCTCTAGCATACTACCTTGTGGCTCTAAGATAGTTCCTCCTCCGATGGTTCCAACCTCGATTGAGGGCATTGAAACAGAAATCTGCAAGTCCCCATTGGAAGTTTTGTTCATAAGTGTCATACAGTTTGATGACTCGACATTTTGAGCAGGATCTTGACCGCATGCCAAATAAACCGCAGTTACCATATTTGCAGCATGCGCATTGAACCCTCCAACGGACCCAGCCATTGCAGATCCGATCAAATTCTTGCTAATATTCAATTCAACCAATGCATCCACGTCTGATTTCAAAACCTTGGATACTACGTCTCTCGGAATAGTAGCTTCGGCAACAACAGATTTACCTCTACCTTCAATCCAGTTGATTGCTGCGGGCTTCTTATCGGTACAAAAATTTCCAGACACTGCGACTGTGATCATATCTTCCCAGCCACAACTTTCGACCATATATTTTAAGGAATGCTCAACGCCTTTAGAAATCATATTCATGCCCATGGCATCGCCAGTTGTTGTTTTGAAGCGGATAAATAAAAGAGTTCCTGCAATTGCGGTTTTGATATGTTGCAAACGGGCAAATCTGGAGGTCGAGTTGAATGCCTTCTTGATAGTCTTTTGTCCGTCTTCAGAATCTAACCAAAGCTTACAAGCACCAGCTCTAGCCAAAGTTGGGAAAGAAACACATGGACCTCTCGTCATGCCGTCTTGTGTGATGATAGTATTGACACCACCACCAGCATTAATTGCTTTACAGCCACGCATGGCAGATGCGACCAAGCAACCCTCTGTGGTGGCCATTGGAATATGGTAAGCTTTGCCATCAATGATCAAAGGACCGGCCACACCAACAGGTAACGGCATAAAGCCAATGACGTTCTCGCAACATGCTCCAAAAACACGGTCGTAGTCGTAGTGGGCATATGGCATGCTATCTGAGTCAACAATAGGAGCATTTGCAAGCTTGGAAATAGCTTTCCGACGCACTGCAACAGCCCTAGTGTTATCGCCCAATTGTTTTTCCAAGGCATACAAAGGCAACTTCCCAGCAACCACCAACGATGAAACTTCCCCGTCGTTCAATTTCTTGAGCTCGCCATCTTGCATCTTTTTGACACATTGGTCAAGTGAAAGTAACTTGTTTGGCACGGTGAAGCTTATTGTTTCCTCCGTCGTAACCGAGTCATCAGAGTCATCAATTAGAGACTTGTGATCAACGCTAGCCTTGCGAGACTGGCTAGTCTTGGGTGTCGAGATCTGTTTTTCAATCAATTTTCTTGTGGCAGTTCTTTGATATCTTGTAGCATTCAAAAGGTAGGCATTAGCTGAAATAGACAAGGCAAAGCCGAAAAGTAGAACCTTGGAAATCAAGGAGTCCTTTATAGCATTTGAAATCATCTCAACAAAAGCAACGACATAATCCTCGATGACTACTAGTGTACCTAAGGGAACGTATACCTTTGGGCTGAAAAGAGTGACTAAAGTACCCTTCAGGCCGATAGTGATGTATTTCGAAGCGGCGCGTGACAAATCTTGTGGTTCAATAAGAAGATGGTTTAATCTTGACGAGCCATAAAACCAAGAGCTGCCCCACCAAAAGCTGTGGAAAGCAAAGAAAAGCCCAAGTGCAGCGACTTTAAACGAGACGGCAGTATCTTTAGTCTTCTCATCATTTGGATAATCAACTTCAGATTTACGGTTGGCAACAGTTGCGGCAACCAATGAAGAAATACCTTCCTCCTCCAAAGCGGATTGCAATTCGTTTGTTCTGCGGGCTCTGTTGATCTCGACAGTCAAAGTTAAAACGGCCGAGTAGAAAGTATAAACAAGCAAAAGATCGAAGGCCAAAATGAGACAACTTAAGAGACAAAAGTTTCTCAAGTTCTCCATTTCATTTGCGAAAAGAGCGGCGGAAGACAAAATGCCAATAATTACTATGTAGTCTCTTAGCATGCTGACAGAGTGACTACTAACGGCATTTGCAACTATTGACTTCACGTCAAGATGAGAGGCTGAGGCGCCCATGACCATTTTCGTGATAGAAACTTTATGCTTGAAGCCGATAGTTGCAGTCAAAAATGGAATTCCTTCGATCATTGACAACAATGATGCCTTTGAGTTGAATAACCTGGTAGCTGTAGCCAAAGCGAACAACAACGCGAACGCAGACGAGACAATTATGGAAGTGGCAAGCGTAAAGTTTGAGCCAGTTTGTTTCAACTCAACAAATACACTAATAATCGTGTAAATCATTGCAAAGTAAGCAAGCGTAACCAATGCAATGTCAAACGCCTCGGCGCTCTGCATCAACGAGTAAAGCTTGATGACAACATGTTTGGCATAGTCATAGATTCGACGCAATTTGTAGTTGCTTCTTGATTTCCACGTGACGCCCTCGTGGTTGATCTTATTTAAATTCAATAAGGAAGCTTCCAAAGATTCCGAGGGCACAATTAAGAGCCTCTCGTCGTGAACACCGACGACGGTGTTCTCTATTTCAGGGATCGACGATGACGCGTGTGTACGTCTAAAATCCAAGGGAACTATGGAGAACTGATCTGCTTCGGTAAATCCGGCGACATCGGTGACCTTTGTCCACTTGTTATAATTAGAGGCCCCGGGTGGGTGGTAAAAGAACACTTGATGCTGTCTTTCAACGGAGTCCGGAATATATTCCTCTACCACCGTCAAGTATGCTATTGAGGCCAACAAACACGTGATTATTGAGAAGTGAATCGGCTTTAGCGCCGCTAGTCTCGCCAACGAGGCTGCTCCATTTGTGATTTTGGTAAGCATACTGAAGGTTAGTAATCAGTGTGGAAAAGAGGGAACGTAAAGACGTGGCTTATGAGTTTTCGACAATAGAATGGAAATAAGAGAAGTCAAAGTTTCTCTTGTTAAGCAGAAGCGGATCTTATAAATCGTGTGCTACGTCGTGCCACATACGTCGTGCCAAAGTTGGTTGAATGTATGAAATTTTAAACAAGTACTTTTTTTTTGGACCTCTAAACGATGCGCGGCGCATACAAAAAACACGCGGCGGAACGACGACCCAGTGAGATGTACGAGAAAGCTACAAGAATCTCGCCAAATGCCGAGGCTTTCCACATTTTGATAGATGAGAAGGTTTAACATTCTTTATGACTTTATTTTCTTCATTTGAGAAGTATTCCGAAGTATAAAAGATCAAACACGTGTGCAAGTTTTGGTGGGTGGCTGCTTGATATAATGGGATGATGCGTCTTGTTTCCGGCCGCGCGTCCTCGGCTTCGCGATAAAGAAACCGTGTTGTGTAATTTGTAAAGGGTAACTCTAGCGCTTTGCACAATGACATATCTTTTTATTGATAAGTTTGATTTGCGAGTTATTTTCAGACATATCAATTTAAACGGAATTCAGAGGCTGTGTTGTCTTTCCGCGGCAGATTTGTATGGTTACAGAGACGCCCAATACTTCTCTAAAACTCTTCCCCTCTATTAACTGACCACTAATATCAAGCTTTTACCTCAGCTTTCTTAATATGCTCCCCAATTCAAATTCAATTTGGACGGCGAAAAATAGAAATCTGGGTCTTATAGTAGATTTCATTCTTGAGAAGATACATAGTTCATTGGACTGATGTATTCACGAAAAATATATTCTTTTCAGAGCTATATTAATTGAAAATCAGACATTTTGGGAAGAAAGAACTTCCGTTCAGAGCCTGAATAAAACTCAATTGGTAAAGGAACCTCCTCGCCCTTTTTTCGCGACAGCACAGCTAGAAATTCCATGCATCGAGACGTTGGCGGTCAATTGTTTTTCGGGACTACCAGTGGGCACCATGAAATGATATCTTTAGTGATATTTTAAAATGTTTTGGCCAAAAGATTTAAACGAGGTAAAGATTAGCTTGTTGACGTTTTGAATATATTCAAATCTCCCTTTTAGGTAATGTGAGTGACGACATGCAGATAGATAACGTGAAGGAAATTAAAGGTAGACCTCTCAGCTCGGTCGGCTCAACAAAAAGTATTTCTTGAATCAGAGCTCTTAGAGCTTGAAACCAAGCAACAGCGAGTCAAATTGTATATTCACCAAATGGAGGTAGTGGTGTGAAAGAGAAGGCCATATATCGTGCTATGCATACAACATGCAGTACATCCACAAGGCACCGAAAACATTGTTTCCTAATGCGGTAATAAATTGCAACCATTTATTAACTCTTCTAGGCAACTAATCAAGACCAGGAATCTAAAAACAATTTAGTGCATTCATTACCAGCTCTTGAAAAATGCTTTCCCAACTAGGAAAAATATAGATAGCCTGATATAGTAATACCTTCATTCACGCTATGTCTAAGCGCCTCTATTTATACCAGAACATTCTTCCTTTTCTTTTTCTATTACCCATCGAAATACATACTCTACACTCAAACTGTTTTAGAAAATGAAAGCTTCCACTGTATCCGCCACACTTATCTTGGCATTACTTGCAAATGTCCACGCTGCTCCAGCCAATGTTGGACCCACAACAACTTCCGCTCTCTCAAAAAGACAGACCGAAGAAATTAATGACCTCATTGTGAGAATGAACACCCACACAGCAGAGAAATCCTTGATTACAGACCCCTCAGAAATTCAGGCAAGAGAATACGCAATTGTGACTCAGATTTTGTCGGCCATCAACTCGACAAACTTAGCCCCTCAGATCATCCAAGGCTTGGTTGACAACGCCAAATTGCAACCAATCGTGACACAAGCCGTTGAAGCTATTATAAAAAGCGGCCTTGTCTCCTTGAAGACATTGTTTACTGCTTTGAATGACTCTGGCTTGGCAACAAGAATTATTAAAGACTTAATCAATGACTGCTCGTTGTATCAAGACATTTTCAAATTAGCTTTGAAGGAAATCGACAACTTGGTCAGCAAAATTGAGCAAAAGCTTGCTGGCAAGAGTGTATCCGTAAAGAGGGCCGATGAAGAAGAGGTGGTGGAGAGCCAAAAATTATCTGAACTCGAGAGAGAAAAAAGACTCGACGGTAACGAGATCGTCAACAATTTATTGGAGTCATTGGCCAACTCAGGCTTAGCCTCTTCGGTCGTCAGAGCATTGATTGTTGATCCTCAATTTTTGCAATACGGTGTAAGCTTGCTTAAAACATTATTCAAGGATAACCTTATCAATTTCAGCAGTTTGATTTCCGCCATCAAAGATTCTGGCTTGGTAACCTCTTTATTCAAGGAATTTTTCAACGTCTCTACATTGAAGACAGTCATCTTCAATGCATTGGCTGCCGCGTTCAACAATTGCGGTGGGTCAACTATTTCTGGATCACCAACTGGTCTCACAACACAAACATCCACAACCACTACCCTTCCTAGTTTCACTGCTACAGGCACCGCAGTTCCCTCTGGTACTGCCGTCGCATGTAAGAAGAGAAGAAAGAGAAGATCTTACAACTACTAAACGGAAGAGCATGAGCCGAGGCCCGAAAGCCTCAGAAATCTCGATAAATTTACTTCTTTATTCAGCTACTGGGCTGTTGAGTATAGAAATAAATTGTGTGCACAGTCTATACCAATTATTTGAGGCCGCAAGCCAATCAAATCACACCGTGCCATCCTTTTTTATGATCATAGTATACAATATGAATTACTTGATAACCTCAGAACAAAGTAACTTCAATAGTGATATTTTAAGAGTGGGTAATATTTAGTTTTGTTTGGAAACACCCAATTTAATGTAAGCCTAAAATCCCGATGATTTCGATCCAAGAGCAGAACTTAGAGAAAAAAGATGTAGCCAACTAAAGACTTTCCATATCCCTCAATGAACATTCTTTTGATAAAAAAAGCTTGGCTTTTTATCTATGACTAAGGGCTTTCCCTAATTCTCTTGCGGAAGCAAAACATATTACAAGAAGCAACTGTCCACAAACTTTTGTAGTTTTTCGCCATTGGTGAGGTGACTGAGAAACTATATGAATGGAATGGCATGATGTATGTGATGTGTCTTTAAGTAAAAAGCACAGACTAGTTTTCATGAGCTTGAATCAGAAAGACCAGATGAATATTCTTCTTTTCGAAAGAAACAAATCATATTACAGGAAGCCACTAAAAGTGACCAAAAACTATAAAACTATAGAGGAAAAACCTGCAACACGTCTGAATAGAATACTGAGCAATGAAGAGCTCCGACTTTCCCAAGCCTTAGCTCCTCCACCTTACTCTACCCGCTGCTTATGCTATATCAGCCCGTATCAGGCCTTCAAAAATCTCTTTTTATTTTAGGTTTTGAGCTTTGAAGCAAGCTAGTTTAATATTCTACTAGTATATTCTGAAATCAACGGGCGTGTGGCGTAGTTGGTAGCGCGTCTCCCTTGCAAGGAGAAGGTCACCGGTTCGATTCCGGTCTCGTCCATTTTTGTCACTTTAACTAATAAATTCTTAGAAATTTCAGTTGTAATAGTCCTCGTTCATTCTGGTTTATATAAAGTTGTTTTTTCTCGTTGTTTATAAGTGCTTTAATATTGAAACCATTTATTTTTTGCTCGCTCAACTATACAGTTCGCGCGCATCAAACATTAATTCTTCACGCGTTCGCGAGTAATCACAAAACCATAACAGCAGCTAGACAATTATAATGCCAGGGTATGTTAAGACGCTTTTGAAAAAGGACCTGTTTTCTTTGGTCTCTCAATAATTGATGGGCCTGATGATCAAATCAATTTGCGACAGGAGTACTTTCTCCATCGTGAAATGCATAATTTTATGTACATCTTTCCTTTGAAGACTAACATAATAGTGAAATTGTGTCCTTCCAAATAGGCCAATGTGGAAACCAGGTTGGGCTTCAGTACTGGAAGCAGATGGCTCTCGAGCACGGAATACGCGCTGATGGAACGCCTGAGCCTTTTGTCAACAATCAACTTCATTTTGAAAGTAGCAGTGATATACATCCCTCGGACGAGACAATGGTCCATGAAAGAACGGATAGCACTAACGTTTTCTACTCATACAGCGAGCAAAATAAGTATACGCCACGTGCGATTCTTATAGATTCAGAACCATCCGTTATCGGCAAGTGTATGTCAAGTTGCCCTATGTTCAACCCAAGAAATGTGCATTTGAGTCAGGGTGGAACAGGCGCAGCTAACAACTGGCGTCACGGCCATTCGTATGCAACGCAGCATGAAGAGCAACTCACGGATCTAATTGATCGCGAGTTAGATAAATGTGATAACCTCTCTGCGTTTCAGCTTTTTCATAGCGTTGCGGGAGGCACGGGATCGGGAGTAGGCAGTTTTCTTCTAGAGCTTTTGAATGACCGATACGGGCGGAAGAAAATGATCTCAACGTTCCTGATATTTCCTTCCAACGATAAAACATCCGATGTGGTGGTTCAGCCCTACAATACCGTATTGACATTGAAACGGCTCATTGAACACAGCGATGCGACATTTGTCTACGATAATGACTCACTAAACGCGTTAGAGTCATTGTTACTTTCCCCAGAATCAAGCACTCCCGGTGCTATGACATCTGCATTCGAAAGAGAAAATAAGCTCATTGCGTACGTCGCGTGTGGCGTTTCTAACCCGTTGAGGTTTCCAAGCTACATGTACAGCTCCTATGAATCCATCATTTCGACTTTGGTGCCCACACCCGAGCTTAAATTCCTTTCTTCATCCATCGCGCCATATGCAGATATACCGGGTGTTACGCATAGAAAAAATTACGTTAGTCTTAACGAAAGTGACATTATTCTTGAACTTCTTAATGACAAGTGCAAGATGAACCACGTTAGTCAACACCCGAAGTATATTTCAATGATGGACTACGTCGTTGGCGATAACCTTAACCAGCAAGAGATTCGAAAAGGTCTTATGAGGGCGCAATCAAGGGTCCCCTTTGTGCCTTGGACTTCTGCGTCTATTCATGTGGTCAACGGGCGAAAGCTGACATTTTCGAAAAGCAAGGGATTGAGCGGATTTCAAATTTCAAACAATACATCAATTCCACAACTTTTTTCAAAAATTGTCAGACAATACGATTTGCTTGCAAAGAGAGCTGCGTATATAAACTTATACACAGAGACAAGAGACCCAGGTGAGAGGACTCAGGTTCTTGGTACATTCAACGAATGCAAGGAGAGCGTTTTATCCACTATAGACGAGTACAAAGTGTCGACTGAGTTGAGCTACTTGGCTAATGATTTTCTCGACGAAGACGACGAGATGTCGTAGGTACGAGTTTTAGATGAAATTTCCGCTTCCATCGACTTAATAAAGTAGCCTCACGTGATATGTCTCAGGAGGTGTGGCTTCGGCCGAAGTTCAAACCTAGAGGGGTTGCAAGAATTGAGGAGAATTGGAAATATCAGTTTTCATAAAGGAGTGACAAAACATGAAGTTCACAATCGGTAAATGCTTGATTGAGTCATCTAGATCTCTCGCGTTAATTATGAGGTATCACCTGAAGGTACTGTTTCAGGAAGATAGCGCCGAATCTTATCGACGCAAATTCCGCGTCATACTGTGGATTGTCTCCCCCAAAATCTCAATGTGCATGCGCAGTGGCGAGCCCAAGCCCCGCCTCCGAATTATAAATACTGGGAGATTTCACTCATTGTCTTCTATAATTTTATCTGCCGGTTCTCAAAAATATGTCTCACTTGATATCCAAAAGGGCACAAGCACGCAAGCTCATTCATTTCGCTACCGACTCTCTTCATGGTGCACCAGAGGGATTCGAACCCCACAAAAACTTTGTTCATTTGGACTACGGAACGCCAAACCATGGATTCTTTCCAGTGAGTTCAATTCTGTTAACTGTGAAGGATAAACCTTTTGAGAAAGCAGAACTGGAAAAGTTGCTGGCTCTGATCACTGGCGAATCAGAAATATCAGAAAGTGAAACTGAACTCTTGAAAACCAAGTCTGTGCTTATCGAAAACCGCGCGTCAGATCCACAGCTTATCGATATTGCAACAGGTTTGCAGTACTGTCATGTGCAGGGAATTCCGCAATTGCGCCAATTTACTCGTGATGTAGTCGCCAGGACCAACCCTCCTAAATACAGTGATTGGGATACAATCGTCATTAGTGGCGCAGGCGAGGGCTTAAACAAGGCCATTGATGCGTTCTTGGACATTGGCGAGGTCGTGCTCTTGGAGGAATTTACATTTACTCCAATCTTACAAAATATAGAAAACTGTGGCGCAATTCCAGTTCCTGTCAAATTACAGTTTGAGCCGAAACTGGGCCAGACGCAAGGCATAGACATTGACTATCTATCAGATTTGCTCGAAAACTGGGACGAACTCAAGCCAGAGTATAAGGGCAAAAGACCGAAGGCACTTTATACAATTGCATCTGGACAAAACCCCACTGGTCTTACCCAAGATATTAACTTCAGAAGAAGAATATATGCTTTGGCTGAGAAATATGATTTTGCCATCATCGAGGACGACCCTTATGGATATTTGACCCTTCCTACGTACAAAGAATCAGAGATCGAAACTGGTCCGCCAGCGCTTGAAATTGACGACTATCTAGAAAATCACTTGACACCATCGTATTTGACCCTCGATATAAGCGGGCGAGTTCTTCGTGTTGAAACGTTCTCCAAGCTCTTTGCTCCAGGTTTGAGGTTGGGATTTCTCGTAGGCCATAAGAAAGTAATTGATGCCATTTCAAGGTACTCTGCACTTGTCACTCGCTCTCCCTCGGGAACTTCCCAGCTTTTGGTGAACAACGTTATCGAACAAAAGTTTGGCGGAGTAGATGGGTGGTTGAATTGGATTTTGAAGCTCCGTGCTGCTTATTCGAAGCGCAGAAATGTTTTGCTTTTCAATCTATACAAGCTGAATGCTTTCAAAGCAGGTTATTTTGACTTAATTGACCCTCAAGCAGGAATGTTTGTGAGCGTGTTTATTAAGTTTCCGGAAGGTACAAATCTCTCTGAGAAACTCGATTTATTGCAGTGGAAGTTCCGCGCTTATGGTGTTGGGGTTATAGCGGGTATCAAGATGGCCATAGACCCTGAGTTTAGTTTGAAGAGAGGCAATTTCTTCAGATTAACCTTTGCTTCTGCCGATACTGATGAAGAGATTGCCGAAGGTGCATCTAGATTCGCTTCCGCTGTGTATGACTTCTTTGAGAAAGGACTCGAATTTTAATAAATCAGACATTAGCGAGCACCTGCGCCAACACAAAGAATGCCTGGTTCACGGTGTAGGGCGCAGTGCTTAGAGCCCATATGAAGCACAGAGACCAGCAGATTCCATGAGTTTACAACGAAGTAATTAAAGCTATCTAATATAACTCAAAGTATGTTATCGAAAGTTCGATTCAAGGGATTTCCTGAAAAGTTTGATCGATCTGTGTGTTACACCTCTCCGTAAATTTTAGTCACGTGATTGGCTGATCGAGGGTCTCAGGCCGATTATCCTCCCTTTTAGAGAGACCTAATTCTGAGACACCACATCAGATTTGTAGAACATCAAACAAATTCCACTTTCCTAAAATGGCGTTCAATTTCTCATCTTTCACAAACAACTTGAAGTATCTTGGTGATAAAGTGACTAGCGAGTTCAATAACGAAGTCTTGCCTTTTGCACAGAGAACCACTCGGTTGGTCCAGGAGAGAATTGGCAAAGTCAATGTGGATGAGATCAGTCAGTTGCCCTCTGAGTACGTAGACTTAGCATCAAGATGCAACAATGTGGAGAAATTGTACAAGAATATTTTGAAGGTGACGCAAAATTACGAAAATGAGTCATACGATTACCCGCTCAATTTGCAGGAGTCGTTCACTGAGTTCGGCAAGAATATCTCCGACAGATTCTCGACTTTGTCGAAGGCAACTACGCCCGCAGAAGCACAGGCTGCCCTAGTGACACCCAGCGGTGAGTTCAAGCCGCCTAAGACCATGTATCATGCTCTCGCGCGGGCCACAGACGGATCCATTTTGACGTCTTCTGCCGACTCCAACCAGGACCCATTGATCAAAGCCTTGGACTTGTATTCTTCAAACTTGAACAAAATTGCCAATGCCAGGTTGGGCCAAGATCAGTTGATCAAGTCAAAGTTCAACGCGCCATTGAACACAACCTTGCGCTCGCTTCTTGCACAAAGCGCGTCGATCCAGAAGAAGGTGGAGGAGAAAAGAATTGACTATGATGTCTCCAGACAGGCCTTAGCAAACTGCTCAAACCCATCGAAAGAGCCGCAGTTGAGGGTGACTATGGAAAACGCCGAGGACGACTTCGCCAATACCGTTGAGGATGCACTCTCTGTGATGCAAAATGTCTTATCTCAGGCCAAGCCTATCGAGGAAATCTTGGAGCTTGTGAAGGCCCAATTGGCGTACCATAAGTTGGCCAGTGAGTTGCTTGGCGGAATGATCGGCGACGTGGAAGCTTTGGCTGACGAGAATGCAAACTTGCAGGGAAGCCAACTGAGTCAACGTAATTCAGAGTCGGGCGATTTTGATATTTAGGTAGGCTTGTCCACAGGCCTATCTTTTATTTAGGTTGGGATAACCTGTCTTGTTTTTATATACCACATTTAAAATCATCAGAAAATAAGTGAGTTTATGCAAATTTTTCAAATCGTATCTGGTGATGGCTTTTGCTTCCGGCTGGCTCAAATATCTCTCGAAGTGCGTCAAATTTGGTACCTCTGAGCAGGCCTGCCTTCGAACTTGAAGCCTTCCTATCATTCGTTTGCCTACATTGAAGTTTTCTTATGAGTTTGGTGTCATATCAGGCCTACAAAAGGTCTTAGTGATGAAAAAATGACATCGTTTATCCTATCGACTAATTCAATTTCAACGCCTCCAATCTAGCATCCGTTGCCGACCTCTCGCCCTCCAAGCCGAAAGTTCCCTCTAACAAGATAGCATGGATTGACTTCAAAGCAAGTATGGTATCCTTAGCATTGATAACAGCAGAGATGTTAATCTCGTTTGCACCCTGACTGATCATCTCTATATTGATCTTTTCGTCAGCTAAAATCTTGAACATATTTCCGGCGATACCAATGAGGTTGGCCATCTGTTTGCCCACCAATGAGACAATGGTCATGTTTCTCGTGATATCTACCGTGCCCATAAACCTGAGCTCTTTCAATGCGTATTTGAGATGGACTTCCTGTTCTTGTTGGACTTGCAAAGCCATGGAAACATGCACTTCGGAAGTACAGATCAAGTCTACAACCAACTTGAACTTATCCATGGTAGAAAAGAGACTGGCCAAAAACCCGTGAGACAACGTTTTTTTGTTCGAGTGAACATTGATCACTACGATATCTTGCTTGGCGGTGATGGCTGTGGCAGACCTTCTTTTGTGAGTCTGAATATAACTTGATGATAGCGTTTCATAAGCAGCTGGAGGGTGTGGCGGAGTTGCTTCGCCTCTTCTGCCTATGTTATCAGGATAAATAATTGTGCCCGATCCCGTCGGGTTTTCGACGTTCTTGATACGGATGGGAATCTTGGCCTTTATGACTTGCTCCATGGTGAAAGGGTGAATAACTTCAGAACCGTAGTAAGTCAATTCTGCGGCTTCATCAGGGGTCACACTTTCTAAAAGGCGGGCGGTGGGCACCTTTCTTGGGTCAGCAGTGAAAATTCCATCGACTTCCTTCCAGATTTGCAACTCCTCTGCCTGTACTCCCACAGCAATCAAAGCAGCACACAAGTCGGTATAACCACGACCCACACCATTAAGTAAACCCCCAGCCACGGTTCCGAAGTAACCAGTGAAGACTGGGATGACATCTGGGTCTACCGCGGCAGCTAAATCACCCAACTTCGTACTTAAAAACAGGTAAAAGTTAGAGTCAAAGCCTTTGGAGAAGTCGTAATCTAGTGGAATGACATCGCTCAAGTCAATGTAGACAGATTTCAACCCGCGATCGTTCATCAAAGATGACATAAACAAACATGACAACTTTTCACCGATTGACATGATGTTATCCAAGGTTCTAGGACTGATTTCTCCAATAACCTTGGACGCATGCAACAACTCGTGAGCTCTCTGAACTTCAGAATGCGACTGCGCGATTAATTCTTTCTGAATCTTCTCGTCCTTGATTTTGTCTCTGGCATTTTGCGTATGGTCGTCCTCGATAACTTGTAGCAAAGTGGAAAAGTCAGCGTTTTCAGCAGCAAGATCTGCTGCCCGAAGTAACCTTGACGTGGTTCCCTCGCTCTTGGTGTTGGACGACCTAGCTGAACATACCACTGCCACACGGCTTTGTTTGCTAAATTCCTTGACAATGGTATCAACAATATTTTCCGGGAATTTTCCCACTGAAGTTCCTCCGAACTTTTGGATGATCCAGCCTTGTGAGCGGAGTTGATGCAAGTCAAGCACCGAATTGTATGAGCTAGCTGGAGATTTTGGGGGTCGATTCATGATTGCTAGCAAGTTAAAATGCTATGGTAAAATATCAATAAAATTGTCCGATGGAATTGGGCACTTGCAGACTAGAAATTGAGCCTTTGCTTTAGTTGCAAGGATTTGCTTAACGAAAAAGTGTCAAGTTCGTAGGGCCGTTTCTTTTTCTGAAAAATTTCGACCCACCTCACCTATGACTCAAAGGCTTGGTACTGCATGGACCAAATGATTCATTATCACGAGATCACTTAATTGAGAACGCCTGCGTACAGTGTGGAGCTAAGATTGCAGTTGCAGCACTAGATTGCACCCGCGTGGTTCCATTCAGGTGGTATTCATTCACTTTGACAGGGACAATAAAGGACAAACAAAGACAGATAGAAGCGAAGTTCATGGCTTATGGAAAAGGTCTGTGAAGTAAATTGTCAATTGTCCAAAGTGGCTCAGTCTATGTTGACACGGGCCACTTTGACGCGTGCCACTTTAAGGACTCGCGATGCCCGATCACATGTTGAACTCTGCATTCACAAGTCTCAAATTCATTCCAAGAGAAAAGTCGAGGCTGTCGCAAGTGTTTTAATTTTATCGATGCTATCAGGAGTCTCAATATAAATGGTCCTCAGCATATAATATGTATCAGGGAAGTATCATCTTTACGTTTATATCAGAATTTGTTGTGATATAGACTATAATTTGAGAGCTCTAGAAAGAACATCGTATCGTCAAAAACTTTCGAGCTGGCTTCACCTTGGGATTCCTCGGAGAATGGCTTGTCGTTCAAGATGAGCCTATCATAAAGATACTAAAGATTGAATAGGCCCTCCATATAATATAAGGTTTTTGCCATTTTTAGAAGTTGCTTGCAAATAAAACCAACCTTGCATGAGCTTGGTTCCACGCTTGGGGCAATTTCCACACACCAATAACTGTGAGATTTCTTGTGGATGGAGCCAAATGAGATGTAGTTGATGAGTTAGGAATATTCAAATCGAGAGTGTTGGAAATATCATTTTATCTCAGAGATTTTCTCGGCTCTCGTGCTAGAGCTATTGATGATTAAAAGTGCTCGCTTGACATAACACTAGAGCTATTGATGATTAAAAGTGCTCGCTTGACATAACAATGTTGAAGAGATCGGAAGTTAGGCAGGTATATCAAGTTGCGTGCACCGTTGAAATTGATCATGTTTCACAAAATTGTCAAAATGCGAAATGATAGGTATCAGAGCCAAAATTGAAGTATCAAACCCACTCATATTTGAGAGCATGCCATCGGTAACTTTTAACGAATACGAGCACTACCGAACTCCATGCTCTCGTCTCGTTAACACAGTCTTTGACTCATCTCACAAAACATATGGTGCTTTAGCACCACTTCGAAGTCTCTTCCAAAATGGCCAAGTGGCTAGGATACTCTTAGAATTATGGTTGATCAGCCTTGTGATTTACCAGTACTGTTATACAGGCTTAGAGCGTCTAGGACAAAGTATATTCTCGTTTTTGTAATGGGGCAGTGCATCATGCTACCATCCACGCCGTGCACTTTCTAGCTGGCAAGTACGGCCCATAATTTGTCTGTACTGACCCGTATTTTTTTACAAGCAAAACCTTCTTAAACTCTCTACAGACATGAATTTTCGAAAATTAAATTGTTAAGCAGGAGCCTCACCACCTGACATCGTGAAAGTAGCCAGTGCGGCACGTTTGTTTTAGCAATAATAAATCACCTGTGTCAGCTGGCCTTGCCCCAATCATATGTACATCATGATAGAGTAAGTACTTCTTTTAAAACACATAACGCAAGGCTTATGTCTGGATTGTATACATATCTAGAGATTTAGGAGGTCAATCTGGAATTATAAAGACTCAGCGTTGGTGGCTTAATATAAGGCTGCAAAGTCGCGACTGGCACAATGAATTTGAGACACTGACTAAGTATTGAGCATTCTTCCTTTCAGAAAAAGCATATTTATGAGGGTAGCTACCCTAATGGGCAAAACAAGTTAAACAACAAAACAAGAAACATTCAAAGAATTTTTTTTTACAAATGTACTCACCACAATGGTATTTCGGGTTCCTGCTTATAACGATTTGTGAATGGCCTGATTCCGCGAAGGTCTCGGCTTCGGGCCATCGCCATAAGCTTCGACCAGTGAACTGCCATCTCTACTTTTCGTAATTATACTCCGACCTGATTCCCCTTGAGTTATAGACTTCGTAGCACTTGGAATTTGTCGTTCTGAGTGCAAGAAGCTATTCGCTAGGCAAACTTACATCCTCAATTAATATCTAATAGAAAGAATTATGACAAAGAGAGAAGGTGGATCTGAAGGTGACTCGCCAGTTGACGTGAAACAGCTCAAGTCCACATTCACGCATGATGAGATTCATAGCTTTTTAAGCACCAAAATCTTTGAAGAATCTTTCCAGGAGTCACTCAAAACAAATGTTCTAAACAGCCTGCCATATAAGTGGGGTACTGTCACAGAGCTCATCGATGACACGCTTCTCAGAAACGTCAGAAAAGAGGTGTTGAATGAGATTGCATTCACAAAGAAAGAAACAGATATTTATAAAGTCTACCAGTCGGGGGACTTGGCCAACTTATCAGGGCTAGACTGGAATGACTTATCCCGGCTTCCGTCGTTGTATAAGCTTCGTGCCGCGATATACTCGGAGGAGTTCCGGGACTTCATATCCAATGTCACCGGTTGCGGAAAGTTAAGTGGGGTCAAGACGGATATGTCGGTCAACACTTACACAAAAGGGTGTCATTTGTTGACCCATGATGACGTCATTGGCTCAAGACGTGTAAGCTTTATTCTTTACATGCCCGACCCAGACTTTTTGTGGAAGTCTCATTATGGAGGTGCGCTAAGATTGTTTCCCGCCATTGTACCGAATGTTCCCAAGACCGACTTTGAGACCAAGCTTATACCACAATTCAATCAGATCGCTTTTTTCACAGTTCAACCCGGTTTATCTTTTCATGATGTGGAGGAGGTTCGTGTTGATAAACAAAGACTCTCCATTCAAGGATGGTTCCATATCCCCCAGAAGGGCGAGCCTGGATTCGTTCCTGGTGAACAAGAAGAAACCGAGGCCAAAAGTACGTTACGTCTGTTGCAAACAAAGGAACTTCAGGAATTTGACTTTCCAAAACCCGTGAGAAACGACTTTCCAAGCGAAGAGGTGAAAGCCTACGAGTCCTTTGACTTGGCGGGATTCTTTTCCGAAAAGGATTTGCAGTACTTGTCCCAATTTATCAACCCAATCTATTTGACTGAAGCCTCGCTTAAGTCTTTAAAGAGCTCTTTCTTGGAAGAATCCGTCGTCGATATCAATGGCTTTTTGAAAAACGAGTATGCAGAGGTCTTGAGTAAGAGAATAAGGGCTACGGAATTGAATTCTAAAGCGCCACAAAGTGCCGATGAGATAGAGTTTCCGTGGAAATGTGCCGTCCCACCTCACAAACAAAGATACATGTACATAGATGGGAAGTCAGAGTTTCCATTACAGGAGGATGCTATCAGTATGGCGAATCACAGCGGTCCGCAGGAGTTGCCGAACTTTGAGCTCACTAAAAGATTATCAAGTAATGAAAGTGACAGAATGGTCATGGAGGTGGCCCAGCTTATGAAATCCATGGCTTTCCGCAAGTGGCTAATCTACGTGACGGAAATCATTCCCACAAGCGATCAGATTTTGGCAAGAAGATTTCGCCCCGGTCATGATTTTATTCTTGCGACGACAACCGAGAAGAACTTGGCTAGGAATGGAGAATTGAATATACTTCTAGAAGCCACGCTTGGGCTTACACCCACTGCTGCTAACGTGAATAATTGGGAGTCGGGGGAATATGGAGGCTATGAACTCTGTATGGCAATGAACGGTGCAGATAGCGAGGGAGAATTTGAAGACGATGATCCTGCTATTTATAAGGCTGGCGACTCAGCGGACGACTCGGTGTTATACACAAGCCAATGTAAATGGAACTGTTTGAGTCTAATGTTGAGGGACCCTAGTGTTTTAAAGTTCGTGAAGTATGTCAGCATCAATGCCAAGGGTTCCAGATGGGATATCACGGGCCAATGGAACGTAAAGAGCACTGATGAAGATGAAGAGGACGAGGAAGAAAAAGAGAAAGATAGCTGAGGCTGAATGCTGCAGTGATTTTTTGGCTGCCCATATCAGGTTTTGACAGAGTGAAATGCGCCTGGACACTTTGACAATTTAGTAGCCGTGAGACACACTTTTCTTTGATTCGATTTTGAACCAGATTAATACGGGGGCAACAACATATCACAATCGGAAATGAGATTATTTGGACTATCTTATATTTCATTCTATCGGCTGGTTATGTGTATTTGCAGCCTTCAAATTCTATTGGTTCAAGTCCGTCCTGTGTTTTGTAAACAAAGCAGTTTAATAACAAAATATGATAAATCAGCATTAGGTCTCTCCTATCCAACATTGTGTATCTCTCAAGTATTCAAGTCGACATGTGTTCCAGTGTTGATCATCGAATCGCTGATTTGATGATACAAACACAGTGAATATATTTATCTCTCCAGCTTTACGATTCATCTCTAATCTTTTGTTGTTTTCATTGATGGCTTCAATGTATTTGGTAATGTGGAAAAATTGGATGCACGGGCATTCTACTCGTCTCCAAGTAGATCAAATCAAAGCCTTTATGATTACTCGTCTACTGTTGGCTGAGACATTGTTGAAAGCAAGCAGATGGTTGTGAGCCGTGTCATTAACGAGACCCAGATCTCCAGTCTTATCCCGCAAACTATATTATTTCTTTTAGATGTGAAAGTGTTTGAAAGGTTGTATTGTGAGAAGAATATGTGGTAAAGGCTGAAAGCTTACCATGCGTTAAGTTGTGCAACCCGAAAGGAAACTCAGATATTATAATTGTTGAAGTCGGTCACATATGCACGCGGGCTTCTGTGCATGTATCGACTTAATACGAGTCCGGGCTTGATGCCACCGGACCTGTCAAAGTTTAGGTGAAGTACCACATGGCGAAACAAGCTACATCAGACAAATGCAACAAGCAAAAAATATTGATATGCCTCTTCTTCCTACTTTTTCTTGATTGGAAATTGGAGACGACCATTTTGAGCTATTATTTCTCCTGTTCACCTCCTCATAGACTATTGGAGGTGAACCTATCTTTTCCCTCGCTCTCAGAAATTGATAGAAGACTTGAAGGTCAGAGGGTCGTGAAACTTCGCCAAAACTAAAGCATTGAGTTCAATAGAATTCTCTTGTTCACTTTTACTACTGGAAAATCTAAGAAATGGCTTATTTTATATCATGAATTAGCCTCTGTCAGCCATTAATGTTTGACTTTTCAACCCTCCGTGTATATAGTTTAATGAGAATTATCATGTTCTAAGTACCTCACATCTAAGTCGCCATGACTTACCTAAATGGGGGACCTCTCAAGATTTCGGAAAAAGAAAAGCTCCTTCCGCACAAATAGATCCCCTTTCTATGGCTTTTGACTTTTTTATACGTGGGGACAAGTTGAAACGTAATAAGGCATGATGTGAAAGAGAAGATAAATAAAATTTATGGGAGAAATCATAAAAAGGGGGCTTGGCTCAGTCTGAAACTCGCTCCTGACACGAAGCTCCAGATCTATGGGCATATTTCCGATGCTCGCACAGGAAAAACTGACTTTTTGGGGTCAAGATTTCCAGGCGCGTCCGGGTAAACGTCGCGCACATCAAAGACATATCCACATGCGGTGCGAAAAACAGCACATGATTTTCTATACTATATAATATTTGAAGCTGCCTCCATAAGGAAATAGTATAGCCTACGAACCAGAATCACTTCCATTCTTTGCCACATATACACATAGAAATGGCTGAAGAGACCAATCCTTTAGTGGTGCTTGCCACAGTGGCTGCAATCATTGCATCCTTTATCGCATTGTACTATTTCCAGAAGAACAAGAAGCCCCAGCCGGTTTTATCTCCTACGGAATTCAGAAAATTCCCTTTAATCGAGAAAATCAGAGTCTCTCACAACTCATGCATCTATAAATTTGGCTTGCCCAAGTCTACGGACAGATTGGGTTTGCCCATCGGTCAACACATCTCTATTTCTGCCATTATTGACGGCAAGGAGGTCGTGAGATCATACACACCAATCTCAAACGACGACCAGTTGGGCTCATTTGATTTGTTGATCAAGACTTACGAAAACGGTAACATTTCCAGGTATGTTGAGTCAAAGAAAATCGGCGAGACTATTGACGTAAGAGGGCCAAAGGGGTTCTTCACTTACACGCCCAACATGAAAAAGTCGCTCGGAATGGTTGCCGGAGGTACTGGAATCGCCCCTATGTACCAGGTTCTCACAGCCATTTTGGATGACCCAACCGACAAAACTAAGATTCACTTGGTCTATGCTAACGTTGCTGAGAACGACATCTTGTTGAAAGCTGAGCTCGAGGCTTTGGAGGCAAAGCATCCAGAGCAGCTCTCCATTCACTACGTCTTGAATAACGCCCCCGAGAACTGGAAGGGTTCCGTTGGCTTTGTCACGCCAGAAATCATGGACGCCCACTTGCCAAAGCACCAAGAGGACACAAACTTGTTGATCTGTGGTCCACCTCCTATGGTATCTGCCATCAAGAAGGCCGCTCAAACATTGGGATATCCTAAGGCCAAGCCAGTTAGTAAGCTAGGCGACCAGGTTTTTATTTTCTAGATTGTATCCTCCTTTCATAAATAGGTATTTAAAAAGCGCAGCATAATAACGAATCAGGGAAAATTGTGATAACCATATGCTTTGAGTTACCTCTCTAAATTCTTTCCGCCCTTGTCTCAGAAATAGTTATTTCTTTATTCATCACATTTAATACTTGATTTACCCTCTTCAAATCGTGCATGCGACTGGCCATCTCGGCTCGGCTCCTGTTCGGTGCATGAGTAATTTTAGTATGCACTCCCTGGGCATGACTCCCGGAAGCATTTCAGAATCTGTGCTGCTTATCATATCATTCCGTGCAATTACCAATACTCTGTTTCTTCCGTTCCATTTCCAAATAATCACCCAAAACGTACAGAAAATATTATATCACAAACAGAAATAAAAACCCAGAGAAATCGTGTGCACTTTGTTTCTGCTTGATTTTAGATACCTGCCTAGCTTCATTTTTGCCTCCCATACTAGTTCACTTGCGATCGCCTCCTTTCTCACTTGGTGGATTCACTTCCTTCGAAACTGAGCTGTACCAACATATAAGTCACATCCACATAAAGGTTACTTAAATTCTGTAACTTCTACACTTTTCTACAATCAGCTAGAGAAGAATCTTTGATATATCATGCTTTCTGTCTATTGGATGACCCCGCTGCTACTACTACTACTGCTGCTACTGCTCGCTTCGGGGTCCACTGTCCGTAATTGGGACTTGCACGAAGGCTACATAGCCAACACTCTTGAAAATGACTACGTCGAAATAGACAACATTTTACGTCCTGCATTAGATAACAAAGAATACTCCCCAATTTTGCGCAAGCCCGCTGCAGAAAAGAAGACTCTTAGAAACGGCGAGGTCCCTCAATACGTTCTTGACTTTGCTCCATACGTGCACCTTTATTCGGAGGAACGGTATTTTCCTTACGATATCAAGAAATATGTCGAGCACTTCACCGCACAGTATCGAAATGGCACGGTGATCGAAGGCACGGAGAACGGCAAGTTGAACATCACGATGTTGGAGACCTTGCCCAAACGTGCCGGTATATACTTGACAGCAAACGAGGATTTCGATAAGGATCCAGACTGGATAACAGGTCTCAAGAACAAGCCTTCATTGAGAAATGGAGAAATCAAAGATGCGCCTGCCACTTTGATCGTTGTCGATAAAGGCAACGGCTGGGTTGACGCCTTTTGGTTCTACTTCTACTCTTTCAACTTGGGGCCTTTCGTTATGGGCTCAGGGCCATATGGTAACCACGTAGGTGACTGGGAACACTCGCTAGTGCGGTTTTATAACGGGAGACCTGTGATTGTTTGGATGTCTGCGCATGGAGGAGGCGGAGCCTATCATTACACTAACCTAGAAAAATACGAACTTGACAGAAATCACCCGATCATTTTCTCAGCCCGTGGCACACATGCAAACTATGTCTCTGTCGGCACACACCCGCATGATCTTCCTTACCAAATCTTGTGTGATTTCACGGACCGTGGACCATTATGGAATCCAACAAAGAATTATTTGGCCTATACATATGATGGAAAGTTTGTGTATCCAGCCGAAAGAAATGCTAATTCTAAGCACACTGGGAGAGAACTCGAGTACGGAAACTGGCTCACTTTCGCTGGACATTGGGGCGATAAGCAATTGAAGAGTTCTGATCCAAGACAAAAGCACTCATTGATCGGAGGTTACAAGTATATAGACGGGCCACGTGGACCCTTGAAGAAAAACTTACTTCGGATTATTCCTTGCGAACGGCACAAGTGGTGGAACTTCTGGAATGGCTGCAATGTACGCCAAAACATCAAGTGGGGAATCGGAGTGGAAAGCGAGGGATACAATTGCGGTAACATATTTTTAAGAATCAGGCCGGTCTTACTCCGAAAACTTCTTCAAAAAATTACCTGGGGCGGCTGGTTCTGTTTTATGGTGGACTTGATTTATGGTTAGGGCCATTTGGAAATTATGTCATGTGCGACCCTTGATTTTTTTGTGACGTGCGCGTGATTATGTAGCCCTGGACCCTGTTTCTTCTTCTTGATTTATGCACAGCGTCCTCGCCTATGAGTCAGATCACAAGATTGCCGTGGATTATAAAAAATGGTATACCTCTGTGTTTCAGGAAACTCTTTCTATCTCTTTTCTAAGGTCTTCGATTTTCCTAGAAGTTTTTAGATTTGTTTATGGACTTTTGGATGACTGTCATAAATGGATGTTACTACGGTCAGAGGGGCAGTGAGATAAAATGTAGAAAAAAAATCGCATCATATGGCTGCGCATCGGGCCCGATATTGAGATAAATAGGCTACAGGAATCTAGCTCTTGAAACAGATTGAAAATACCTCTCAAAATCATGTCGGTTACAGAAAAGTACGCGAATGATATCGAGGAGCAATATTGTCAAACTTCTGAGTCGCTGAGATGGCAGAATTTCAAAGATTCATTCAAAAGAGTCAATGTTGAAGAGGTCGACGAGTCATACGAAGATATGGATGATATTGAACGAGCCAACCTTCTCACAGCAAAATCTCCGCTCAAGCGTAAATTGAAGTCGAGAAATATAAGCATGATCGCCATTGGTTCCTCCATAGGAAGTGCATTATTTGTTGGTTCTGGGTCGGCTCTAAGTACGGGAGGGCCCGCAGGTATTTTAATCACATGGACCATTACCGGGTTTGCCATTTTCACAACAATGCAGAGTTTGGGTGAGCTTTCGGTCACCTTTCCTGTAAGCGGTGGCTTCAATTTATACGCCAGCCGTTTTATTGACCCGTCTGTTGGGTTTGCTGTTGCATGGAACTACTTTATTCAGTTCTTAGTGTTGCTTCCGCTTGAGCTCGTGAGTAGTTCGATCACCATGCAGTTTTGGAACAACTCGATTAATGCCGATATCTGGGTGCTAATATTCTATGTTGTTGTATGCTCAATCAACATGTTTGGCGTACGTGCCTATGGTGAAACCGAATTTGTTTTCTCCTTCATCAAGGTCATTGCCGTAGTGGGTTTTATCATCGTCTCGATAGTCCTAGCTGCTGGTGGTGGCCCAAATGGTCATTCACATGGGGCTGAGTACTGGTATAATCCAGGAGCGTTTGCAAACGGGTTCAAAGGTGTGGTTGCAGTATTTGTCACTGCGGCTTTTGCGTATGCTGGTGTTGAGCTCGTGGGCCTCGCTGCTGCAGAGACAGAGAACCCAAGAAAATCGCTTCCTCGTGCTATAAAGCAAGTCTTTTGGAGAATCTTGATGTTTTATTTAGTTTCCTTGACGTTGATCTGCTTCTTGGTGCCATATGACTCAGATAGGTTGCTTGGCGCGTCTTCAGTCGATGTCACCGCATCCCCATTTGTCATTGCAATCGAAGAAGGTGGTATTAAGGGATTACCCCACGTCATGAATGCTGTGATCTTGATCTCGATTATCTCCGTTGCATCTACCTCTGTCTACGCATCTTCGAGAACGTTGACCTCTTTAGCAGAACAAGGTTTGGCTCCCAAAATATGTGCCTATGTGGACCGTGAAGGTAGGCCCTTGGTCGCAATTGGTATTTGCAACGTCTTTGCATTACTTGCATTCATTGCTGCTAGCGGGAAGGAAAGCGAGATCTTCTCATGGCTTTTGAGTATATCGGCCTTAAGTTCAATCGCCCTGTGGATCTCTATTAATTGGGCACACCTTCGATTTAGGCGAGCTCTCAAAGTGCAAGGAAGAGGTGTAAACGAATTGCCATTCGTTGCTCAGACTGGGACTGTCGGTTCATATCTAGGAGGTGTAATCTTTATTTTAGTGCTTGTGGCTCAATTCTGGATTTCACTTTTTCCCGTGGGAGGAAAACCTAGTGCCGCCAATTTCTTTGAATCGTACTTGGGAGGAGTGATCTTGGTTGTGTTCTACATCGGACATAAGATTTGGAAGAAGAATTGGATCTTTCAAATCCCAGCCAAAAACATTGATATCGACACAGGCCGAAGAGAAACAGATCTCGAGCTCCTAAAAGAGCAGATACGCCAAGAAAAGGAATTACTAGCGCGCAAGCCCTGGTACTTCAAATTCTATCATCTCTGGTGCTGAACGCGCCACAAGCCATCTATCATTAGCAAAATCATGCTTCTATATATTATGAAACTCAATACAGTCAATTTTTTGCCTAAGACCTCCAATGTCGGTTCCACTAGAAACTGACCGCTAGATCTTTCGCATGCCTCACCACCTGTGCGTGCTTGATTGTATGTGAAACACACCAATTCTCAGGCCCTCTGATATTTCATCTCATAGAATCTTCACAGAATATATCCTCAAAAATATGAATGATATAAAAACTTTACTTTTCAATTCTTGAAGGCAAACTTCCTTCTACATGTTGTTCTTCTTTTGTACCTTCTCGATCCATGTGTTGGAGCGACCCTGCTGTTTCATGGCTCAGTTTCCACAGCACTATGCGCAATACGGCCTCCACATAAATGCTCAATACAAGTCTTCAATCGCGCACACTCTTTCCTTTCCACTTTCACACCGACACATGGCTGAGAAAAGTGGTTCAGGCCTACGAAGCCTGGGGCTTGGTGGTGTCTTAAAGTCGTTCACCAAGTCCTTGAAACCCGCCTCTGGGAAAGTGCCCGTGGTGGTCAATGCGAAGGTGGTGGGTGGTACATCAGACATGCAAAACCTTCTTTATCAGCTTCAGCATGACGCATTACCGCTTCGCGTTAAGGCTGCTATAAATATAACCAAGTCGTTAGAAACGTACTCTGTCTCTTCGGTGCCAGAGATATGGTATCTTGCGCGTGATTTGTGTGACAGAAGACTATCCTCTTCTGTGCGACAAGTGGGCTTGAATTTGATGGTGCTGTGCATCGAGCATGACTCTTTAGATGTCAGCAATAGGCTTATGTACTACAGAGATATCTTGGAATATTGTGAAGTGACTGAATCTGCGCTTGACCCGGAATTCGATTTATTCTTCAAGGCATTAAGGGCATTGACTGATGACGGAAAAGAAATCCACGACCTCTGCATATACAATCAAGACTGGGACTGGTTTCAGTTAATCGGTCAATCATTTCATATCCTTGGAAAATCATACGGTGAGAAAAGAAAACACCCTGTTTCCCCCAGGATTGATGGCAATTTCATATCTGAGTTCACATTGTACCTCCGAAACTGCTTCAAATTCAACTTCTCGATCTTAGATGAGCACTTCATCTCGTCTATTTTGAACAACTCTTTTCATCTTTCTTCTGCAACGGAAGACCTTAGTATTTTGCACTCTTTGTGTGAGCTTGTGCGCACAATCACCATCTTTGCTTTCATTCCAGCCGACTCATATGCCACCACAGTATCTTTTTTATGTTCACTAGCGCCGTTAAGCGAGGATCTTTTTGAAGCTTCTTGGAGCATTATGTCGAAAATATTTTGTACGTCCCCTTTACACGCGTTGGATGCCACAATGAATATCTTTCAAGCGCCGGATTTGCGGGCTTTGACAGGCGTCGATGTGAGCCATGCGCAACTAAAAGAAAACCCCGACTACAAGTACTTGTTCGTGGCATTAGGAGCGATTTCAATGTTGGAAAGTATGCTCCTCTTGTGTGGCTCTGATGAGGTTGTGGAATCATTCGATTTCCAGTATGAGACTCTTTACTGGGGGCTAACTGATTGCTTGCACCTTGACATACCAATTCTAAATAGTGGTGTTCTCAGAATTTTTGATCACTTATTCACCATATCTGATGATGATATCATTAACGAGCGAAGGTTTTCGATCCTATTTCCGTTTTACACGTGGTACGCATCATCAGGGTCAATATTCCTGTTGTTGCAAAAACTCAAAATTCATAGCACGCAAGATCAAAGTTATTGGAGCGCAATATGTTGTTCACTTCATGAACGACTCGCATCAGAACATTTCGTTGCGCCCGATGATAAACTAGTTGCGCTTTACTTATTGCATCCGGATCTCCTCAACGAAAGTATAATAAAATTTGTCATGACATTCTATAAGGAGAACAGTCTATGTACGGCGACAAATTCCTCATGGAAGGAAAACTGCAAGCTGATTCTATCTGCTTTCTACTTTCAAAAGCTGCACACAAAACGGACTCCCAACATCAGAATAAACACGCTCAATCTAATCAAGGATGGACATGAGCGCTCCTTAGTACTTCTAAACGATGATTCGGTGGGCATGGAATGCATCTTGCTCATACTTAAGTACTCTTTGACGGAAGATGATGAGTCTGTATTGCATCATTTTTTGCATACGATCGTCCATGAATTTCTTCACACATCTAGCTTCTCATCATTCCAAAGGGTGCTCGCAGTTCTTGGCTCTTTTTTCAAGGCACCGGATAATTTTGAAGTTAGTGATGAAAAACACTCTTCAAAATCGCTCAACTCTGCTCCATACAAGTCAAAACCGCGATCACTCGATGGGTCCTTTGAAAGCGACGGTATCAAGATTCATTCGTGGCAGAAATTCTTGTGTGAATTGGCCAAGTCTTCTGGACGCTTGTTCGCCAAATTGACGGTCAGCTGTCCGAGGAAGACTCAAGAAGTCTACGACTTCCTAATTCAAATGCTTGAATTTACGATTGAAAGGGGCGTCCACAAATGCCTGCTCACCATTATCCGAACTCTAATCCGTCTTCGTTCAACTTCAAAAGGTTTTATATATTTGTGTGAACCAACAGATATGAATGGCATGGCAACTACTTTTAAAAGAAATATCTCGGATGATTCCTATGTTGAAAGTGACCTGTACTGGTGGCATTTTCCCGAAACCTTGGAATATTTGCCGAGACAATTCTTTAATAAACCGAACAAGCAGATCTTTAATCATTCTCAAGAAGCTGGTTCTTCTTTCTCGAAATCTGACTTTGCTTCACTTGATCTCCTCAAATGGCTCAACATAGTCATAAGAATTATCAAGGAGTGCATTCATTGGGAATTATATTCATATACCTTGGCGCATCTTTGCTCTCAACTTTTCAATCTATCACTTTTTTGGCACTTGAAGGAGCAAGTCCTAACTATCCAAGAGACAATTTGCCAGCAGATCATGCTAAACTTCCCAAAAACGCTTACATTTCCCATACCAGGAAGTGATATCAACAAATCAGATCTACAAGTTGCTCTTGTCAGGATGCTATCTTCTCTAATAGGATATCACGATCTTTTCGATAAGCAAGATGAAGAAAGTATCATTAAAGCTTTGTTGTTTGGATTAGGTTCTTGGCAAAAGACTGCCATCCCGTGCATACACATGTTGACCATATGCTGCTACGAAATTCTGGAATCTCTCAAAAAATATTTGATCCCAATTTTGACAAGACTACAAACCGGAGTAACAAGTGTTCTTGCTAGTTCTTCCGCCCTTGAGTTCTTGATGGCATTGATTCATGTTCCTTCCTTGACTTCCAACTTCACAAAGGACGAGTTTCGACAGGTTTTCGCAATTTGTTTCAGGTACATTGAGCATGCTCTCAATGCAAAACAAAGGGGTTTCAAGGAGAAGGAGAGTTTCACCGAAGGAAGGTACCTAAGCCATGGAGTCGATGCCGAAGTGGACGTCAAAGCATCAACTCAGTCAATTAAATTAACGCCTCTTCTCTACCAATATCTATTGGTAGTCTCTTATGCAGTGATTACGAGATGGTTCATCAAAATAGATTTGACCGAGCGCTCCCAGATTAGCTCTTTCGTTGTGAAAAACATAGTGTCATGCAGTGGGGCAAAAGACTTTGACCATCTCGATGAAATGACAGTTGCGTACCTCGATGCCATAACACGCTTCACTTACTGTGATATTCCACTCAAACTTTTTACAAAAACTAATTCCGTCTCTCGGGGCTCCATGCGCAGATGGATTATCGGTCACGCCATTGTTGAGATTAATACGGCAGTTCAAAGTGGCGACTCAACAATAACCCTTAGACGACCATGCGGAATTTCGTCTTTCGATTTAAGATTGGATCCAAACATGATTCCAAACAATATGAGCACAAACCCCCAAAAGAGCATGATGTTGAGTAGCCACTTGTTATTGCAGCTCTTTAAGCCATTGGACCAAGAAACTATATCCAAACCTATAGCATTGTTGGACGACGCGTATACAGAAAGAGCGATTAATGCATTTGACCGCATCCCAGTGGTTTCGCATCATAAAGCAGGTATTCTATTTATTGGGCCAGGACAGAAACTGGAGGCCGAAATTCTCTCTAACACAGCAGGATCTCCAGATTATCATCAGTTTTTAGAGGGTCTCGGGGACATGGTGAGACTCAAATCGTGTGATTCCATATATGTGGGAGGGCTCGATAAAGAGAATGGGACTGATGGAGATTACGCCTATTTTTGGAGCGACGAACTAACGCACCTCATTTATCACACTACCACCTTGATGCCCAATGCGCAAAATGACAAATATTTCTCCATGAAGAAAAGACACATAGGAAACAACTATGTGAATGTGTTTTTTGATGAGTCGGGGCTCCCATTCAACTTCAATGTCATTAAGTCGCAATTCAACTTTCTCAACATTGTCCTCAGTCCACATACGGCGAGATTCAATGAGGATGATGCCCGTGGACGCAAATTCTACAAAGTAATTACCTACAGACGAAATGGGGTACCTGGGATTTTCTCCACGACACACTTCAAGCTTAGTTCTTTGGAGCAATTGCCTCATTTGGTGAGAAACATAATTATCATGAGTAACCGCTTTTCCGACATTTGGCACAACCTGGTGGACGAGACTTTTACAACAAGTTGGCAG
Source organism: Metschnikowia gelsemii (assembly GCA_030561745.1). Taxonomy (NCBI): domain Eukaryota; kingdom Fungi; phylum Ascomycota; class Pichiomycetes; order Serinales; family Metschnikowiaceae; genus Metschnikowia; species Metschnikowia gelsemii. Next base: position 281,260 of record JAKTYA010000001.1, read on the forward strand.
TTAAGAGTAAAACACCTCAATACATTGAGAGAAAAAACGATTGAGAGTCAAAAGCAAATCAGAGAGGAGCAAGATCCTAAACTTTCGCCCATTACCCAGACTAATGCCTCCAAGAGCACCGCGATGTCTTTCTTGGAGCAACTACAACCGCATCGCGCAGCAAGCGGCGGGGAGCAACCACAAGCTGAAGCCTGTCCGGGTAATATCGTCAGTGGTGACGAAAAGGATTTGTACTCCCTTTTGGAATTTAACTCGTATACTTGAGCTACGTTAAAGACTTACAAAACTCAAGCATATTGTACATTGTCGAACTACTGAAATTTTTGGAAGGTGTTGGAGTCTCAACGGAGGGGTTCAAAACGAGACGCGGCTGAGTTATTGCGTTGCAATTTCCTTTGCAGCAATGAGCCTGATGAAAACGTGCGTAGCTTGTCAAGAGGAAGTCAGGTCTCGAATTGACCGGATTTATCACCCCTGGTCGTGTACAGGCGAATGGCGTGTATTAGTGTGAAAGTACATATCAACGTGACGCAAGTGAATAATGCAAATCCTGACTTTAAATTTCTTCTTTTGACAGTTTTTCCGTAATAGAAATTTGAAGGGCCTCGGCAATCTGATGAGAGAGGGATAAACTGACTCCACTTTACAAAACCCTGCTATCTTTTGCGCATTTGCCACCCATGAACCTACTCCCGAGTTTCTTTTTTTTTTTTTTTTTTCTGGTGTTTGACGTCACTTTCTCTAATCGCGGAGATTCTTGTTTGGGAAGATTCCGACTCCGCTATTAGGTCGCGCTGCACAGCCGCTATCTATTTCGATCTATTGAACACAGCTTCTCAAATAATTCCGGCGAGGTGAGGCGAGTAAGAAGCAATTTCGCACTTTGCTTACTCAGACCGGAACCATAAAAAGCAAGATTGAACTTTTGGAAATGAAAAGGATAGTTTATATTTGAGTCCCCGCTCCTGCTGCGCCCATCGCAAGTCTTATATTTCTGATTGACGGAATTGTTTGAAAGAACTGAAAAGGTTTTTGTATAATCTGTTCACTCGTGGCCTCTAGTGTAGCACTATTTAACCACAATTATCAGCAGCGTGTTTCGCAATTTCATCCAATATTTTCGCCATCAATTTAGGACTTCGCTGCTAGAAATCTCCCAAGTTTCTTTTCTTCACACCACAAAACCCCCCAAAATGTCAACGGTTCTTACATCTCAACCAGAATTGCAGAAACTAACCTTCGCAGCTCTTCTGTCGGTGAAATCAACTCTAAACAGAGAATCCGAAGCTCTCAAAAATCTCGCTACTCACTATATGGAAAATGTCGACACTCAGCTTGATATGATGCATAGTATAGGTCTCTTGTACGATGCACATAAGAAGGGAGGCAAAGTGGTTTGTTGTGGCATTGGAAAGTCATATAAGGTTGCCACCAAGACTGTTGCAACGCTCAAGTCTTTAACGATCAATGCTGATGAGTTACACCCAGCCGAAGCTCTTCATGGCGACCTCGGTTTGCTTCGTGACAATGATTGTCTTATTTTCTTCACAGCCAGCGGAAATACCCCGGAGCTCATGCAGTTGCTTCCTCACATCTCGCCCAATATTCCTATAGTGTTGCTCACAAGCTCTAAGCAGTCCAAGTTAGCCTCCCACCCTCAAATTACAAGTTTATTGTACGCAGAGTTGCCGGAACATTTGAAAGAGACCGTGATTCACGGTATTCCTGCTCCTACGGTATCTGCCATGTTGTCATTAGTTTTGGCTGATGCTGTGGCTCTCGCTCTAGGGGAAATGGTTGAGATTGACCACATGAAGAGAAAAAAGACTTTCTCAATGAAGCACCCTGGAGGTTCGATTGGGTCCGATCTCAGTCATTTGAACGAAAATTATAATCGTGCTAGTTCGTCCTCCTCCCAGGCGGACTCTCTTTCTGGAAGTTACTCCTCTTCGTTGTCGCTAGATCATCTCCGAGAGTGTTTCCAGACCACGTCGGCAACGACATCCCCGGGTTCTATTACTGATGAACCTCAAACTGTCAAGGGCGACTTTGATTTTTCTTTGGCATTCATGAATTCAGGGAAAGAATCCTGTCACAGAGTGAGCAAATCCGATTTCTTAAACTGGTCTGAATTAGACTTCCTCAAGAACCTGGCTCTATATGAATATATTGTGTTGGAGGCCGATCTGAAGTCATTGGCTTCTGACACTGCCAAATTGCGCTCGATGTATAAGGACATCACTGGTCTGCCGGCTGGGTTCACCAGTGTTGGTGAACTTCTCCCAATCTTTCGAGATGTGAATCCGGGTGATCTATGATGATGTATATTATTCACCCCAAACCTGATGTCTCATGTGGAGAAAGATATGATAATTCAGTCTGCTTTTTTCTGTTTCTTCTTCTTTTTTTGTGAGAATATGGTCTTTGGTGGCTTTATTCGACTCAAAATTTTATGTACAGTTTATAAACTCTTTATAAGGAAATAAAGGATATGCTTGGTAATCCAAAGCACCTTTAGACACGATCCGCTTCCACTAATGCTGTTTCTGCTACAGCTATCATCTTCTCAACTGAAGCCAAATGCTTGCCGTAGTTGTTCTTCATTGAAAGTTGCTTCAAGTATTGCCTCAATTTCACAACCAACTTTCTCTTCTCCTTACTCTTTGGATCGAACCCCTCCACAAGCTTTTGGATAACATAATTGGCATACTGGTCTTTCATCATTAAAGCAAGAGGGGATTCATCATCGACGGTCTCTTTTTCAAGTTCCTCGTTTCCTAGCATAACTTCATCGAGGATCCTTTGTCGCTGTTTCATAGATCCGTGCTTGATACACTTTTCGATGACATTTGATGCAAACTTATGCTTCGAAAAATTAACAATTGATCCAAGTGCCACCTTAAGAACTTCCTCCTGGTCCTCCGCCTCACCATGCTCGAGTATGTGCTGTATCACGTAATTTCCGTATTGATCTTGGATCAAGTAGAAGATGAATCTTTTCAATTCATTAAGAATAAACTGCTGGTCTTCAGGGTCAGAGTATTCCAACAATCGCTGAATGACTCTGCAACCGTAAGGATGCGTCGATAAATGATAGATATGGTTTCTCAAACTGTCGAGGATGAATCTTGTATGGTCAAATGGCATTTTCTCGATAGATTTCTGAATGACGTGATTTCCATTTTGGTCTTTTGCACAGATAAGGATGAACTCTTTTAACTCGTTCACTATTGTTATTTGGCCTTCAAGTTGTATGTATTCCAAAGCTCTTTGGACAACACGACAACCATACATCTGTAAGGACAACTCATAGATATTGCCAATCATGCTCTCCAACAATATTTGCTTTTGAGTTTCGGACCCATGTTCAAAGAATTTCTGAATAACATAGTTTCCAAAAACGTCTGTCATCAAGTCGAACGAAATATCGCGAATTTCGTTGAAGGCAATCTCCTTTTCCTCTTCAGATGCATTGGGAAGCTTTTGTTGAATGAAGCGTGACCCATGTTGGTCTCTCGTAAACTCGACCACGTGACTATAGATATCCTTTAGGAAATATTCTTTTCCCTTCGAGTTGGAACGCACCTCTTCCAAGAGAGGAGAACGATATATATGATGACCGGCTTTACCACCACTAGCATTTCTTCCCGACTTATTTTTCTTTCCCTGCCCATTGCCGGGCACATTCTGGTTGTTGGGCTTGTTTGATGTCGGCACTGAAATTGGCTTCTTACCTCTAATGGGGCTCTTTATGTCGGGGGAGTTCCGGGGGCTATTGTCGTGACTTATGACCGCGACTGGGACAGTAGGAGGGGGGCCAGGAGAGGGAGCCGGACCATAGATCGAGTAAGGATTGAATGGTTGAAACATAAATGCTGGGCCCCCTGGGTGGAATGACCGATTCATCAAGCCAATTCCGGGTAAGCCGGCAGGCTTTAACTTCTCCGTCTTATCCGAGTTCTCGGAAATGCCCTCCGCATCAGCTTTGGGGGTATCAACTTGTTCGTTATTCACAATACTAGGATCCATAACAGACATGGGAGCAGCGTAAGGCATCATTCCATACATACTTCCGTCCACAAATTGAGCCCCGTTCATCAAAAACGGAGGAGGGCTGACCGGAGGGAAAAACTGTCCGGCTCGGGGAAAAAGTTGTTGAGCGGGCACAGGTGCGCCATCGAGAAAATGATTGAAGTTTTGGTGAGGCGTGAAAGAAGTGGCTGTAGCGGGATTCCAGAAGTTCTGGTGTTGATTCTGAGGCTTTTCGGCTCCTTGTGCTGAATGAACGCTTGTTTCGGGCCCTTTCGTCAAGACTGCAGAGGCCTGAATCGGCGAATTGTTGTTATAGTTATCAATTTTTTCACTGATCGATTGGTGCCTTGAAGTCCTACTTGGGATGTTTAGGTTCTCGTTCAAGGAGCCATGGGGAGAGACTTGAAAAGGTTTCATAGATGTCTGCTCGCTGTTAAAACTAGTCCTGCGGGGCGCTTCGTGCTTTCCATCGAGAGCCAATGATCCCAATGAAGTAGAGAGCTCGATTTCCTTGGTTGCATCTGCAATCGAGGAGAACTTATTTAAAAAACTTTCCTGCGGAGGGTGCCTGCTTGCGATACCGCCGCTGATAGAGGCTGTACCAAGCGGGAATCCTTGAGTAGCCTTAGCTGGTGTAGGTGCTGCAAGAGAGTGCGGCCCTCCAGTGCTGGCCGCATATGAAACTTGTGCGAGACTCGATTTGAAATCAAACAAATTGCCTTCAAACTCGCCGCTGTCGGTGAAGGAAAAGCTGCGCTGGTCGCCTCGAGTCGGAGTAAACAAATCCGACACTTGAGGCTCGACCTGATCGAGAACTGATCGGTAGTTACTTGCCATATTTGGACTAGAAGGATTTGAGCTGTTGGACCAGATAGTCTCGGACGGCATTTTTTATGTACAAGTATGAGATGGAAGAGACTGGTTTTCAAAGCGGGGCTGTCTGTAGCTGGCTGGGATACGATTCTTGGTTGACAGTGGTGAAGTGATAAACTTATATGTGGAGTAACGCCCGATTAAAGTGAGCAGTCAAGTTTCTTCACTGGTGTATACAAAGATAGACTTCAGCTTTGGGGACAACCGTCTTAGAGAAACTAAGCACACCTTGCGCAAATTTGGTGCCACAGTGAGAACTCAAGGGTGTCAGATCTCGTGAACCGTATGACCAGGGGAATTATGGAAAAGTTGTGAAACAACGACGCTCAGCTATGTGATCCGAGCTTCGATAGGGGTAGAGTTCGCAGACGGCACTTGAGTATCGTGGCGAAAGGATGGAGAGGTAAAATCGTGAAGGACGGCTCAAACTCGTGATTAGGAAACAGCGAGCCTAGTACTTGTTTGAGTGCAGGTCAGTGGCTAATTGTTTGAATCTCTGATGCCTGGTGCTAAATCTGCAACTTATTTAATCTTTGTCAATTTGAGTCAATAGATACTATTTGATTAGGTGGCTTTATCTAAGGGTGCTTAGCTGTGGAATTTTAAGTCTATTGATTTTTTTCTTGCGGAAAGTGTTTTCTGCTTGTTTGGCGAACAGATCAATTTTATTAATTTCCGCCAATGCTCACCCTTCTAACAGCCATTTCAACCGACCAAAAAGTTTACAACAACCGTAAGGGGGAATGTACAGAATATCACAAAAATATCTCAGATACTTATAATTTTCTCATCACTTTCTTCATATATCTACTTTCTAGAATCAAAGATATAGTCCTTTGGACATATATTCAATTCCATGAGTTTGATCTGGGCCAGCAGTAAGTCCATCAAACATTGAACAGCTAGCAGCGAACTCTACCGTCTTCTGCTAGAGTTAGGCATTAGTGAAATCGAATTATCAATAGAATATTCAGTGAGTTCTTTTCCCTATATAACTGATATCACTTTCTAGAATTTAGCTGGGTTCATTTTGTTCTTGTGAATGTGTCTTACATCCGCTGGCGGGCGCGACCAAATATCTTCGCGCTTTTATAACTGAGCTCTCTACAAAAAGTTCAGAGGACGCAGAGGACCATGAAGCTTTATCCGGATCGATCTTCATTTGTTTCTTAACCACGCTTTGCATAATATGCCTCGGGGTCCTCGTACTGCGCACGATAAACTACTAAATCTTTTATATAAGAAAACAGTTCCTGAAGTCAAACCAAGGATCCCTTTAGTTAAGCGGGTTCTCTACGAACAAGAGCCAAACTCCTACCCAGCCAAATCTGCTCTCGATGGCTTGATGGAATATCTGTGGAAAAGAGAACCCATTGAAAAAGCTATGGATGATGTTTGTGAACGAATCCCAAAAGTAAACAAGTCAGTCGTGCTACAGTTGAGCTGCAAGAATGCATTTGTTGGTAGATCCGATTTGTTTAACATATATCCTGTTGTCTCAGAGCGTCGCTACCTTTTAAAGGACTCTCTTGAAAGCGGTCTAAACTTTCATTTCATTAAGGCAAGAAATCCGATCTCCTTGCTGTTTCTTGCGTCATACTACCTCGTATTCCCAAATTACAACCAAGCATGCGTGTACTACTTGGAGACGCTTGGTAAACAGATCAATGGTCTTGAAATAGACCTACAGTTTGTTAATCTCACAGAAAACCACTTAAAACGCATGGCCTCGCCATTTCTCAATCACCCTGCCCCGATTGAAAACTTCGAATTCATTTCTGAGAACTTTGGGCGCTCCCCCATCACAGAACTATTTTCTACTTCTCCAGCGCAATTGAATATCATTAACCAGTTGAGCGCTTATCCACAAGACAGGTCGAAATTCCAGGGTATACAGAGAGATCCAATTTATAATATGTTGGCATTATATCTGGGGCTATCTTTCAGAAATAGACTGGTCATCGTCCGTAATTTGCCTTTCGGGGTCACGGGCCCCGCCTTAGAAAGCTTGCTCTGGGATTATGACTTCGAAAACGAGGACAACCCACAAGCTTCGATCACCAATTTGTATTCAAATGCTTCAGCGCAAATTACACTAACGCTTATGAAGTTTAAGGATAATAAGAATGCCATAAGATTTGTGAGGAATTATCATGGCCGCAGATGGGAAAAGGTGTCAAACCGGAAGGAGAAATCTCTTTACGAACCCATCCTCTGCGAAATTGCGTATTAAATATAGAAAGGTGCCTATGAGGCCGTTTGCTCAATCTGATATCTCCCAACATATTCGTTTCACGGTCATTAATCAGTCAAGTCGAAACTTTTCCAGCCGGAACGCACGATTTTAAATTGGGATGTCTGATTAGCAGATGCTGCCGATATCGAGTCACTCGAGTGGCTACCTTTCAGGTCATCAAGTATGATATATTTCTCCCAAATTTTTTTTAATTTCCAAATGATAATCACGGTATCGTTTCCAGACCATCCTATCACGGCAGTGTCGTTTCCGGAACCCGAATCGAAGTCCGAATGATATTGACTTGTATTCACAGAGCAGAATGACCACGTAGACTGAAAATAGTTGAGCAAAGGAAGCGGTAATCGTAGTTTATTCAAAACATGTTGTCTGTTGGCAGGGATGTCTCGCGAGACCTCTCCGTCCGCGAAAGGATCGGATGGAGGTGTGGTGAGAGGTGGTGCGATATTAAACACATGTAAAGTGTTTTTATCGGATAGCACAGCTAAATTGGAGTCATTGGACGAGAATCTCATCGATGTAATGATTGCTCGGTCTAAACCTCTTCGGAACTCGTACATGAGTGCAGTAGACTGGGTTGAATGAACACGGATTATAGTACCTGATTCGCTAGCAGACGCCACCATTGTGCCTGTGCGATTCAAGGCGATAAAGCGAATATTTGACTTATGTGCTTTAACAATACTCACTGAATTCCGTTCTTGTCCCTCCGGAGAAACGTCAACAAGTTGAATCTGACCCACAGCGCGCCCTGGAAATGCAAGGATCTGACATTTAGAACTCTCTTTGGACAAACTGCCGTATTCTGGCCCAGAAAGAGACGAGTTCGACGAGCTAGAATGAACATTCAGTGATGCTGAATGAATTGATAGGTCGGCAAGACCATGCTCATTTTCTATTGTTTCATAAGTGGCAATCTTTTTGGGAGGCGCGGAGAACTCATAAACAATCACTTGGCTTAAGAGGATAACGATAATTCTTATCCTAGACAACAACACATTCAAAACTGGACTCATAAAGCTCAAACTCAAACTAGGTCTTTTCTTTAGATCATCCCAAATTATCACCTTATTGTTGGGAAACTTTGGGTGTTTTCCGCCCCCTACCATAGCCAAGTAGTTGGTTCGATGTAGCATAGAGATTCGCCCTATTCCTGTGCCTCCTCCATTAGACGGCGAGAAGTTGCGACACACCCGTAGATCAATAGGATTAGTGTTGTAAACAAGGAATCCCCGCTCATGTGCAATAGAAAAACATCCCTGATCTTGATTAAACGAAACATGTAACACCTTCATGTTTTGGTGCTCGAGGTAGTGACCGGGGCCCGTGTTCATATCTCAAATTCCCACCCCTTCTATTTTCAAGCGATCTATTTCCTGTAGTTTTCCTTTTGCAAAAGCGGAATTATTGACCTTCAGAAAGACGTGTCGCCAGGAGATCAGCGCCGTGTCACAGCGCTAATTTTGGCGCGAGGTTATGGAACGGGAAATGTGGTTCTTGAAAAGTAAATAGACAATTAGTTTCTAGAATCCGGTCTGCCAGCAGAATGTTATCCCTTTTGATATATAAAAATAGGGATACCAAAAGATGATGCCTTTTCAAAAAGACTCAAATAGATGTGTTGGTTTCTTACGAGAGCCGGCACGATTTGGGGAAAACACGGGTGAAGTGCCTGCGTCAACCAGATGCGCGAGGCTACAATTAACATCTGTGCTGCACGATCGTTCAGAGGAAGAATCACCCCTTTCGCTATCGCGTCAAACCCTCAACGTGTTTAGTAAACAGAGCTATTATGAGAGTTTTGTTACCAGAGATAACTACAGAATGAATGTAATTATGTAGAACTTGCCCGGCATATTATTTTCAGGCTAAAATTGATCATTCTTCTTTTCTTACCTTTACCCGATGTCATTTTTTGGTACCTGCATTGATATTGCAGACCGGCCTCACGTCTAGTCACTTTCTATATCCATCACTTCCTCGTCACTCGAAGCCTCGCCTCGTTTCAAGTTTTCTGCCAAAGCTTCCATATCTTCATCACCCGTAATTCCAGCGTTCATAGATGTATCAGAGACATGCTTTAATTTTCTGTTGAGCGGCGTTGCAAATTTATTGCTAGAAGAAGTGGCGTCGACAAGAACACTGCCTTTCAGTTTGTCTATTTCGCGAGATCTATTCCTAATGGAGGAAACATGAAGATCAGATATTTTCGAGTCCATCTGATTGAGAAAGAGGGGCGAGTTTTTGTTGGATTGAAGCGCTCTTTTCAATAGATCCTGCGCCACTGGGTCTGATGGTGTCAATGCCAAGGCATCATGCAAAACCTGAATGGCTTTGTGGTCATTACCCAATTTCATATAGACAAGGCCCATTGAAGATAGGATATTACTGTCGTTCTGCGGACTTAGCTTCAATGCCTGATTGAAGCAATCTAAAGCTTTATAAGGATGGTTGGACCTTCTGAAGACATGACCCAAGTTAGAGTGAATCAGGATCCAGGTCTTACTATCGGAATTGAGATATTTGGCAGCACCCAAAGCTTCTTGAAACATCGCCTCGGCTCTCTGTAGCGAGTTTTTGTGATAGTGAATAACACCCATCTCATTGAGAAGAAGCGGGTCTGTATTGCAGATTTGATAAGATGCCTGGAGGTACTCCTCTGCCAAATTAATACTATTCATTTGCAAATGCTGCATACCCAAGAATAAATTGGGAAGGTGTGTTCCCGGAAATAGCCTGGCCGCAAAGGCGTAAGCGCTGATTGCTTGCTCATGTTCACCCTCGAGTGCAAAAGTGTGACCGAAGCCGATCCATCCCTGTCCACTATTCGGATTAAGAAGCGTTGCTTTGCTGAAGTATTTTCTGGCCTCAAGAATCCTGTGAATTGAAAGGTAGTATATACCTATGGCCAGCCAGGTTAAGGGGTGAGAAGGGTGATTATCTGCCAACTGATGGGCTTTGAGAAATAGCTTATTTCGACCACCTAGCTCATATAAGCAGCTGAGATAATTAGGAAGAAGACTGAAGTTGTGTGGGTCACGATCCAAGACTTTCTCACACACCTTTAAACACTCATCATAGTTGCACTTGATGTACAAGTAGTCTGCTCGGCTTAGAAGAATATCCGCATTATCACCCAACCGGTACTCATCTTTTAATATACTCTCGGCCTCTTCAAATTTTGATATGTTCATATATTTACTGAGGCGAGAGGTATATAGAAGCTTGATCAATTCATCATTATCGTCCGCGTCAGCGTAATTCAATTGGTTGATGAACTCCCATTGTTCTTTGGGAGACAAATAATCATTGCGCACGAGTTCGTTAAAAGCCTCAAAGCACTTTACATCAACCATTACGGCCTCCTTATAAGCTTCTTGTGCTTTATCGTAATTGTTTTGATTCGCGTACACTAAGCCACGAAGATAACACATCGATGCTTCAAGGCGCGTTCCGCCGTCTGTATTCTTCACTTTGTAGTTCGACTCTTTGAATGGATTTGTCTCGCCTAAAAGGTCAAGAGCATCGTCCCATCTTTCTAGCTTGATCAATGAATATGCAGCTAGGTATCGACAGCTGAGTGATTGCTCAAACTCCAGTTTGCTTGAGAGTAGCTTATAAGCACGCAAAAAATTCCCTCGGTTGAAGAAAACTTGCGCAAGCCAAAATGCATCATTTGGGTCGTTTGTGAGCGAAAGAATCTTATCGCCAATGTATTCAGCAGTGTCATAGTGGTGTTGCATTAATGCATCATGTCTCCAAAGCCTTAGTTTTTCAGCACGCGACAATGGCTCATCGCTATTTTGAGGAATGTCAGCACCTGGCTCGTGAAGATGACCACTGATATTGTCCGGGTCGTAAAACAGAGACAGCAGTGTGCCCGGGGTCTCGAACAAGTTGTTGTGTGGGTTTGGGGGTGTGATGAATACATTTTGTCTTCGACTTCCAATTTGAGGCGAAATGAACAAGGTGGAATTGTGTTGCAGGGGGGTTTTTTGAGTTTGAACCATTATGATTTCCTCTTGGAAGGTTTGATTACTTCAAGAATTTTGTGTTTAGCTCTCCAGGCATTGATTCGCGGCTCATGTACGTGTAGCGGACAAACCGCGAGACTAAAATTGCCTTAATGAAGACGACGTAATTGAAGGAATCGAAGAAAATGAAATTTTCAGACCTTTAATTTCAAAAGTGGAGTTTCTTTATATGTAGCCTCACCATGGTCTACTTTCAGAATCGTTATTGTTAGTTTATATTTGACTAGTCAGCTTGGTTCCAGTAACGCGCAGCAGCTAGCTTGCAGTGACTGAGGTGTTGCACTGATTTGAGCTTCACAACGCATGTAACGCAGGTAACAAAACGCCCCTATAATACAAGGAGAAGAAAAGAAAAGATTGTATCAGTTAAAAATCTAACCTAAAAGCATAATTTTGCAAATATCGAAGAATTCATCGGAATAGATTAATGCCAAACAGGGTTGGTGGTACTCACACTCTGACCAAGGTCCTGCCATGGTTGAACTTGAACCTGTGCAGGCCATTGCAGACAGATGAGATGAGCTCTGTTTTCTCTCTACGACCCCGCTTTCACCATCTACAAGAACAACAACTAATAATGTCTGATAAAAGTAAGGCCATGACCCAATTCAGAATCATGGTGGGCTCATATGAGCATAATCTTTTATGCTTATCTCTTATCATGAAAGACAATGCCGATGCCGTGTTCACGCCAATTTTTCACTTTCAGGCACACACCTTATCGATCAAGTCGATCGACATCGCCAAAAGATACTTGGTCACTGGATCAAACGATGAGCATATTCGTATATATGATTTACAAAAAAGAAAAGAGCTCGGGACGTTGTTGAGCCACCAAGGAACGGTCACTACCTTGAAGTTTTCAAGAGAGGCAACCGAGAATGGCGATCCACTGAAATCAGGCAAATGGCTTCTTTCCGGATCCGAAGACGGCAAGATTATCATTTGGAGAACGAAAGATTGGGAAACTTTTGGAACTTTGAAGGGCCACCAGGGCCGCGTTAATGATTTAGACATACATCCCTCAGGCCGAGTTGCCATTTCCGTCGGCACAGACAATACTCTCAGATTATGGAATTTGATGACGGCCAAAAAAGCAGCAATACTCAAAATTAAGGGCAGAGATCATTTGGGACAGCCTGGAGAAATCGTAAGGTGGATTTCAGGGGGTAAGCATTTTGTGGTGGGATTGTTGAACCAATTGTTCATATACGAGCTCTCAGAAGAGGCTCAAATCGTTAAAAAGATCCAATTCAAACCGACATTAATGTGTGTCGAAACCACAACAATAGAAGGCAAAGAATATTTGGTCACAGGTCTCAACAATGGGTCGATTGAGTTTTACGAGGTGTCAAAGGCCTTGAGTGAAGAGACCCCCGAACCAGAATTTACTTTGCAAGGCCATTCCAACAGAATCAAGGGAATCTCTTTCATCTGTTCGCCCACAGACACGCATAACGTGCCATACCTAGTCTCTGTTTCCTCTGATGGGAAAATTGTCGTGTGGAACTTGTCTGAATCTGCACGTGATCAAGTGGCTGTTTACGACAGTGGAGAGAGACTAAATTGTGTGGCTGTTTGCGGAGAATCGATCGAAAAGGCTGAGACAATGAAGAGAAAGTATGAAGAGGTAGAAAGAAACGAACCAAGTGAGTCTGAGTATGAAACTGATGGCGAGGAGTTGCGGAAGGTGATGCTTGCCACGAGAAAAAAGAAGGGTAAGAAGGGTAAAAAAAATAAGGATAAGGTCAGTGTCACTTTAGAGTAAACTTAATAGCGAAATGTTAACTGAATAGCGACATTACATTACAAGTTTTCAAATTGGTGAATTTGTATTGCCTTCGACAGAAAGTAAGACCTGTCGCAGCTGTTATAAATCCTTGTTACAGCGTATAGTATTCGCTTGCCTCTGTACCCGTTTTCAGGGCAGGCCGCTTATTTAAATAATGCATGTCTTAATGAAACATGATAGAGAACGGTTGTGGCACGGCACCATTTGTCTAGAGGTGCGCGCCAGACCTTCAAGATAATCTGGAAACATGGTGGTCAAACAACTTCTTGGCCCGCACCCAAACAGGGGCAGAATCTCTCTCCTTCAATTGCAACAAAGAAGGCATCAAGTCCTTGGAGAAAAACTCAGAGGCCTCTCTAGGCAACAAGGAAGGCAAGTGGTCGATGGAGCACACGGACAATTTGGGGCCAGCAGACGTTTCGACAGACACCGTTGGGTCGTTGAATACGGTAGCGATAGTGTAGACTGGAATAGGGTTGTGTGGGTTTGTTGTGTCAGCCGAAACATCGACGATGGACCTCAACTTTCTATCGGATTTGTTCAATGAAGCGAAGTCGATGAACGGTGGAATTGGCTTGGACAAGTAGATGCAGTTGACAAAGATATCGGATTGGACGATCTCCTCAAACGGACCACCCTTGGCAGTTTCGTTCATATCCCACTTCAACAAGTTTTCCTCAGGAATGCCGACCTTACGGAAGAGATCAAGAGCACCGGACCCACATCTTCCCAAAGCACCAATGACCAAGCATCTAGGGAGCAGGCTGCCGGTCTTTTGCAAAGCAGCATCCAATTCCTTTTTCACATGGCTCACCAACTCGGTTTCATTTGGGTATGGAGATACAGCGGGCAAGTTTTCCGAATCTGGGTGGGTTTGCTTGAACGCCCAGTCCAAGACACCTATGGCAGCACCAGCGAAACCGGCATAGAAGCCAAACGCTGCAACTCTTCTTCCTTGTTCGTTTTCTAAGAATTCCAAGTCGTACAAAGTTCCCTTGCCCGCAGGGAATCTGCGCAAAACGTCTTGCCAGCCGGCCTGGTCCTTGTAGCAGTGGGCAAATTGGATGTGCTCGTGAACAAGAGGAAAAGTCTCGTTTTCTGGCAATTCCTTTAAGCCAATAATTAGTCTGTCAGCAGGAGCAGACTTCCACGAGCCTGTAGGTACGATCTTGGCACCGACGGCGGCGTATTCATCTGCCTTGAAAATCGACTGCTCACTTTCTTCCACGTAAACTTCATAGCCGGCATCCAATAGTTCCTTCGTGGTTGAGGGCGTCAACGCAGCTCTAGCCTCTAAAGGCTTGGTTTCAGCTCTAAGATGTAATGTAACCATAGTAATTTATTGATTCTTTTGCGTGTGCACCGAACTGGTCTTTGTTGTAGGGTATATTTCAGGTTTGAACAATTACTCGTTATCGGTGCGGTTTAAATATCATCAACGAGCGCTGTGAATCACCTGATACTGCACAGACCAAAAGGCATTCAGCCGGGCCGTTTTCGTGACTCAGTGTTTCGGTCCCCGCGGTGATTCACAGTATGTAGATAGGGTGGCACACGACCATCATTTCATGAGATAGTAAACTACCTCTCGCTTTTTTTTCTGACATCTCAAATTTCATTTTGCATCCATGTATGTGACTGTAAAGATCTTTAACAATGCTTAGCACATATAAACCTAGCATATTTCTTGGTATGGAGAAAAAGCGAAGAGTTGCTCAGACTATTTTATAGTCGTTGAACTCTGACTCTTCATCTCAGACGGGGCTTTTATAAGTTGTTAGACGTCGCTCCAATTTTCCAAGACCTGCCTCCAAAAAGAGGCACATAAATTACCTCAGACAAGTGTTTTGTTTTGTATTCAACCCCGGCAAACTCATGTTAAAATGTTTTAACTTGCGAAGTTGGGGTTTCGATATTTCTTGATGGAGATGTTAGAGGGCAACCTTATCGTCTCGTTTCGCTTCGTTTCGCCAAAGTAAACACACCTTGAACACCTTTGCTTCCTCTCGAAAGGCAAAATATGCCTACCACGAGGGTTAGAAATGGCCAAAAAAATGCCAAACGCGTCTTGCTCAGCGTGTCTTGCTTGGAAAAGTGCTGGACATCCACCACCCGGGCGTCTCCTAATGAAAATAAAGCCAGCTGTGAAAAAAAGCTTCCCAGTTGAACGGAGTCTTTTCCAGATCTTCCCATTTAAGTCATGTTTCAGACCTATGTGTTGTCTTTGTTCGTAACTGCTGTGATCCCTTTATTAATGAGGATAAGTCATCCTGATTCGCACGCACATGAAAAAAGGACCGTTCTTCCGGTGGCTTCCAGCGCATTCGCCACAAGCCACACTCGTCGCTAATGAAAAGAAAACAAGTGTTGTGTACAGTATACACAGAAAGAAAAGTCCGAGCTCGAAAATTGTTGCTGCAGTTCGAATCAGCGGCTAAAAAAAGAACTGAGATAGCCGTACTTGGCTATGGGTGCTCAAATTTCTCGTTACAATGCAACTGAAGCAAACCTTCACAAATAGCGAGGCTAATATTGCCGATCTTGTCAACTTAGCGGCAAATAAATTCAAGATCATACTGCATATTTCAGATGTAGGCAAATGCAACCGCAACTAAGATCTCGCTTCATGCGGAGGAAGCCATGACTGCAATTTATATTGCTCGAGGTTGACAAGTTGCTGCATTATTAAAGCGCAACGTCTCGCCACCATTTTACAATCTCGCCGAAATAACCCTTTTGATTTTCACTGCTCGAGAAAGTACCTAGAGAGAACCATCACATAAATACACCAAACCCAGCACCCATGGTTTCCTCAGTTCTCGTTACTGGCGCTTCTGGGTATGTTGCTCAACATGTCTGCAAAACACTTCTCAAACTGGGATACAGAGTAATTGGATCGGTCAGATCAGCTGAGAAGGGTGACCATGTTTCAAGGCTTTTCAACTCCAGCAAGTTCTCTTACACTGTTGTACCGGATATCGAGCCTGAAGGAGCATTCGACGCAGTCTTGCAAAAAAACCCGGACTTGACGGGCTTTTTTCACATTGCATCACCTTTCACATTCAAAGCAAAGGACGTCACAAAAGAGTTGTTTAACCCCACTGTCAATGGAACCACCAATGCATTGAAATCAATCAAAAATAATAGCTCGAACATTTCTAAATTCATAATGACATCGTCCCATGCTGCTATGTTTGATGCTTCCAAGGCGAAAGACGCATCATACACCGACAATGAACAGTCATGGAACCCAATCACTTGGGAAGAAGGAAAGATAAATCCTCAGCTGGCTTTTATTGCTACCAAGAAATACGCAGAGAAAGCCGCATGGGATTTCGTGGCTAAAGAAAAGCCCAATTTTGCAGTGAACACAATCAATCCAGTGTATGTGTTTGGACCTCAAGCTTATGATAGCGAGGCAAAGGGCACACTCAATCAATCTGCAGAGATAGTCAAAAGAATTTTGCGTTTGAAGCCTACATCCAAAGCCCCAAGTCTAGGAGGATATTTTGTGGATGTCAGAGATGTGGCAAAGGCACAAGTGGCCGCATTCGAAAAGGACTTGGCGAATGAGAGATTGGTGGTGAGTAGTGCCAAGTTTGCAGGTCAAGACTTGTTGGATGTGCTCAATAAGAATTTCGATTCATTGAGAGGTAAACTACCCGAGGGAACCCCCGGTGCTGGTGCTGAGGCCAGAAAGCAACTGAGTAATGTAGATAACAGTCACACGAATAGTCTTCTCAACTTGAAGTACATTGATTTGGAAACAAGCCTTAGAGATACCGTGAAGCAGATTCTTGATGCGAACAAGTAGAAAAGCAAAGGCGAAAGAGCTGGATTTGTTACTAGTCCTTAACTGTCGACCTTCACAGCCAGAATATATAGGGTTATATTTCAACTCCATTTGTCACAAGCAGCTTTAAGAGCCTGATTTCAGAGAAAGCCATCCGTGAAGGCATTCGGTTTAACATATAGATTGACATGGAAATTTATAGACAGACATCCCAGTGATGCTGTAATGATTAAGTATGCTCCTCATTAAAATTCTTCAGATACAGATATACAGAGTCATGCCTTTTTGATGCATTCAAGAACGTATTGAGCAAAAATAGGCTGGGCAATTTTCCAGTCGTTCTCCACAAAAGAATCACCGTAAACCTTAAGTACTTTTTTGATCAAAGCTATCTCATGTTCATCGCTGATTATGTCATTGAGGATGGCTTTTTCATATAGGAGTTGAGCGAACTCGCGGTCATTATCATAAAGGCTAGCGACCATGAGCGCCTCCGTCAACACACCTGTTGGCGAACGTCCTGTGCTCTCGTTCAATTTCTTTGACACACGATTGATGTAATCGTTGTAAAGCGCGAGAGACGCTTCGGAAGAAAATCGGCTTTTAGTAAGAATGAGCTGTGCTATTGTGGATACTGCGAGGGATTCTGGATTCATAAGAGTCTCGGCGATTTTCATGAAAGTCTTGTCTTGGGTCTTGAAGGATTGGTAGCAGTATGCTTTTACGATCTTCGCCTGAACAAGGTCAATTCCAGACTTCTCATGCGTTTGATATTGGTGAAATTTGCGCAAAGCAGCGTCCAAATTATCATTGTGTATTCCGTATGTTTCCATGAGTTGGATTCTTATTAGCAATGCTTCAGGGTCGTTTTTATCCATATCCAATCGATTTTTCTCGACGTATTGAAGCACCAGATTGAGAAATTCTTTTGTGCTGAGAGGTTTTGTGGCCAATGAAAAACCCTTGATAGATGGGAGGTTTCCAATTTCCACATCCCCGCCGACTGAAAGAGCTTTACTCAAAGTCTCTTTGCTCAAAATTGAGGGCTCATGGTTGAATATGAGCTGAGATATGGGTAAAAAGACCTTCGGATCTTTCTCTCCGAGGGTCTTCGAAGAATTGAGCCAGCTGTAAAATCCCTCCACCTTCAACAAGGATAAAACGGGTAAAATATTCTTACGGCAAAGCAAATCAACCAAAACACTCAACAAGCGTTCAGACGCCAGTAAATCTGAAATGTCATTAAGAAGCGAGATCGCCCTGCTAATGCTGTTGTCCGAGGGCAGAAATTCCGTATCGCCACGCTCGCTTTTTTCCCCTAGCAACAACTTTTCAACTACAGCTAGACGGACAGCGTTGTTCATAGAGTTGCTACCGTGCCTTTCAAATAACTCTAACAGGCTGAATACACGACCTGGATTATGCTGTATAAGTGGTTCAAGAGACCTCTCATTCCATACAAGGCCTTTTCCTTTCTTGGCAGCGGTGAAGTAGAGGGAGAAGTCTTGAGGCAAACCATGGTATAGGAGCTCATTCGCCACGTCATTGTCTATATCCATATGTAAGATTTCATGGAGATGCTTGATTTCAGTTGCCGAAAGTGCTTTGTTAGCTAAGACTTTTTCTAACCGGGAGTTGTCAATGGATTTACCTGCTTTGATTTCTCCCACTAAAGTTGCAAGAGTACAGTTCCAGCGAGTACTCCGTAAAGATCGGCATATTTGAATAGAGCGTAGCATAGCTGACTCCGTGTTCCCGGTCTAGATGATTAGTGAGTCAAGATCTACATCGATGCGAAATGCGGACATCCAATGCGCGCTCCTACGGAAAAATCGTGGTTTTCGAAAGTTAATTTATTTTTGAGTAGTTTTATTCGTGTGCCAAATTACTTTCCAACTTAGACAAAAGACCAATAGCGGGAATATAGTTGGCCCACCTATCCTCGACCTCAAATTGGTCAACGTCTTCAAAGTTGTAATTCTCATTAAGGTAATCGTTAAACTGGACCCATTTGTTCCTGCTCTCACACTCAAAACTCCAACTGGCCTTATATGCGCCTCCAACAGCACATGCATTGGGTATCTCCACTTGGTAGCTTCCTTCAGTAGCGCCCATTATGGAGCTCATTTTTTTGATAATGCTTTTATTTCGCGACGCTCCGCCTACGAAAAAGATTTTGCGCGGCCTAGAGGTCAATGACTCGAAACTTTGGCGTTTTCCATCGGTGTAAATCTCCCCAAAGTTTGAATGCAACTCTTCGATGAGCGCCTTGAGATCCTTGTCATCGGTTTGAGGTGTGTTTGACAAAGAATCGCGGGAGCTGTGAAGCATAGGGCCAGCTCTCACTCTGCAACTTACAGTTTGAGACTCAACAATAGAGCTGACGTCATAATCCAAATCCCAGTTCTTAACCTCCTTGATGTCATCATGCGAGTTCATCTCCACTCTTTTCGTTTGCGCAAGAGCATTTGGCACAATTTCTCCGATGGGGAAATACACGCCCAATCGATTTTCAAACTCATTGGAGTGATCAAGAATCTCATTGAACTTATCCCAAGAGTCCGAGTCAATACCATACTTCTCGTTTACAGCATCACGAACTTTCTCCCGGGCTAATGCCCCATTGCTGTAGCAGATCATGCCCATGAAGGCGTTTTCGATTGTAGGATGCTTGAAAAGATGATATTGAGAGGATGGCTCATAGTTTTCAGTCACCAAAAGAACAGTTGTAGAAGTACCCAACGATACCAAGACATCATTCTTTTGCAATGGCAATGAGATGATTGTTGCGAGATTGTCACCAGTAAATGAATAGATCTTCGCGTCGGGCGAAAACCCATACTTCTTGATAAAATAAGGCGAAATAGAGCCCAAGTTTTCGTAACTCAAGGGCTCGATCTTTCCAAGCTTTCTTTTGAGCTCTTGCACCCCGTCCTCGGATTCTTCGCGTGATTTTCTGTCGAGCTTTGGATGCACCCCTGCGGCAACAGCAAGTAATTCGTTGTCGTAATCGGATTTCGATATGTCATAAAGATTCATTCCACATCCATCAGCTTCTTCTATCGAGGTGAATTTTCCCAAAAGCACCGATGCAAGAAAACTTGATACCAAAGAAATCCTGTCGGTATTATTATACACATCCTCCCCTGATCTCACAGCCAATTTACGGATCTGCAACCCGGTAAATCTATAATGAGCTCTAGAGCCAGTAACATCAGCCAACGCATCAGGACCTCCAGCTACTTTCTCAAAATCTTTGATCTCTTGACCCGTCGAATGATCCTGCCAATTAGGAGATGTCTTACAAGCGAAAGCATTAGCTAATGCCTCGGACAACGAGGTGGAGTCTTGCATATTGTTCAAGGACGAAGAGGCAGACTTTGACCAGAATACCAGACCGTGCTGCATGCCAGAGCCGCTAACACCCTTGACTTTATTAAAAGGAAAATGGTCATCTTTCATCAAGCCAAACACATGGTCAATGGCATCCAACCACATGTGAACAGGGGAGAGAATCTCACCTGACTTGTCATCCGATAAAACACCTTTTCTTATTCCATACTTCTCTTTAAACTGGGCATCAAACTCGACATGGTATGTAGCTAATGCTTTCAAACGACGATTTGTCACGATGATTTTAAGCTGTTGAGTCGACAAGTCAAACCCCAAAAACAATTCTGAGGATGAATCATAAGTCATACTTCACTTGTAACCACAGAGTGGGATTCTTCTTATAGGCTGGCCAAGGGGGCAAAACAACAATTGCAGTGGCAATGATACAAGCGCCAAGAGCGTACACCAAAACAAGGATATTCTGGGAGACAAGACCAGCTAATACACTAACTAAGACGGACACGTATACGAAAAGAGAAACGTAGTGATGTGCTTTCTTCTGACCCTCGAAGTCAATTGGAAACTCAATGATATTTTTGAGGTTCTCGCCGATAGATTCCATTTGTAAAAGAGTATTTTTGGGATTTGTGGGGTAGTGATACTTTTATATAGCTCTCACTAAAGATGTGTTTGCTGTTCATTAATCATCGTTGGCTAGTTTCGCGCGCGGAGGTTTTGTATGGAGGCCAGGAGGTCACAGCATCAGGAATTTGGGAGAGAGAAAATCTGCACATAGGCGAAACTTCGGACGGCTCGGTAAATTAAGCACGCGGGTTTCCCACAGGCATTCTTAGGGTTCGATGGCGACTGCAAATTCTTGGTATCAAGTCCAAGTCGTTTTTCCGAATATGAGTCAGGCCCAATTGGCAAAATCTTTGTGTGGAAAAGGCACAGGAACTGGGTCAAGTCAAAAATGAGGTCCCTTGCCAAAGAATACTCCATGATGTCATGCTACATGAGGCCGGAAGAGGTGAAACCGCGGGTTTCTTAGGACGATTCCTAACACGCTTTGACTGAATTGAGAGGTGAAATCAACTGAGAATAATTGACAATCGTAACAGCAAGGTACGTTTACATGCCTTCATCTTTCAAGACCCTTGTACGCAGACAATACATGTAGATATTTTGGCATTAACATCATAAATAAATAAATATTGGACGATCAATATCGCAGAATTGTGTGCCCTTCACTAAGTTTGATTCCAAAGTTATGCTTTCCTCCTTACCGAGTTCAATCATGCATCAAGGTTTTCTCCACGTAGTATTGTACGTCGTTGCTCATCAATTTTTCTTCTAGGAAATCGGCTACTTGATTGTATTGATCCTCCTCAGTCACCGACATCACTTTATCATGGGAGGCAGAGTCCTCGAACAGAAATGCATAGTCTTCTTCGGAGAATTCGGGGAGGT
This sequence comes from Metschnikowia gelsemii, assembly GCA_030561745.1. Classification (NCBI taxonomy): domain Eukaryota; kingdom Fungi; phylum Ascomycota; class Pichiomycetes; order Serinales; family Metschnikowiaceae; genus Metschnikowia; species Metschnikowia gelsemii. The sequence continues at coordinate 302,844 of JAKTYA010000001.1, forward strand.
CATGGAACTTAAACTGTTGGGAGAACAGTTTTTTTTCGATAACAGAGCTGGTGGTAGATACCGTGGTCGACCGTGTAAGAGTTGTCATGAGCAGATTTTCGTCGGAGTCAGAAACAGGCGATGGCAGTCGTGATAAAGACATCAGCCCTGCCTCTTCATCCTCGTCTTCGTCGTGGAGTTCGGCCACAAATCCCTCGCCAAAACTTTCCAATGAGTCCTGCTCAAGGTTGATAAAGTTGTATAGCTCCGAATCAAATCCGGACGAAGCCATTTCCTGGTCCACCGGAGACATCACCGAGCTTGGGCTCGTGTGTGAAAGTCCGTTCATGTCAGATATGAGATCAATCATGGGATCACCTATTTCCTGATGCATCCGTTTTCTTGCAGTAGTGGTCGAGTCGTAGAGAATCTCCAATGGTGGCGATTTCATGGATGAGGGAGTGCTCACGAGCGACTTGAGGCTCTTATAATCATGTATCAACAGTAGTAGTTTTGTTTTTAGCTGGTAGTTCTCGCGATTTATGAGATTAACGCTGGCGGCAAGATGTTCCGGGGAGTTTAAAGCCGATGTAACAGTGCTATCTGGTAAACATGTGGATTTTGGGGTAACTTTCTCTAGCAATTGTTTCTCTTTCTTAATTTCAGGCGATTTGCTGGATCTGCTTGACGGAGGTACTGCTTGCGTTTTCGTAGGACGCTGCTTCACTTTTTTCTTCTCCAGAGAAGATTTGTTCTTACGAACATTTTTGGGTCTAGGAGGCAATACCCAATTTTTTGATGTCGTAATAGTCAATATTGGTGGATTTTCGGAAAAAGACATTGTTAAAGTGATTCCATGCTAGGGTAATGAATTGTGGAGAAGCTGTCGGCTATTTTGCTGGAGCCGATGATGGTCAATGCTATTGCAGTAAAATGATCAACTGGATTATGACCACTGAGTGCAATAGGGTAGGATTGTTGGATAAAAGTAGAAGATTCTTTTTATCTTATTTTTCCTCCAGGTTCAATTAAATGACGATGATCGTTGCTTGCTTGCTTTGGATGCTTGGCCGTAGAGATTTGGCCCTGAAAAAAAAAGAAATCGATCTATGATAGGATTGAGTCCTGCAATAAATATGAAATGAATAGATATGAGGTTTTAGTGTAAGATGCGCACGTATGAAGGGTAAAGAACAGTTTTTTCTAAAAAGACACTATCGATAAAATCTTTAGACAGAGAAGTAAACTTCACGGCGCAAAGGAGGTTTCGGAAGCTCGCCTAGCTGTTTTTCTCGGTGCTACATCGCGCTTGCAACAAAGAGACGCTTCCTTAACACCGGGACGGAACGGGAGAAATCGGGTGCGCGGTGTAAGACTCGGAAAGTGAAAAAATGAAACGTCTATACAGAATCGCTGCCTAAAGCGGTGTTATTAATCCCGCTAACGTATATCGTCTCGGGAACATTCTTACATGTATTTCACATATGGGGCACCGAGTGTTAAATATGATACATTTGGTCTTTGTTTATCACAAACTTAGCTTTGCTCTCGAAGTTTTCTTGCTTCAGAATCCTTGCTTTTCTCTAGTTTTGTCTGGAATTTCTTTTTTCCGAGTTCCCTTTTTCTCCTTTCGGTAGTCCTGTCTCGAGATCCCTTGCCTTCGCGGTGCAGGCGCTACGTGTAATGAAATCAAATTTATTTTCATTGGGTGTGCGGATCTTCGGATACAAGTTCCAGGGGTACTCTTCTGATCTTCCTCGGACTTACATTTCCCGGGTAGGCCCTTCTATAAAAATGACTCTGGCGTTTCGACTCTGTTTGAAGCAGCTATTATCGAAGCAGTACTGATTTTGCAAAACAAAAAGAGTAAAAGAAAATACCAGCTTTCTTGTCTTTGCGAGATTTAGATTGCTCCAGTTTTCTTCATTGCTGTGAACTGATTGCTCGATACGCTTCTGATATCCGTGGATCAAACGTCGCAGATGTGTACACCATGTAATGATCGCAGTCTCACGCACTGCACCATGTGACTCTCTGGAAAAGTGTACTCCCTTGTTACAACAGACTGAGTTGCGGTAATCACTGTCCCGAAACCAGACGTCCATTCACGTCTGTGAAGTTTGCATCACCTCAATCTTACTGAATAATTTTGAGATCGAAATTCGAGCCATCATCAGGTTCTCAACTTAAATCTGCAATGGATGCGGAACTTCCAATGTCAATCTATTCTTCTCATGTGAGGTTATAAACAAACTGCGGTTAGCTGCCATGTGACTTACTAGTGACTACGTGTTTACAATCTATTTTTTTAAAAGATGCAAGGACCTAGTCAAATGCCTTTAAAGTTTATTGCTGCGTTCCAAAAAAGAGGGCTTTTAGCCTTAGTGCTTGTCGTTTTCGTATTCGGTGCGCTCGAGTGTGAGATGCGGCAAATTTACCGTGGCTTATGTAGCTGCAGCTCGCCTCGTTCATACGCTTGCTTCCTCGGCTCCATTGAGAATTTAAAAGAACCGAAGGTGACTGCAGAATCGGGTTTGCCTGCACTCCAGTTTGGAGATTCGCGTCCTCTGGTCTACAATGAAATAGCATACAGCGAAGTGAGAGTTCAGCTCGAAGTTTAGGACGGTCTACTGTTTTCATGAATCAGATCATTTGAAAACACTTAATTACTTAAGAGTGTTCACCATTTTATAAAGCGAGATCGGAAACGGAAAAATAATGTATGTGGTACATATAATTTGTTTCCCGCGCGAAGCTATCAGTCTCAGTTGTGGATTGGCATGGCAGTAGAAGGCTTTAAGACCTCCTCTACGTTGCTTGTTTTCCAGTATGTCGTGATTGTCTTCGGCTGGGTCAAAAACGTCACACCTGCCTTTCCATAAAAGTTCAAGTCTCCCAAAAACGAGCCTTTGTTTCCCGTAAATGAAAACATTGGCAAAGGAACAGGGATAGGCACATTCACTCCGACTTGTCCACAAGCTATGTTCTTAGTAAACTTCTGAGCTGCGGCACCCGACTGTGTAAATAAAGCGACTCCATTACCGTAACGGTTCGAGTTGACCAATTCAATAGCCTCGTCAAAAGTTTCCACGTTTACTACTGCCAAGACAGGAGCAAAGATCTCTTCGTCGTAAGCTCTCATACCAGGCTTGACTCCAGTCAAAATAGTAGGACCCAAGAAATTACCTTTGGAAAATTTGGCATCTTTCGGTTCGAAATTCCTTCCGTCAAGCAATACTGTAGCGCCCGCCTTTTCCGAATCGCTGATGATCTCTGTAGCTCTTGTCAAAGATTCCGGGTTGATCAAAGGCCCAAGGTCTGAGCTGGTATCAAACCCAGAACCCACTTTCAATTTGGCAGCATCGGCTGCTATTTCTTCAACCCATCCCTTTGTCTTTTCGCCAACTGTGACGAGAACTGAAATTGCCATACAACGCTGGCCTGCAGCACCAAAGGCAGCACCATTTACGGCATTGATGAAGTGATTCTTGTCTGCATCGGGTAAGACAATCAAGTGGTTTTTTGCGCCTAAGTTGGCTTGCACTCTCTTGCCTAGAGCGGTACCTTTCTCATGAATGTACTTACCTGCCTTGTCGCCTCCCACGAAAGTGATGGCCTTGATACGGGGATCCTCGAGGATCTTGTTAACGGTATCATGCTTTCCGTGAACGATGTTTAATACGCCAGGTGGAACACCAGCCTCATTGGCTAACTCTGCGATGATCATGGCCGCTCCTGGGACCCTTTCCGAAGGCTTGAGAACACAGGTGTTACCAGTGACCAATATGAGAGGCAAACTCCACAAAGGCACCATGGCAGGGAAGTTAAACGGGCAAATGGAGCCAACAACCCCGAGCGGTTCACGGACCATCTTGGTTTCCATATCAGTGGCAACTTCTAAAGAAGATGCCATGAGATCGTTGGGGGCGTTGCATGCAGCCTCGGCCACTTGTAATCCACGTAAAACATCGCCTTTGGCGTCAGCGAACGTCTTGCCTTGCTCCAAGACAATCATCCCCGCGATTCTGTCGTGATTCTTTTTCAATAGCTCGACGAACTTGAAAGCAATCCCCTGTCTCTTGATGATCGAGTACTGCTTCCATGAATGGAAAGCCTCCTCCGCAGAGGCCACCGCGTCCTCCAACTCTTGGGGAGTCGATTGAGGCACTTTGGAAATCACTTGGTTTGTGGCAGGATCATGAATATCAAACCACGTATCTGCGTTTGATTTCACGAGTTTTCCATCGTGGAATGACGGCGTTAAGTATGGCTCTGTACCCTTCTCGACGTGTTTTAAGGGGTAGTTCAGTGCGGAAGAATTGAGCGTGAGGGCCGAAGCGTGCCTGACGCTTCTTCTAAGACCAGCATAAGCCGTTGATTTGGAGGCGAATCTCAACATTGCAATATTAGGAGATGATTAAAATTTTCCAGCGTCTTCAAATCGGTTTAGTGTCAGCAAATAGTCTTCTCGAATTCCGAAGGTTGTCAGCAAATTAGGCCAGCTATATACTTGGATGATCGCGCATCCAGGCCCGCTCCCATGTGATCTGCGTGAGGCTGGAACGGAAGACGATTTCCGCGGAAATGTAGTTTCCCCACAATTCACTATGTTTGACAAATGAGTCGAGTTACGTATATGGTGGCAATTTACGTGCGTGAAAGTAAATAGGGTGAAGTTATGAAGTATGAAACAACTTCGCTACCTAGCATCTTCTCGAATTCATATCCGAAAGTTTCATAGTTATATTGATCTCATCTGCTTCTGGTAATAAATAAAGTTTTTTCCAGCGCTAGAGGCCCGAGACCGGCGCGAAGTGTGTTCCGCTGCAAGATACTGTGAAAAAATTCTGCCTCAAGTGGAAAACGTTGACAAAGTTGAATGTCGGAAATACCAAAACGCACTTAATTTGTAATATGTGCTTCATCAGCTTTTCAATTTTTTCTGATCGTAAGATGTTTTATTTGACAAAATTTACTTCATTCTTTTCATTTTGATCGACCACAGTGTCCGGATTAGGCCCACGTGATCTCAAGAAAACCGGTTACTGACGAGTCTGACGTTTGGGCGAGGGTCGCGAAGTCGCGCCCGTTAAAATATATTAATAGAAAGAAAATGTGGTGTCGACTTAAGCCGTCATGTACCTTCCTGATTGGGATGGTTATTGTCGATCTGAAACCTTGGCAAAGCGTAAAATGAGCCTTACTCTATAGCGGTCCATGGATTGTGTTGCAAAGATCCAGCTGGCGAAAGGTCCATTGTACTCTCGTGCTATCTACTATAAACACATCAAAATATCTTTCTGTAAGACCCAGTGGTCTACTCAACATGACTTGTAGGCATCGGAATTCCAGAGATCAAAGTACAAGTCAAGTAAGCAAGAAGTACTCCATGCTTGCGTAGGACTCGAGTCCTTGCATAATTCACCATCCTTATTAGTAAGTTCAGTCAATCCGGCCCATTCGCTCTCACGAATCCATTTCCTGTGACCTTTGAGTCTCAAGTTAATTGCTTGCAAAATATTCTCGGAAGGCTTTCCAGTGTCCTCGGGTACGTGATTGAAATAAAGGAAAGCGCGAATGAAATAACCAAAGCACCAAACCCACTCAGGTCCTTGATGGTAATTTCTTCCCTTTGAAGTGGCAAAGTCCTCACTATCTTCGCCATTATTATAGTAGGGTCTGTAATTCCAATCTGATGGATCCAAAGTGCGCATTCCGATTGGGCCACGAATGTGCTTATCAGCTATATTTATCGCTTTTTTCGCCCGTCCTTTAGTGAAGAGCTCGGGAGCCACGCACATGGCAATAGGGAAATTAGCTCTCAACTGGTAATCCTCATACTCCTTTCCACTTCTAAAGAGATCTTTATAAATACCCCGTTTGTTGACATAAGCGGTATTTACTTCAAAGTCTTTATCTTCGGAAGAGTCTTCAGGAATATAGAAACATCTCTCGAAATTGTCTTGGACTAAGTCCTCCCATTCTGACAACGAGATCTTTGACCCATCTGCTTTTTCCACAGTACTGTAGTCAAACAATCCATTCTTTCTCAAACTGTTCACAAACCTCAAAGTACTTTTGAGAAGACCTTGTAGCTCAACTGCTGCACCGTCTCTGGGTGTTCCAGGAATACCCTTAGACCCGGCTTTAGAACTTTCTCCCATTTTATCCATCCAAGTCCCACAGTTAGACTGCGAGCCTCCGTGTATGAGACCTGTTTCCCAATCGACAGATACCAGAACATTGAACCCCTCGTCGCTCATCTGTGAGTCTAAATTTGGGCCCGCATTGGCCTCACGGTATTTGATACCCTTTGCATGACGTGCCAAAATCTCATAGAGAATGTCTCTCACTGATGATTCGTAGCTGAATGCTTTGTCGTCATTCCAAGGAATCCAAGTATCATCGAGAGGAAATCTTCGAGATACTTTCTCATCCAAGATCTCTTCTCCATTTGGTGCAAAAGTTACGTATTCTTGAATTGCCTGTGCAAAAAACCATGCCGCATCCCTAGCATTATAACGTGGGTTTCTCCCGGCATCCAACAAGTTTGGTATTAAGCCATGTTTTAAAGTTTTCGCAAAGCCGAGAATATGTTCTCTGGCTTCATTGAACCTTCCAGGAACAATCAAAAGACCCCTGAATGATATGAATACATCCCTTCCCCAGCATCTCATATAATCGTTACTAAAATGAGGGAGCCCAGCTGCCAAGCAGGCCACTTTCTTGTCTGGAAATAAGGATGTATTTTCCATGTATCCACACATTTGAACAGAAGTCAATGCTAAGCTTTGAACGAAATTTGTAGAATCTTTGATGTTGTCATCAAACAACCTTAAGGCTCTGAAGCGAGCGGCCTCATAGGCAACCCCGACAACAAGAGCAAAATAATGTGGTCTTAAGAAGTAAGGGACCTTCTTTATTGCTTCAACTCTCAGCCTGAGCCATTCTTGGAATATTTTCAAGTTCTTGGAGCTTTTGCTGTATTTATCCAATCTGTCCACAATATTATCTGCAGCCCATAATCCTTCTCTCAAATGATCGCAGATTGGATGGCCGAGATTATTCTCCCAAATGACGTTTTTGAGAACGCTGATCCATCCCTGCAAACCAGCATATACCAAGTTTCCGTATCTCGGAATATTATATGTACCATCAGCACCTCCACTAGCATCTCTTTCTTCGGGCTCTGACCTATACAATAAGGCATTCAAGTCATATAAGTCCAAGCCTAAAGATGCCTCCACAGCACCTTCCCTAACAAATTTAGCTAGTAAGGAATTGGCGGTTGGAATCTGCGTGGAATATACAGCAATCGATCCAGCAACGAAAGATTCATCGACTTTGATGATGGTATCTTGGCCTTTAGTTTCTAATTGCGGACTCTTGATCTCAACAAGCTTGGTGGGAATACCCGTCAAATACTTTGCGTCCTTTGTGTACTGTCCCGTTTTTTCCAACGTGTAAGCAAATTCAGGCTTTACTTCTGTGCCTTTAAGCTCCTGGGGTGCAATGGTTTGAGGGCTGGGGTTTTCCTCGAAACGTGTCCTGGCAATCAAGAACCAGCCTTTGCCTGTGATGTTGTTGTATCTTTGAATGGTGATATATTGACCCTCATGGTGAATGTACATCTCCTGGTCGTTGAATGGATCCTCACTCTCAACCAGAAGAGAGTCGCGTATGGCATTCAATTTCAGTTTTACCAACCCTATGCCGTGATTTTTATCAAACTTGTATTGCCTTGACTCTCCCACGACATCAAGAAGCTCAGGGTAGGTTTCATCATAGCCAAAAACTGTACCCACCGCAGAGGAGCAAAATGATACTAATGCAGCGTTTGGAAGAGTGTCTTCAACAGTCCTGCTTTGAGCAGGCGCAAGATTATCATGAGTACAGTCCATGAACAATGCGTGAGGTGTTTGAGCGGCGAGAATTTTTGGAATCTCTATTTCAGAAATACTGTCCGAGAATTTTCCGGGAATGGGCTCTCTTCCTGCTGGATAAGCGACCTCATCCAATGGCAACCAGGAGAAGGATCCGATTGGTTTACCACCATGTTTATGGACAAGCCTTGATAGTTCATCGACAGAATTTGCTTGGATCGCCTCGCGTATTGTTGAGTTGAGCCCCAATCTTTCGATGTATACTTTGTCCAGAGCCTCTGAACCAGTAAAGAGTTCGGCAACGACATAAATGTTTGGATTTACCGAACGCGCCGCAGCCAACAAAGCCTCCCCTACATGTAAGGGCGTTGAGTGACAATTATCAATTCGGAAACCGTTGAAAGTCTTGGCACATTGTTTTGTGTACTCGATCATGCGTGTCCACAAGTATGGTGAGTCCTCAGGCCCTGAACCATACCTGAGTTTCACGCAGTCGCCCCAAATGACAAGTTCTCTTCTCAAATAAGCCCTTGATTTCTCTGAGACGAAATCTACCATCGGATCACTGGCCCAAATCCAGCCATTATTAGCCAATGCCCACTCTTTACCATCTTTTCCACTGAATCTGGTAAAATACGGCTCCGTCAATCTATTTTTCTTGGTAAACGGCCCCATTTTTGGACCCTTTTCTGCAAGCCTCAACCACCGGGCCCTATCTTGGACCTGAGTTTTGATCGACAGGACATCTTCATCATACTGCGCGTACAAATCAGAGTTGATTTCATCTATTACTTGAGACGCCTTTTCCATGAGTTTGACCGAGTCGGTGCCCACCACAGCCAACAAGATAGCTAAGATTTTCTCGGGGCTCAACTTATTGGAGAACCGGTCAAGAAATATGGTCTTCGTGTTGATGTTTGCAGACCTGAGCACAAATAGAGAGAGTTCTTTCAAGTTTGACACATTAATTGAGGTTGGGATCTCGGCCGGTTGAATAGACTTATCGAGTTTTTCCAAGCTATCTAAAGTAGCCTTCCTATCAAAGACATAAAATTGCCACAACTTGAGAGGATCGAAAACATGTTCGTCCATGGAATCAATGATACGGGCCAAATCTTCTTCTGATCTAATGTCAATAGGTAAGCCGAGGTCCTCAAGCTTGTCAGAAAATTCGTTCAAAGCGGTATCTAACTCAATTGCAGCTTTTAAGTGAGGGGCTGTTTCAGCGTTGTACCCAACTTCCGGGTGTTCACGAATCCACTCAGAGTTGTCAGCAGTATGATTCCACACGACATCAGTCATCGACAACAAGGAATTGTTGCTCAATATCTCCGTGAGGAACTTGATTGCATCTTCATTCGAGTCGAACAACTCCGGATCGAATCTAAGTTGGTCGTAGATAGAATAAGGGGAATTAGACGACCCTCTTTGTTGCAAGGGCGTGAAATGTACCATATTATACCCCTTCTTCGCAATATATGAGAACAAGGCCGGCCAGTTCTCAAGGGGTCCGGCCCATTTTGAAATCACAGTCTGAATATTGATCGAGTTGAACCGGATGTGTTTATCTCCGATCATGAGGTGTGGTGGTACGGTGAAGTAAAAGCGATCGGTTGTCTTTTCCTCGCCTAAATCATGGTATTTGATATAATACGAGAAAGGGCCCGAATGGTATATGGGTATATTTATTGAGACATCCTGATGAAACGAGGAATCCAACGCAAACTCTTTAAACAGGAACCGGTCGAAGGCGTCGTCGGCACCTTCAGGGACGTTGACAAAAAGCTTACCTTGATTCGTGATCGGGGACCCAGCATCGATACGCACAATCAAATTGAATAAGATCTCCCCTTTCTTGCGTGTCTTAGGAACTGCGGGCAAAATCAACACGCCGTTTTCCATGGCACGGTTCGGTACAGGCTCCCCGCTATCTGTGAGTCGGAGAAGTACGGTGTGAGTCATTGAATACTATCTTTCTTTCTGTCTTTAAAGTTCGGAAAGTTGATCTCTTTTGGCTCAAAGTATGAAGGGATTCTAAAAATGATTTGTAGTCAATCGCAATATTTGTGTTAAATCTATCAACAGGTCCCAAATCTTCTTAAATTCGTGCCCTTGTTGATTTTATTGCTTTTAATTCTTTTATTGCCTTCCTTTTTCCTTCACCGAAAAAGCAACTGACGACGTTTTGAAGATATGAGGAAGTTCAGACACCTCCTGTCGCAGCTTATGCAAGTTGGCGAAATAGTCGTCGGACTCGATAGATGTCCATTGCCCCACTTTCGGTAAGCAGCAACCCACCTCATATCGAAGCGAGGCGTGAACGCGACTCTCTACACAATCCTTCGGGGAGCGAATGGGGAAAGAGTGGGGGTGGTCGGTGGCTGTGTAACTGAAAAAGACAACGAAAGAAAAAAAGTGAAAGATGAGACCTGCAATTCCTGATTAAATCTCTATCATTCCATCTAATGAGTTTGATTTCTCAGCCCATTTTTAAATCTTGCTTTGGCTCACCTCTGCTTTTTTATAATATTAACCACTGCAGCAATGTGAAAAGCTGTGAATCCCTGTAGACAGCAACGCAGGGTGCGGGGTATGGCAAAATAAAAATACCACTTGAATGACGACGGAAGCTAAATCTAAAGGTTATTCTTTTTTAGCGTGCCTCAATTCAGTATAGTCATGTAATTCATAGACTTACGAATTGTATTTTATGACAGTTTTGTTTCTATTCTTGGCCTTTCGTGAACATTTTGGCGAGATGATGGTAGATATGCACGTCGTAAATGCGGTGCAGGATTCTTTGACATCCGGTTTGGCAACCAGCGTTATGAGCGCGGCGTTCTTGTCGAGCCAACGTTTTTTTTTGCATTCTTTATTGTTGGGTCTATTAAATATTTTTTTGAGTTAAGATAATATTGTTTAATAACTGAAACAGATCGTTGGACTAGGCGAGAAGTTGTTCTCACTTTTCTATGCCTCATAATTTAGACTTTTTATGAAATTTTGTTTCCGTGTTTGCGCAAGAAGATTTATGCGCGTTAAATCGATCACAGAAAATCAATTTTCGTGCAAGCAATTAATTCAAGTAAGTATAATTTGCAAAAATCATAAAACAATTATCACCAAGTGTATACTACTGAAATTGTTATAAAAGAGCTTCCCCACCAGGAGTCGAACCTGGAATCTTCTGGTTCCAACAGAAGTGGTTACTTTCGTAGCCAGACGCCTTGACCATTGGGCCATGAGGAACGAAGCTTCCGCGCTACAGTTTGTAGCCTTAACATATTGTGGCTGTTGTAAGATTCCCTCTAAGTCATTTCAGAGCCAAACTGAGATATGCTGTTTAAAAGCATGGGAAGAGGTTGTTTCTCGCATAAGGATCTACGAGAATTCCGTGGGAAAGGTAGTTCATTAGCACTAACAAATGCATGTCAAGATGGTTCGCTTTTGCTGGAGTTCAGCGTGAAGTAAGCCGCGGTTTGACACTAGGCATGTCATTTGGGAGCTGGTTACGGGTTTTCTTAAGGTTTTATTGTTTTTTGAAGGGTGACTGGTCACTCGTAAGTCCTTCAATCAGATGTATCAGGCAAAAAAAGGAACCAAATGTGTACTGCTAGGTTTTCTATAGTTGTATATAGTTTTAGTCACTGGGCTGAGCCCAGGGGCGTCCTTCAATACACATGTATCTATCAAAAAAAAAACTTGCACCGGCAACATGGATAATTCTGGATTATGAGGCTACAGTCCGAGGTGAAACTGGTTTTTCTTTGACGGAAGAAGAGGCCAAGGTCTGTCGCTCAAGCAATTTCAAGTCGTTGAGTAAAAAGAAGCAAGTTTCTCTCGATCCAGTGATGCCTCAGCATTTCCTGGAAATCTTTCCTCTAATTTGTTTTAAACGACGATCGGAAGAGTTTTGGAAACGCCTTTTTTGGTTCGAGTGGCATAACCACAAGGGTCTAAAAGCGCTTCACTTTTTCAATATTGGCTTTTACTTTACTCAACATGATACTTCAAGGTCAATTCTAGGATTCAAGTGTCATCTTTGCCCCCAACGGACAACCCTGAAAAGTATGATTCGTTTCGAACCCAATTTGTTTTATCGAAACCATCCTGCAATTGTAATGCTCTAGAGGCAGGAAGGAATTTGGGGATAAAAACTCTCAACCTCTCCTGAATCGGCCATTGAAGCGAGCGTTGGAATCTACAATGGGGCTGACAATTTGATGTAGCATAGATAGCGGTGAAATGAAGAGTAGGTAAGTTGAGAGCTTTTCCATACTCAATTCTCGATGCATCTTCAAAAGGAATTCAAATGTGATTCCCCAAGAGCTTAAAAGTTTTGGCCCATATTATAGTAGCTACCTGTGATATGGTTTGTTCCTTTGAACAAAATAATAAATTGATTTTGATGAATTGAGTAACATTTCATCAGCAATATTTCATAATCTGGTGGCTTCTATAAATTATTTGACGAGTTCACCTAGGTATACCTTAGCCAAGTGCACTGTTTGTGGATTCATCAATTATTGTGTTATTCGTTCTTGAGTCAAATGTATCAGGAATAATTAACCTATCTTTCGATAACTTGTTATACAGAATCCGATCACTTTGAGTCTTCCATTCTCCTTTAAAACCAATTGTTACACCTGACAGAAGAATGGAACATAAATTGAGAATACAATGTACCTTTAAATAACCTTCTGGTTTCCGGAATAAAGTCCTCACGGGTTTTTCATGAGCGCCATTAAAGACCAATATATTTCGAATTTTGGTTACACATTCTCTCATGATCCGTGGTGATGTGCCTCTCCGATAATATATGGATGGCCTAAAAAATCACCGAGATATTTTTGTGGTGTCAGCGGTTGAGTTTTCTTGAATGTTACCACTAATTCATGCACTAAGGAAAAGACGCGTCGTGACAAATTCCAGCGAAAACCTGCACTCGTCATTGTGAACAAAGAAATTAAACAGACGGCAAATGTCGCATTGTTTAGGCTGCATGCCATTGAATTGAATGTAGTTCTAGTCATATATTGTTATGACTCGCACAATGTCTTCCTTTTGACCCTTGTTTGTGCATTTGTAAGTCAAAATTAAAGTAATTGCTTTATCCCCAAACTGACGAATGTTTCACAATTCTGATCACCACCGGAACATTTGATACCCGCAGACCAATCCAAATTACTATGCAAATAGATTTTTCCCGAAGTAACTATACTGGGCTCCCGACAACGGTCGCTAGTACCGGGCCTCCTGGTTATACTCCTAGCTCCAGTTGTGCCAGGTGTCAAAGGCGAAAAGTAACATGCGATGGTGCTCTTCCCCAATGTTATAACTGTCTTGATCAAGGGTATCGATGCCCAGGAATGAAACCCATACTGATGGAGCCTTCTAACGTGCAATATAATAGATTCCATGAGATAGGCATGAGACAGAGACACTTCGAAACCCCGCAAAAAATGGTATTTATTCCTAGACCACCGCCCCCAACCTTTCAATATGAGACTAAGCCTACTAAACCAGAAATTGCTTTTACGCAACTTCCTGTGATCATGAATGTGGGTGGTTTTGTTGACTCTTCACATAGAATCTGGTCGTCTGCGCGCCGCGAGCTAGATATATTGAAGAGGACACTCGAAAAGCAGTCCTGTGCTGAAACACTTGGGCTAGAGAAAAGTTAATATCACGAAAGAAAGTTTTTGAAGAAGTGGAACAAAAGAACACTGATGGGAGACCTGCTGCTTGTAATCACTCATGGCTAAATATGGTGTTCTAAGATCGGTCTAGCGTCTCAAAAAGAGAATCTAAGTCTCTCAATCTCAAATCATAAATATCGATCGTCAACATGTGTTGCTACGATATAAATATGTCATTTGGTTAAATTGTGGCATATAAGCAGACATTTTAAACGGCGTTCTTATCACCATTTTTCATGCAATTAAATGTTTCGTAGAAAAGCTGGCCCATTTCGATAATATTTACAGGACTCAATATATATACTTCCGACGGAGTAGCAGCTATTTATTTCCGAGTTTCAGTTTTTCGCAAAACACAATGTCGTCAATTGAAATGAACTTCAAGCTTTTGAAAGACTTAACGGGTGATCAAATGAAGCGAGCTCTGTTGGCATCTCGATTAATGTCAATGCGAATCGCACAACGGCCGCGATACATTAACTTTTAGTTGGAAGTACACTAAAGAGCTCGTCAAGATGGGTCAAGATATCTTCCTATAGTTTTAACGCTTGTAACGGGTGTCTTTTCCAGAGCAAATCAATGTTTCAATTTAGATGGTCTCTGCAAAAATAATCTATGTTCAACATCAAATGTATCAAATGATGGCCTAATTTCAATTAGCAGGACATTGAGCTAGTAGTTTACGAATAAATTTGACTTTGGATTCAATTAAAAAATTATGACACTTTAGAGATGTTCTCATATGAATCGTCGTTGTCGAAGATTTTGCTTCCGCTAGCCCTAATGAGTTCAAACTATAGTGTGGAAACCCTCTTTTGAGTTTTATTCATCCCGGGCAGTTATCTTATTCCAAAACAAAATGCCCAGTTGAGTGAACTCATGCAGTAAGATGGGAGTCTTTTGAAGCCGGCATTTCCATTCCAATTTATCTTGCTTGTCATACCCTCAGAACAACTAGCATGGTAAGCTCTAAGAACCAACGAAGGAATAACAGCCCCGTTGCGATGTTTTTCACACCGATTTAGACCTCCCAGTAGCCTGAGGTTTATCAAAATTTACATAAACTTATTTCTTCATAGCGCCTCTTACATCAAACTTATCTTGGCCTCGTAGAATACACTCTAAACTCATTCCCGTCCTTGATAAAGCTGCGAAAAAAGCGTGTAGCCTCTTTGAAAAGCGCGCGACATTGGTCCACCCAAATTCGAGGTCCCAGGCTCCTCGCACAACAATAATCCAGCGACAAAGATTCGGCTTGTATCAGGACACCAGAAGCATCATGGCTGGAACTCAGTCTGAAATATATGAGTATCTAACGCTGTCTGTTGTGGCCGAATTCAATGGGTCCGGCAGTCAAACCTTACTTGAGGCATTACAAACGCCGGAAATCCTGGAGGAGAAGGCTAGCTCCATAACAAGCCTGGTGTTTACAGAAATTCTCATGTTGGTACTGACCAAAGAGTTGGCGTTGGACAATGTGGTTGAATTCATGAAACTAGCCATCAGCGACGAGCAGAAAGCTATAGTCTTTTGTCAGGTTTTCGATGTCTTCCCTCAAGATGATGCTGTGAAGGAGTTGGTGACCCGCTTGCACAAAGACGAGGCAGTACTTCAGGCATCTACATTGGCTCAGTTTGTCGATTCTGAATCGTTGGTTAAGCTTGAAATCGTGCCTGCGCAAAGTCTTAACCGACAAATGAACACTAGAAAAAGAGACGAATTTTTCACACAAAAAAAATTCAATCTCCTCCATGAGGAATATGAGGGTTACTCGACACTTATCAACGAGTTTACTTCCCTTTTCAACAATGAAGAAAATGAATTCTTGGTCGATCATGCAGTGAAAGTGGTCCACCAGCTCATAGGCCACTTCTTGCTTGACCCTAATCGTGTACTTGACATCATCATCGAGATGAGCTCAAACTATATCGTTGGTAACTATCGCTTTATCATCAATTTCCTCAAGAAATCTCCCTGGTGGCCACAAGTAGAGGGCGATTGTAAAAGTGGCTTGAGCTCTTTGAATGTCGGGGGAAACTCAGCAGCAGTAAGTCTGATAGCCTTGAGACTATTGAAACATGCACCAGATCGTGAATTCTCAGAGACATTTAAGATCTTAATTACCCTATTTATCAAAGAAGGCTTTATCTGCTTCGGTCAAATTTATCCTTATTTTTCGCCTTCGGACGCAGAAATGGCTAAGCTTGAGGCCACCTACAAGAAGGAGTTGGAAGAAAAGGTTGTAAGTGCCAGCGCCAGCGCATTGGCTCTCGCCGCTCCTCTCATGGATGAGGAAAATGAGGACAACATAAGCAAGACTGACAGCCTGACGCGTTCCCAAGCCAAGGATACTGTGGACGACCTTATCAAGTTCAACATGAGGTTCCAAATGTTGAAATGTTTTCTCGGAAACGGGCTATACTGGCCATCAATATACATTCTTTCCAGCTATCCATTCTTGGCCAGTATCGATACAGAAATATCCCAACTATTCCATCGGACATTGGAAGCGATCATTGACCCGCTTCATCTGAGTATAAATACTTTCTCGATTTCGCAACGAGTGGTGATTCAAAAAGAGAAACTATTAGTGACTTCAAGATCGTTGAATACCGTAAGGTTCGAAGAACCATTGACCACGCATCGATACTGTCTCCATCCTACCACCAAACACATAGCAGATCAAAAGCTATTGTACTTCATTGCGGACTGGGCTAATGGCCTACCAATTCTCAATTCTTTTGAAGATTTGATCACAGTCTCGCGTGATTTTTTGAAATTTCTTGGCCCTGCTCTTGCCGGAAATTTGGCTAATTTCATTAAAATTTGTGAGATCGTTGTGGCCGGATTAAAGAAAGACTCGTCGGCTGAACAAAAGGAGATTTGGCTCACATATTTCAGGAACTACATTTTGCCGTCGATTGGCTTCATTCCAGAGAATGCTATTCCCGTGGACAAAGCTTTCGAGATTTTATCATTTTACTCTGTGGATGATCGCTTCAATCTCTACGGTGAGCTTTATCAAGTCTTGGCTAAAACTAATCCTTTTGTAAAGATCGCACATGGAAAAGCAGAAAAGGCAACGAAAGATGTGTTGAAGAGATTATCGAAGGAGAATGTTGAGCTGATGAAGAGACGCTTGGCTAAAATCAGTCTCTCAAACCCACTACCTTGTTTCTTGACAATTCTACAACAACTAGAGAGTTATGACAATCTCAATACATTAGTCGTGGAGACTGCTGCATACTTTAATGGCTATGGCTGGGATAATATGACTCTCGCTATAATGATGAGACTCACCTCAGCAGGGAGATCCAACAAACAAGCCAACGGTCTCAATGAACGTCAATGGATCCAGTCACTTTCATCCTTTGTCGGAAAACTTTGTCAAAAGTATCCGAATCATGTCGACTTCAACACATTACTCAAATACTTATTACTGTCCTTGCATTCGAATGGGACAACCGATTTGGTTGTTTTCAAAGAGATCTTGAGTGCTATGGGTGGAATACAGTCAATAAGAAATCTTACTCAGCTTCAGATCGAAATGATAAACTGTGAGCCAAGTATGCAAAAAACTGTCTACAAAACAATTGGGGACAAACGATATGAACTCCTTACATCGGGCTCGAGACTCCGCGACGCTCTCACGAAATCTGAAAGCATAAACGAATTTTTGATTTTGCTTTGCAAGATCAACAGGGAGATCATTGATGCACCAACCATTTCTCATCTCAAGGTTTTGACTAGTACGAAAGATGAGGTGGATTCGGTTTTGCATCTCTTGTGTAACATTGTGGGGTTTTTTGGCAAGAATTCTGTCCACTTGCTACCCATTGATGAATTGATTAAAGACTATGATGTGCCAATTGTATGGGCCTTCGAGTTCTGGAGAGATCTACTCATAAATACACACGCTGATGAATTACACTCACAAATTGAAAGCTCTTTGCCAAAAGCATACCTCAAGTGCATCAGCTGGAAGATGTTTATTCTCTTCTGGAAAATGAGACTCTATGACTTGAATTTTTCCGCAAACTTGTATGATACTGAGCTTTCAAAGCTTAAGTCCCGGATTTTCAGTTTGAAAGAAGAATACACTTTTCTAAGAAGAGACAAGAGTCCATCGCAAACTGGCCTTAGCTCTCTAAGAAAAGCTATCGCAGAAACAGAGGCTCTTACTTCATCAATCCCAGTTGACAAGGAACATCACGAACAGCATTCTAAGATTGTCGATGAACATATATTAACTCAATTGAATATTTCCTCGGGCGTGTTTGACGTTAATGCGGCAAAGGAATTTTTGCAACTATGTGTGTTGCCGCGAGCCATGCACTCCTCTTTCGATGCGGTCTATAGTGCAGAGTTCATTTTCAAACTTCACAAGTTGGGCATTACGACATATTCTTTGCTGAATACCTTGAATGTTTTGTTCAAAAGCAAAATTTTCTTTGCAACTTTGTTCACTTGCACCCCCACAGAGGCAGAGAACCTAGGTATCTTTGTTTCCGCCATCTTGAGAGAATTGAATGCATGGACAAAGGAAGATATCTTCTTCGAAAATACTTCGGTTAATTGCTTACGCGAAGAAAATGATGGAAGTGTGACAACCTTCGGGCAGTTTCGCAAGAAAATATTCGAAATTCACACAATTCTTCTAGACGATGTTTCCAGGGCTTTAAAGGTCACGACGTACATGTCAAGAACGAATGCAATAACATACCTTAAAAATCTTTTGGGTGTATATCCTATTGTTGAGGATCACTGCGAATCGGTAATCGAACTTATAAACAATATCACGAAGAGAGAGAAACGAGACGACTTAAGACTCTCCTCCAGCGCATTGATTGGACATGTTAAGTCACGGAAGAAGACATGGGTTCACCTTTGGGATTTCATTGATATGGAAGAAGATGCAAAAGCATCCTGTATGAAAAAGCGGAAAGATATTGATGATCGCGAAGCTAATAGACTAAGAATAGAAGCAGAGAGAAGAGCGGAAATTCAAGAAGCAGAGCAACAGAAGTGGCAAACAGAAGAGCAAGGTACTCCAGAAGCTAAAAAAAGTGAATCACGAAACGAAGCATCCCTTGGTTCAATTTCCTACGATGAGGGATCCAGACCTGTTTCAAGGGCGCCATCTCGCAATATTCTTGCTGCAAAAGGAAGATACGACAATTACCAAGGCTCATCAGTTGCAGCTATTGAGAATAAACCCCCTGGTTATTCATCCGAAAGCTTGCCTCAAAGGCCCGTAGCGCCTGAAGGTGCTCTGCTTCCTAATGATGCGGCAAAGAATGAGAAATCCGTGCCACCAATAGGACCAGCGACTTCCAATGCGCGTGTCAGTACTCCCGATGCTCCAGGGCCCATGGCAAGGTCAAGAGACCCGGCTTCTCGCGATATGCTGTCTCGCGATTTATTCGAAAAACGAGTAGATCAAAAGGAATTGACACGCGAAAGGGATAACAGGGTTGACCATAAGGATATCAGAGAAAGGGATAACAGAGTTCGTCAAATGGATGTAAGACGCGACCGAACTGATCGCAAAGTTTATCAAAGTGACCGCAAAGCTGATTTTAATGATTCAAAAGCTGATAAAAATGACATCAGGGAAAATAAAAGGGATCTGAGGAACGATGAAAGAGATCTGGCTCAGATGGGTCTTAAGTATCATGGAAGAGATCAAAATGAAAACCGCAGGGATCTGAGGTTCAATCAGAGGGATCTGATGATGAAGGGCCCGCCAAAGGGAAATACTCAGCTAAAGTCCCGACTCGAACTGTCCAAAAAGGAACATGATTCCATACCCAATGGAGAAAACCGTCGGCATGAAAGCCCTTCAAATACTCCGCGGCCAGTGACGCCAGTAGCGCCTGGACAAATGAAAGCAGAGCCTACGCCTTCTTCTGGAGAATCTGCGTCACTAAAAGTGGGCGGTCGAACACCCTTACCATCGCAAGCGGCCCGTACAAACACAACATCAGCGGTCAATGTACCTATTAAGGCTAGAGCTGTGTTACCCCCTCAGCCACCAGTGAGAGGGACGATGCAAACCCCCGTGCAGCCCGGCGGTAGAACCAGGATTCCATTACCCCCTCAGCATCCCCCCAGGGAAAGGCCTCCTCTCGCGCCACAGCTGGCTTCGAGGGGATACAGGGGCTCAAGTAACACAGGTGATAAGAATAATAGCAGGTATAATGGGAATAACGGACATTCTAATGGGGACCCACTCCCTCCTCCTTCTTTGCCACCTCCTGCGCGAATTGAACAATCAAAGGAGGGCGCACCTCGTGATAGAAAAAGAAGATATGGCGATAGGGGCTGGAACTCTGGAAAAAGGCTGAGATATTAGCGATTCGGATAATGAATTTTGAATCGGAAGACAACTGACTAAATATAATTGCTAAATGTATAACCTGTGTAGATTTCAAAATCCTCATTATTGCAAACCTTGACATTCCGGTCAAATCAATTCTTATTATAATAAGGTAGGAAGTTCAGGCCTACTTGTAAAACATTCTGTGTACTTTGTAGTATGGGACACACCTGTAAAATCTCGTGAATTTTTTATTCCTTCGTAGCGAAATTATTGACGCTGATCTTACTCGTCATCTGAAACATCAGAAAAGTTATCACCATCCAGAGTGGAGTGTGAGACATTTGCCTCTTCCTCTTCCTCGGCTAATCTTCGCAAAGTCTCGTCGGCCTCATTCTCCTGCTTTTGGTGGAACTTTAAGTGTTTCAAGAACGCATGATGTCTCACATAAACTTTTCTGCATTTCTTCTTAGGGCATGCATAGGACTTTTGACTCAGAGCCAGCACCAACTTCATGATGGAACTACTATCTAGATTTGGTAAGCTTCCCTTTGATTTACCATTGCTTCGTCCTTGGTCTAGCATCTCTTCATCAATTCCGTCATCTGCGCTCAATTCTTCAACTACTTCGCCCACATTTCCATTCTTCAAAGATTTAGCTCTCATCATAGTCTGCAATGATTGATAATCGTCAACTTTAGTGCTAAAGAGATTCAGATCAACGTTGTGAAAGTCTCTGTGATGCTTGATGAGCTCGGACTTGCTTACAAAATGCACAGGTTTGTCGCAAGAATCACATTCCCATAAGGCCGAATGCTCATTCTCAATGGTATGTGTAGCCATATGTGAATTCAATGCAACTTCACCTACGCAAGTTTTCTTGCATTTGGGACATTGAAGCTTTGGATGGTCTTCTTTGATGTGTGTGTGAAGTGCTAATTTCTCTCTAAACGCCTGAAAACACCCCGGATGGTCACACGTGAGTGGCGACACCTGACCATGCTTGACGAGTAAATGTTTTCTTAGTCTCAGCGGGTAATCAAAAGTTCTGTTGCAAATCCCGCATGTCAGAGCACGCAAATGAACGATGTCTATGTGGTGCTTGAGTGCTTGCCAGACGTAAAAAGCCTCTTCACAACCTTCATGTTTACATCTGAAGCTTTTAATGTGGGTGGCCTCATGGCGTCTGAGGCGTTCTGGAGACGTCATGCCTTTATGGCAAACCGGGCATTTATAGGGTTTATTTTCGTCTGAAAGATGTGACAACTGGTGGGTTTGGAGATGAGATTTGCGGAAGAACGCGCTTTTGCAGCCTTCCTCGGGACACACAAAGGGCCGCTCGTTTGAATGCGTCCGTTGGTGTTGTCGTAATAGAGTGGGCCTATTATAAGCTTTGTCACATCCAGGCTCAGTGCAAATGTGTACTTTGGGACGCAGACAGGGCATCGAAATGGATGACGCGAGGGGACGTCCGATGCTTTGGATGGGATGGTGATGAGCCGGGGCACACAGTCGCGAGTGTAAATAAAAAATGATTGTGCATGTGGTATTTGCAGATTACGCATCAAATTCGAATTCCCAATTACCAAGAAATAACATTCTGTAGAGCTATTTGTCTGTTCATACATTATGACTCTAGGGGTAAACAGAAAAGAACAAGTGGCTTTCGATTTCTCTTTGACACGGGTTGTTTCTCTTCTTGGTGATGGCTCTATGCCAGACTGAGGCGTATCTATGCTCTGAATAAGGCTGCCCTCAGACGCCAAAGAGGAACTTCGACAGCTTTCATCCTTCAATTTGAAGACTTGAAAAAAAGAAACATAAGCTTAAATCATAAAATTTTAGTTACTTCCGAGGTCCACACATTTTCTCCGGATTTACCTAGTCATTGCCATCATCAATATTCTTACATACAATCCCTGAATTCCAGGAACTCCAAGGATCAACAATGGGTTAGCAGCTCGTATTGCTGCCTGTCCCATCGAGGACTTGGTTCTTTCTTGCCTTCATTTCTGTTCATGAGTGCATTCTCGACTTTCTACATGGGAGAATGATTCGACCGTTGGATCCTGTAAACAATGCGAATAAGACTTGAAGAAGACGTCATGTTTCATCACTTGCGGAAAAAGACGGTAGCGTGGCGCGCGAGTTGTTTATAGCCTATTTCTTTTTTTGTCAACAGAACAGATCAACTTTCGCACTCAAGCATGTAAGGCACACAGCCTGGTCTTTTTGATTCTAATTTAGGAACTGATCAAATTTTCTGCAGAAAGAACCTTGTCGTCATTAGCTACTTTAAGCTTAAACACACTTACTTCTTAAAAATTTTCAAAACCACAAAGACTATCCCTGATATTCCTGCTCATAGACGCTCTTAAATCGCCTCAAAGGGAATCTTCGTTATTGTCTCCATTTATTGTTATTTGTAACATCAATTCGTTGTGAATATACCACCCACAAAAAAGACTAAGGCATAAAGTGAGGATTAAGAGAAGACAAGACAATGTCGGTTACTCATGAACTTGCTACAGCCTCCTTAAGCTTTTTAGCCAGGGATGACATGCCAGGTTTAAATACGGAAGATACTCGTACAACCACTGGCACGACTACTGGCACAACAAGCACGTCCTCAGCTTCATCTCAAGAAAATTCGAGCTCCACAACTCTGCTGGGTATGCCTTCAATTCCTACTACGAGTTCTACCTCAACTACAGGCTATACTACCCCATCTATTGGTGTACCTGCCAATGGAGGAAATCCATATATATCCCGCACCTCCCAGCCGCTGGGTACAGTATTTATTGCCGTGGGAAGTGTTGTGGCAGTCATCTTACTCGTCTTTGCCTTGTTCCATTTGTTTAAGTCACTCACGGCATCTTCTTTGGCCAAGAAGACGGTCGACAATGAAAAGTTTGCATACCAGAAATTTGCGCATAATAACAACGTCGCTTATGGAGGTCAACAGCGTGGTCTGTCCTCCACATTATTTGCCAACACAGAATACAAAGGTTCGGTATCGAAATTACCTCTTATGAGTAGCAACCAGCTTCTGGTGCCTATGAGTGGGGCGAACGACTCAAGCCTAGCCTTATCTGACTCTGAGAGGCCTACTTCTCGTCATGATTTGACCAATATGTTCATTTCGCCCACTAAAGAAATGACAACGAACCGTGTCAGCACCCACAATTTGAGTAATTCGATAACCAATTTGTCAGTGTATGGTAGGTCCACCACAGATGTTACCCATGCACCGAATTCTAATAGACATTCCTCGACTGTGCCTAATTACTACATGAACGAGACGTTTAACAACAGTGAATATAATTTGGCACCTGATGCCTCCAATGCTAAAGCCCCCGGCGAAAAAAAGCAGAGAAACCCAATTCCAAGTATGTACTTGGAAGACTTGATCGACCGTTAAAACTCAGAGGATGTTAATATTTATAGTTGATAGGTAAAGAGTCCCGTATTTTTGATGTATATTGTCTCAAACTCTGAAAGTATACAGTAAACCAATGAATTCGTATTGAGTCATTGCAAGCATGTGCAAAAGCCCTTGTTAAAAAAATCATACATCTATCAAATTGCGTATTCCTCAATTATCGCGTACTTCGATTCTGCGCACCTCAATGCACAGATAAATCAGGTTGCCATGCTTTTCCGCAGATGCTTCAGCAGAAGCGCCTTTCGGTGGACGAAAATCGACTTTCTAAATCAAATTGAGAAAACCAAACACGCTCATGTTCCTGAACTACCCGTGGAAGACACAATCTTGTTATCGTCGCAGACTCTAAGTGCAAAGGTGGCCATAGATCAGACAAAGTCGCCCTTGGTGATGGTGCATGGCTTATTTGGTGCTCGACAAAATTATGCTTCCGTCGGGCGCAAGATTTCGGAATCTACTCATCGCCAGACTATTGGAGTGGACATGAGAAATCATGGGGCTTCGGGCCATGTATTTCCCCACGATTATATACACATGGCCAAAGACACGATTCGGTATCTTGAACTGCTTGGACGGGAAGTTGTATTGGCTGGTCACCTGATGGGAGCTAAAGTCTCGATGTTGGTAGCGCTTCAGAGGCCTGACTTAGTGGAGAAGCTCATCGTTATTGACAACTCGCCCGCAACTGAAACACTCGATTTCAGGTTCACAAGAGACCTTCTCGCTATGTGCCGCGTGGAGCAAGAGTTACATTCACACGGCACAACTCAAGCGAGTCTTCTTAAGGATGTTGATCGAATTATGGCGCACTATGAGCCAGACGCGTTAGTGCGAATGTTTTTGGCCTCTAACTTGAAAAGACCCTCAAAGAAATCAAGCGGTTCAGAGAAAGTGCAATTCCGTATTCCCGTTGAGAATTTCTTGAAACACGATGTCTTGCATAATTTGGAACAATGGCCTTCCAAATGGGTAGAGTCCCTTACTTTTGAAAAGCCCGTGCTCATCATGAGAGGTTTGAAGTCGGAATTCGTTCAGGACGAGCATTTGCAAAAGCAATTCCCTCTTTACTTCCCCACTTTCAAAGTTGTTGATTTTGATTGTGGCCATTGGCTTGTGAGTGAGCAGCCTGATAAATTTGTGAAAGAGACATTAAAATTCTTGGCAGCCTAAGAGACTATCCCTTCCAATTGCATATGAATTCCATAGCCATGGAACGGTTGAAGTTCTATGACATACCTTACAGATAGAGAAGAACTTCCAAGTATCATTGCATTTGTAATTTACGTGATAATGAACCATTGAGAATCGGAACCTAATCCCTTCTTATCTAAACTAGTAGGGTTGGCGTTTCTTGCCTTTCTCGCAGTCATAAATTTACTTCCTAAGCATTCTCTTAATTTTTCTCCTTATCTTTCAACTCGCCTCAGCCGAAAGCCGGCCAATTTAAAAAACCCTCATTGCCGTTCGCCAGAAGGCTAAACTTTCGCGTAGCGTGGAATGTTATCGAAGCACCTGCATCAGCTATAGTTTAGTAAGCAAGTGACATATTGCCTGCGAGCCTGCACTCATGGGCGCAAACAATGCTCTTTTACATTAATATATAAACTCGTCGCTGCTCAACCATGTCAGTCGGATGTAAAAAGAATCAAACGATTGACTGAGCCTGACTCTCCTTATAATATCTCTGACAAAATGCCATCGAAAATTGTTCTCGAGACTCCCCCAACTGGGGCTGTTAACTTGTCCTGGGGCCAAAGCGACTCGACCTTTAAATTGGTAGATGCCGAGCTTCCCGCCATTAAAGATGGCGAATTGAAAGTCAAGTTATTGTACTTATCAAATGACCCCACTCAAAGAATGTGGATTGGCGCAAACCAGGACCCTAAAAGACAATACATGCCTCCTTTGTTGAAAGGCGACGCCATCAGAACATTAGGTTTAGCCGAGGTTCTTGAGTCCAAGTCTGAGAAATACGTTAAAGGTGACGTAGTGAGCGGTGTACTTCACTGGGCGGACGAGCTTATTATTCCTGAGTCAAGCGTGAACACCAAGGTTGACAAGTCACTTCCTTACGAATGGTACTTGTCTACCATCGGTCTTACAGGGTTGACTGCTTACTTTGGATTGAAGAAAGTAGGACAATTGAAAGAAGGACAAAGCGTTCTTATCTCTGCTGCCTCTGGAGCTACTGGCTCTATGGCCGTCCAGCTTGCCAAACATTTGTTCAAGGCTTCCAAGGTTGTTGGTCTTGCCGGCTCCGATGAAAAGTGTAAATGGGTCGAGTCTATTGGTGCGGACCTCTGCCTCAACTACAGAGACTCTGAATACCAGCAAAAATTAGACAAGTACATTGGTGATGAACACTTCGATGTATACTTTGACAACGTCGGCGGCGAAACTTTGGACTACGCATTGAGGCGTGTGAAGAGATACGGACGAATTATTGCTTGCGGTGCCATCTCCGGATACAATGACAAATCGAAGTTAGCCATCAACCACTGGGCTGAGATAATCAGTAACCGTTTGACTGCGCAAGGGTTCATCGTCTTCGACTTTTTTGATGAATTCGCCGGCGCAATAAAGGAAATTGTGGAAATCGTCAAATCTGGAAAAGTGACGCCTGAGGATGGTGTGCACGTTGAGGATTTGTCAAAGTCTGGAAAACCACTTGAGAAAGTGCCACAAGTTTGGCACAGGCTTTTCACTGAGGAAAAACCAAAGGGTAAGTTGTTGACTAAGTTGGTCTAATCTACAGAACGGGCTTAATTGTCAAATTGGTGAATGAGTACATCATTAAGAAATAAATTTATGCGTCATACTTTAGATCTCGGTATTGGGCTTCAGCAGTAGGTCTCGAAAATTGTTTGGTTTTTGTATGAAAACTATTCTTTAAGGACTTTTAAGAAATACATGAAAGAATACGGAACCTGAATAAACATAGACTGGAATGAAAGAAATCACTAGTGCAATCCTCGAGAGTCAGATGCTTCATTCTTTTGCAATCAGCCGAGTTTCTTCATCCCATGGTCTATAAGTATTGCATTTAAAAAATGATCGAGAGCATTGTCTCTAAAGTCTCTTCTGGAAACTATCATTGCTCAGATCATTAAAGTATCTATTTCAGCCCTTTAGCAAAGAAACTGGGGCAAAACAAGCAGAGTCCGATAAAGAAACGTGTTAGTGCGAAAGACCAGCAACTGCACCGAAGGGCGAGTTCTCCGTGTACATGACGCGAGCAGAGAAGGAATCGCAGAGCCATGTATATAAATACCACCTCTGCTCGCCATTGTCCCGCCTGAGTAGTCAGTACAGATTCTTGACAGTGTCGATCACCGCAACATAAAAAATAGATCCCACCTATTATGTCCGAGTTTGCGCCTCCCGGGACGCAAGGCGAGGACTTATCTTTACCTAAGGCTACTGTGCAGAAAATAATTGGGGAAGTGTTACCGAAAGACATCGCGATATCAAAAGAGGCAAGAGAAGCCATCACCGAATGCAGCATAGAATTTATAATGATCTTGTCCACACAGCTGAATGATATAGCCGAGAAAGAAGCTAAGAAAACCATCGCATCAGACCACGTCATAAAAGCTCTTGATGAGTTAGGATTCCACAACTATTTGGATATAATAAACCGTGTCTTGGATGAACATAAGGAGCTTTTGAAGGGTAAAGAGAGAAAAAATAACAAATTCCTTAATTCGGGTTTGTCAGAAGAAGAGTTGTTGAGGCAGCAGGAAGAGTTGTTTAAGAAGTCTCGGGCGAGGTTGCAAAGCACTGGTTCTCCTACCAATGAAATAAAACTGGAGATGTAATGTTGAGAAAGTTATGTATATTATGTGTAATAGAATATCATTTGATAAACCACACTGCCAGCGAACAGGTTTCCTGGCTCTCATGAGGAGTTTTATTTCAATTCATCGTGTGATTCTTGATGACTAGTTGACCCTGATCAGCAGTTATTTCGACTTGGTGAAGGGGGGCACTCGGAACCGCTTGAACCATATGGTATCAGTTTTCTTCTCTTTTTCTTGCAATTGTCATGCTCACGTTCGATGTTTTCTCAACAAGTAATTCAATTCTCAGTTGCTCCATTTGTGTGGTCTTTCTCAGCGATTGAACATCTGTTCTGATCTGGAATCAGTGAGAAGAGGGTTAGCCCAAGATCAGCTCGTAAATAATAATGACCACATTAATAAATATTAAGGGGAAACGTAATAATGTCCGGATTGCACTGATGAGTGTTACCAATCTCGACTTTATTGAAACATCGTTAGCCGAAGCCGGTGTAAACTGAGACAGAAACTGGTTTTGCGGCGCCGTAGAACTTCCCCAGCCGATCCTATTGAGAAATCTATCTTCACTAAGAACAGCGAGACCGTTTATGCAAAGAACTATCACGTAGAGTAACTTTCCAAGACCGAACATGATGCCGTGAAGGTAGAGTCGGGGAGCCTACCTTCGCAATAATGTTCATCAAGTGAGCAGCGGACCCTTACATCTGAGGCCCTTGCTTTAAAACCGGCTTGCCGAAGAATGAGCACTCGAAAAGAAATATAGAATATCGATTCTTCGACTTAGAATGCTTAATTTTAAGTAGCTTTCTCTTCGAAAAGGCAAACCTTGAAAGAAGTAGCTATTGCAATATGTATCTGGGTAATCTGTGTTCGCCCATGATCAAAAGAAGGCCTTTGCACGCTGCTTATTTTGAAAGCACAGAGTGGCAGAATAAGGGAAAAGAATATTTCAATTCAGAGGAGTAAAAAACAAGTTTAGTAGCAACTGATCTTTGTGTTATTGTTCAGTGAATATAAATCTTAAATTGATGGAGCTTGAGCTTTCTATCTACAAAAATATGTCTGTAGCGTATTTTTATCCTTAATTTGCTTAAAGATAATCTGCAACCAGGTCACCAAAAAGTTGCGTTGCGCATGGCCCGAATCAACTTCCAAGCATTTCACTAATTTTACGACTTCGTAATTTTAACGCAAGAGAGACAAGTTTTGTCATCAGAAATCCAAAACTTACTCAAACGAAGATTTACAGTCGAATCAAGCGGCTTATGTTTCTGCTGCAAGATTTTAGAATTGCATGAATAAATTCAATAAACTCTATCAGGATCGCCATTTCTCGCATCGCAATCTAGTCCCTCACTGTGAGGCCCACTTGGACCAGGTGTGCGCACATCCCAGTTTCCGCCCTGCCATTTTTTTTTACCAAAGATACCTTTCCCTAACACAGCCTAGAGTTGAACAGAGAGTCCCAAAATGGATAAAGACTCTCTACTCAAATCACTAGCAGGAACGCTAGATGCCAACTTTCAAACCAGAAAGCAGAGCGAGGAACAATTGAGGTACTTTGAGGAAATTCCAGGCTTCACTGCCTACTTACTCGACCTCATTACTGACTCCAGCATTAACTTAGGAGTGCAAGTCTCCGCAGCCATTTTCTTCAAAAATAGAATAAACAACTACTGGGTAGTACCGGATCTTAAAGCATCAACACCAAGATACATTCAGGATGCAGAAAAGGCCACGATTAAAGGGAAATTGATTGAGGTCTTGAGTCAGACTTATAAAATTCCCCAGTTGAGAGTCCAGTTATCAACTTCAATCAGCAGTATCTTAGATATGGAGAAATGGGACGAGTTAGTTGCAGTTACTGCTGGCTTGCTTAATGATACATCTAACATAAACCACATTTTTACTGGGTTGATTTGTTTGTTTGAATACACGAAGAACTATCGGTATGCGGGATTAGACTCGGAAAATTTTAGAAATATTGTGTTGGACGAAGTCACTGAGACTATGTTCCCTACCTTGGAGACTTTAACTGGTAACTTGTTGAATGACGACTCTCCCACAGCCGACGAGATGTTGTATTTGATCATGAAGATTTTTAAATACTCCACTTACTCTAACTTTCCCCCATATTTAAGAGACGAACCGATTTTGGGTAAATGGTGCCAGTTTCATCTCATGCTCATCAACAAACCTTTACCACCTTCTGTACTTGGGGCCGATAGCGTCGAGTCCAAGGTTTCAACCCCACGGATTAAGGCCGTCAAGTGGTGTTTCGCTAATATGCATAGACTTTTGTTGCGTCACGGTGGAGGAATTAATACCAAGGATAAGAAAACGGCCTTCGTCAACCATTTCTTGTCCCATTTTGTTCCGGAAATTTTGGGTGCCTACTGGTCCATAATTGAGAAATGGTCAACAAAAGAAATTTGGTTATCAGAAGGCTCTCTTTACCATTTAATTGCCTTCTTGGAGCAAGTGATCGAAACCCCAGCTTATGGTCTATTGGAGGATAAATTGGAAGCTGTGGTGAAACACGTGCTTATGCCAATGTTAAATGCATCCCAGCAGACCATCGAGCTATATGAAGATGAGCCAGAAGAATATATCAGAAGATTTTATGACGTTAGCAGGGAAAATACCACAGCTGACACCGCTTCTGTGAACTTTTTATTCAGATTGTCTTCAACCAAATTTTCGTCGTGCGGAACCTTATTGCTCACACTGATCAATGAAGTTTTCCAGAAAAGAGCATTGGATCGGGACAATCTAGATATCGCTATGGAAACCGGGGGTGCACTTCGTGTATTGGCCACCATATCTTACAAATTGGATAAGAAAAATAGCCCCGTCAAGGGTCAACTCGACCTGCTCATGCACTCATTGATTTATCCGGAACTCTCGCAAAGTACTATTGCCAAAACACCTTGGCTCACGGCCAGAGCCTGTGACACGATTGCTATTTTTGTTCATAAGTTCGATGACCAAGCTGTTTTGCAAGATATCTTTCATGGGGTGGCAACCTGCTTTCAACAACAAGAACAATTTCCAATTCAATTGACTGCCATCGACGCTTTGCGCACTTTGGTCGAGGAAGACTATGTCGCTGATAGAATTGCTCAACAAGCACCTCAATTGATGAGTACTTTGCTCGATCTCTCTAAGAACTTTGAAAGTGATACATTGACTTCAGTCATGGATGTATTTGTTTGCAAGTTTGCGGCAAACTTAGAGCCTTATGCGACTGAATTGTCATATCGCTTAGTCGAGCAGTTTCTTAAGCTAGCACAGGAGATCTTAGAGCAATCGAGTGGCGGCAATGTAGATATCGATAAGGAGCACCAAGCTAGCGGTATTCTAAATACATTGACATCTTTGGTGGTTTCTATGAACTCGTCACCTGATGTATCTGCGACTTTGGAGGTTGTGGTCAAGGATGTCATCAAACTTATCTTGGAGAATTCGATGGACATGTTCTTGGCAGAGGCAATAGAGATGGCGGAGTCCATTTTGTTTAGCACTAATAAGATGAGCCCTTCTATGTGGGAAATATTTCAGGACTGCATTGACGCTTTCGACACATATGCATTGGATTACTTCGATACTTTCCATCCGTTCTTCGAGGCCGTGGTGAGAGCTTGTTTCGTGAATGAGAATATCACCATCGAAGACCAACGTGTACAGAGCTTGTTTAAAGTTTGTTTTCAAGTGCTTCAAGTAAACAGCATTGACCCTGTTTTTGCCCATTTATCATTTGAATTGATGGAGTTTTCCATTTTGAGCTTGGGCCGAAGGTTCGTGCCGTTCATTGCTAGATATTTACCAGAAGTTTTCACTATCTTCACCAATTTAGAGTCCCAAGACGCATTCGATGGCTATATGTTGCATCATTTATCTATCCTCAAGATTTTCTTTGCATGCTTGTTTGTTGAGCCATCCTACACCCTACAATTCTTGAATGATAATCAGTTCACGAGTACCTTCTTCAAATTGTGGATCAAATATGGTGATGATTTCCAGAGCGTTTACGGTTGCAAACTTCAAATTTTGGCGGGTTTATCGATTGTGATTGACGCACCATTGAATCTTTTACCAAGTGAAGATTTGGTAGGAGAAACAGTCGATTTGATTATCTCAAATTTGGAAAACTTACCGCACGCGATAAGAGCAAAACAAGAACTTATTGATAGAGAGAGTGGCGTAAAGGTAAGCGAGAAGGATTACGAGAACGAAGATGCAACAGAGAATAGTGGGGATTTCTACGACGACGATTTAGAAGCAGATGAGGCTGAATTAGAGGCGTTGAAACCAACTCCGATTGACCCGATCAATGTTTACGAGGTTTTTGCTGAGAAGGCGACTGCTGTGCAGCAAGCCGATCCATCTCGTTACCAGTTGGTATTTGGAAATTTGGACGATTCACAAAAGGAGATCGCAATTAGAATTATCCAGATCAACGAACAACAAAAGAATGCAGCAAGTTAAGCATTCGGGATAGCAGGAGTGTATATAGGCGGGAAATCAAGACAAGCCATAGCGAGACAACTTCTCCGAGTTTAACTTTCGTCAATTCACACACACTTCAAGTAGCACGAATCTAGATCAAGCATATACCCCAAACTCCTTTCATGTTTTCAGGATTTGGATCCAACTTCTTTGGCGGGGCTTCATTTGCCCCTATCAATTCAAAATTCGAGGATTACTTCAGGTGCTACCCAGTGGCAATGATGCCTGATAATGTGAGAAAGGACGATTCTAACTTCGGGGGAAAGATATTTCTTCCTCCTTCAGCTTTAAACAAGTTAACAATGCTTCATATCAGATATCCCATGCTCTTTGAATTGATTAATGAGGCGGAAAACTTAACTTCGCATAGTGGGGTTCTAGAGTTCGTGGCGGAGGAGGGTAGGGTATACCTTCCTCAATGGACTATGGAAACATTGAAGTTGCAGCCAGGATCTTTGATTAAAGTTGCGAGTTGCGATTTGCCTAATGGCCAATTTGTGAAGCTAGAACCACAATCGGTGGACTTTTTAGATATTTCAGACCCAAAGGCCGTGCTAGAGAATGCATTGAGAAAGTTTTCGACATTAACTGTTAATGATATCATTGAAATTGACTATAACGATACAAGATATGGAATCAAAGTACTAGAGACCAAGCCAGAGAGTTCCAACAAAGGAATATGTGTTGTGGAGACAGATTTGGAGACAGATTTTGCGCCT
Source organism: Metschnikowia gelsemii (assembly GCA_030561745.1). Lineage (NCBI taxonomy): Eukaryota > Fungi > Ascomycota > Pichiomycetes > Serinales > Metschnikowiaceae > Metschnikowia > Metschnikowia gelsemii. The sequence continues at coordinate 335,197 of JAKTYA010000001.1, forward strand.
CCAGTGGGTTATGTTGAGCCAGAATACAAGCCAAAAGGAAGTAAGTCATCAACGACACCCATTGACCCCAGCAAAGTGAACAGAAGTGCCGGTGCAGCAACAATGGCACATGCAATAGGCTACGCAAACATCGTTCATGAGGGGAATAGTCAAAATGTCTACCGGGGTACCGGGAAAAAGGTGTCCGGAAAAGAGGTTAATACACAAGAGACGAAACGAGTTACAATCGATGATTTAGATCCCAATGCAGCACCTGTCGAATTAAACTTACCGGATAATCAGATTTTTTTGGGATGGCCTGTTGTTTTACCTATTTCAGAGAGTATAAACGAGACCAAACCGGTGGCATCTTATCAAGGGGAGGGCAAGTCGCTAAGACAAAGCAAGAAAAGAAGTACAGCGTCAAATAGCACTGGGCATGAACTGTTGAAGAACCACTCTCGTAGCCCGGACTACATTGAGATTGACGATTGATTGGTAGTATTTTACTCGGATGGGGGTACATATATTACATGTCTATTGAGTTGTGGATGGAAGGAAAACATCATTATTTTGCTCCAATGCTCTGTCAGTATGGTAAACGATGTCAGTAGACTCCCAGGGATAGGCAATCCAGCAGTCAGGAACGGTCCTCGCAGCAAAATAGTTGCCGGTCTTCATGATATCATCGGGTAAGTCAGCCTTCTTCGTTTTAACCTTATCGTGAAGCACAAAGACACCAAACTTTGTGTTGTTGGGATCCGCACCAAGAACAGCAGCTTGTTCTTCGACGTCTTTCTTTAATTCAGACACAGCGTAGTGCAAAGTCGTTCTAGTGTCGTCAACCTCATCGATGATCAAGATGTTTTTGTTGACCAAATCGACCTTGGACTGAGCATAGTCGATCCACTGTGTTCTGACAACCTGTTTGCCCACAGTCTCTGCCTGTGTACCAACAGTGCCAATGTCCTCGTAAAGGGAAAGAATAATTGCCATAATTCTGATGTTGGGCTGTCCCGGCTCTTTCAAGAATGTCCTCAACATACGGGCTGGAATGAATCCGCCTCCGCCGATGGCAATGATCAAGTCAGGCTTGAAAGCCTTAATTTTTTCTGAGGTTTCTTGACACAACTGGTGAATGTTGTTGTACGAAATGTACATTTTGGAAGCTTCTACGTCGGCGGCATCCATTTTGAAACACGCGTAAATTCGAATAAACCACTTGACTTAACAACCTAAAGTGGCCGATCAACCGATACTTAGGTAATGACTGTACCCGAATTTAAAAAACCCAATGCGGGAGATGAGGTCAACTATATACTTTCGCGCATCCCTAAACTAGTGGAAACGCCGCGGCAAGAATACCAAAGCTGTGTTATAAAAAACCCCCAAAATTCAGGCCCAGATCATCCTTGATTTTTCATGGTATGAGCATGTAGTATTTTATATACTCCTCAAGAAAAACAATCAAACTTGTTGGCGATTCGCCTCCCAAAATCGATTATCAAGCCTCCAAGACCTGAGGATGGCACTTCGGCATTTCCGAAACTTCAACTCTATATGCAGTCTAAAGATGAATTTAGATAAGACCCTAAGTTATGACGGCGCCAAATGGAGAATAACTGCAGGGAAATATACTTCGATAAGGAGCCATTACTACTCTTCACCTTTCAATTATATTATTGCTTCAACTATGCGGCGATGCTGTTGTTTCACAAAAACTACCAAGAGAAATCTGTTACCTGAAATTTTGCCCACACTTTGCATAACAATCGACCCTTTACTGCCAGAATCTATGGTTCACAGTTCTACTGTTTCAAAAAGATGAAACTTGGAAGGACTATAAGTGAACCATGGGCATGATTGGGACATCAATACTACGTTCACTAAAGTAAGCATACTCTTAAACATGATTTTCTAAAAGACGACTTTATCTCCAATTTTATTGAAAAGTAACAGGTAGTTGTGATTCTTGATTTAGCAAGATCAATGCAATTTCTTTGTTTTATGATCCATATTGAGAAGCCGAACCTCACGGCTTAAAAATCATTCCATCTCTAGTAATAGCAATTTCACTGCAAGCAGCGCCGTTTAATTAATGGCCGCGCTGTATTTCACAAATGGAGGAAGTGGTGGCGCGAGAGACGTTAAGAGAAGTTCGAACATCATGGAAAACTACAGTATGCACTCTATTTTCCAGATTAGTTCAAGATTCATTTCTAGGATCTGATTTAACCTTTAGATTCTTTGCGTAGAGAACTTCGAAGTAATACAGATATTTCTTTCCCGTCTGATCTTGTGTTAGCTTAGTCATTCAAACGGGCTATTTTAAACAAGAAAGTGATTGCCATATAGCGGTAGACTAGAAGCCAGGGTGTTCTCTCGTCTAGGTCCTGCACACTTCTCGACAAAAGTCTTACTTTCTCCACACTTCACAGAGTTTCTCGATAAACTCCACCAGTCATTTTTAGGGTCTCATTCCCCAACGCGCCAATGAAGCTTCTATCAATATGTTACGCATGGTCACTCGCATCTGCTGCAATTGTTGGTGTTGATTTTGGCCACAAGTTCACCAAGGCCATGATGGTGGCTCCAGGCATTCGTTTTGAGATCATCCCAACAGACGGCGGGAATAGAAAAGATCTTTCTGCCATTTACGTCGAGCCAAAAGTCTCTGACGGACTGCTCAAAGATACAGAAAGGGCCTATGGCTCTCAGATTGGTGGTCTCTGTTCCAGATCTCCCGAATCTTGTGCTGCTAATTTGAAGTCCCTACTTGGTAAGACTACGGACGACGCATGGGTCGAGAAATACTTGGAGCAAAACCCTCATTTTAACATTGTACCTAGCAGCGATAGAGCGAATGGAGTCGCTTTCGCGTTAGGTCGCCCAGGAAAGTCATTTACTTTCTCCGCCGAGGAGCTAGCCGCCATGTCGCTCGCTGATTTGAAAGAGCGCGTGATCAAAGCTTTGACCCATCATCCGCAAGCCAGACCCATTGCTGAGGATATTGCGATTGCTGTTCCTCCGTATGCGAGTCAGATTTCCAGACTCGCGTACAAGGACGCATTGCATTTAGCCAACTTCTCTTCCGTTTTAGGCTTAGTTGACGAAGGATTCGCTGCCGCTTTGGCATACGTGTCAGACAAGAAGCTTACAACAGAGGAATATGATGGTAAAACAGTCCACCAAATCATCTATGATGTAGGTGCAGGTTCAACCACCGCCACTTTATTTTCGTACACTCCTTACCAGAACTCGACCATTGTTTTGGATGTCGAGTCTGTTGGCTTCGACGACTCTTTGGGCGGAGACTTGTTGACGAAACATGTTTACGACATCCTATACCAAAAGTTTCTCGAAGAATTCAAATTGAACGAGAAATTTGAGATGCCTTTCAAGATGGCAGCTAGATTGGTTGAGTCCGCTGAAAAGGCAAAAACCATCCTATCCGCAAACGCGGATTCCAAGGTTTCTTTAGAGAGCTTTTGGAACGAAAAAGATTTCAAGACTACCATTACAAGACAGGAGTTTGAGGACTCTACTTCGAAATTGATCGACCGTGTCAACGAACCCATCTTGGAAGCTTTGAAAAATTCCCCTACTGGACCTAAGACGATCGCAGACATTGAATCGGTTATTTTGAATGGTGGAGCTACTAGAACGCCTTTCATACAGAAGCAATTATTAACTCTCTTAGGAGAAGGAAAAGTTTCTAAGGTTCTTAACGCCGACGAAGCTTGTGCTTATGGAACCACCATCAGAGCTTTCCAATTGAAGATGATCACCGGTACAGGCACTGACATCATTGTAAATGATCGCATCTTGAGCGATTTTGAGATCTCGGTGAATGGTTCAGACCAAAAGAAAGTCGTATTTTCCAAGGGGTCCGCAGCAGGTAACTCGTCCTTGGTCCAATTGGGCAAGGTTACTGGAGACAAAGCTTCAATTGACTTGTATGAAAATGGCAACCTTTACGGCTCCCACAACTTGTCTAGACTTGCTTCAAGAGCCTCTGATTTGACTTGCTCAACCGACAATGTATTGTTGTGGGCTCGATTCGTGATTGGAGAAGACAAGATTTTCGTTTTGGATAATCTCTTCGTGCAATGCGCTGTTGATGATCTGCCATTGGTCAATGAAAGAGAAATTGATGAAAAGAATTCGACAAACTCAACCATTTCAAACTCTACAGCCAAGAAATTGACGAGAACCAAATCAAAGGTGATTGTCCCACCTATCGAATTCACCAGTTTAAGGCCCTACACAACTAGTGAGAAGAGAAAATTTATGGCAACTTTAGCCCATTTAAAGAATTTAGAAAAGGATAAGCTTGTTTTCGAGCACACAAAAAACATACTAGAGGGCGCTTGCTATAGCTTGAGAAACTACATCGACGATCATTTTGACGTTCTTTCAGAAAATCTTGGAGAGAAGGAACTCGAGAATATTCAGACGAAAGCAAGTGACATGGTGGAATGGGTGGATTACGAGTCGGACTCATCGACCTTAGATGAAATCGAGAAGAAGCTTACCACCGTGAACAAGATAAGAAGTGATTTAGAGTCTTCAGTCAAGATGCTGGACTCAGATTTAAGCCTTTCTAACATCAGGGATTTGGCAGACGAAGGAAACGAGCTCGCACAAAAAGTTCAGGAATATTTGTTGGAGTTTGGCTCTCAAACAAAACAAGTTAGGGAGAAGTATGAGGCTGAAGGTCTTGATTTTGACCCCGAGAATGAAAAAATCATGAAAAAAATCTACGGAGTGAAGAAAAAGGATCAATTTGATTTGGAAAAACACTTTCTGGAATTCAAGCAAGCTTTGAAAGAACTTGCAGACATGACAAGTGTCTCCGAAAGCAAATTTGACAAAATCGCACCTCAAAAAAGGTTTGATGCGAGTGAGTCTGTCACTTCCTTGATCACTCAGATGGTGGAAGACGTCCAAATTCTTCAAAAGCAACACGAACAGCGTATTACCTTTTTGTTGAGCAGATTGGAAAAATTGAAGGACAGAAAGAAGCAGAAAGAGTTGAAAGCAAAGTTGAGGGAAGAGAAAGAGAAGGAGAAAGAAGAGGCGAAGAACGGAGTAGACCCTGAAGCTATCAACACGAGTGCCGAGGCAGAAAACTCCGGTTCTAAGAAGGAGACGGTCGGTTCAAAGAGCCGTACAGGTTTTGCTGGAAGTGAGGATGTTGAGAAGCAGCTGGAGACAAGCAGGCTCGACAATGCGAAGAGCACCCAACAGCCTGAGGAACACGATGAGTTGTAAAGACAAATTTTTATAGAAATATTATTTACAACCCAAATTAAAATTGTTTATGCAAATCGTTTACTCGTGATTTGATATAAAGAATAAGGTCATTAGGTTTGAAGTTCATCTCATTGTGATGCAGAGGACCTCCCGAGTGCGGCCTTTCGAAAGACGCGCAGAAAAGCGAAGAGAGCACATCAACGTGCACCGGACTGCTAGCTGAAACCTACATTCAGCCCTGATCATTCCATATCACGAGATTGGTTTTAGTCTCTTATTACCGTCATTGGACATTCTTAATCTTCACAAATTCACAAGAGGACAATGAATCATAGCCCGAGTTCGTATGGCGCTCGTGGTAGGGCAGATGGCTCATCAAATCGCACATATACCAACGCCAGAGAAAGGTCCAATCACCAAGATATGGACCCCAAAGAGAGAGGAAGAGAAACCAGAGGCCCCGATATGAGGGCTAGAAGGGAGTGGGGCAACGGTGGTCGTGATCGTGATCGTGATCGTGAGACTGGAGACCGCAGGTATAACAATGGAGCGCCACCTGAAAGGTACGCCAACGATAGAAAGCCATATAGATATCAGGATGAAAGAGGCACGAGAGATATCAGACGAGAGCACCAGCCTACCGAACCTGTGGATCCTGATGCAAAATTATCAAAAGAGGAGTTGATTGCCAAATACGAACGTCGATTGATTGGGCTACTAAATATCCCCACCATCGAAAGGTTTCCTATTATCGGGAGCCAGTGGGGCATTAAACCCAAGGGTTTCGAGAAAGTGACGGCACAACGAGCTAAACTTTCTGGGTTTTTTCCTCTACCCGGCTCTCCTCGGCCCGTGGATGTGACGAAGCTAGAGGGTTTGCTTAAGGACGGCTGCACCGAGGATGGAATTCTTTTAGCCTCATCCAAGATCGATCCGTTGGATTCTAGAAACTCATGCATTATAATCATTGAAGAGGTGGATTTTCTGAAGATTGACCACTTGCTCGTAGCCGAGTACATCAACAAGTTTATAAGCTCGGCTGATATCAAGGGTGTCTCTTTAGGAAACAATATTGAGAGAAAGCGGAAAACCAAAGACGATCGCAAACTTATTATTGAATTTAAGTCGAGCGTTGCTACGACCTTCGCTCTCACGCTAAATGGCCAAGCTATTCCTGCCGATCGCTTGGGCATTGACAACGACGTTTTATTGAGAATGTCGAGGCCTGGTGAATATGTCGTTCAATGCTTGCCTCCTTACAAAGTTCCAAAAGAGGACATTGATGAAGAGGTGTTGGACAGCCCACGCAAGATTACGCTCTTGGTTGACAAGACAGCAAGCGAATCTTCCTTGGTCGACATGCTCAAAGAGATAGCTCCTCTTCGAGCTTTCCAATTTGTAAGGGAAGTCGGCACCAAAGAGCCTTTAGGTATTGCTTTTGTGGAATTTTTCATCGATGCTAAGGACTTTCCAAACACCAAAAGTGCTCTTAAGCAAACAATGAACTTCTTAAAACAATCTTCAGAGTTGGAAATCGTGAGAAGTGCCAGCTTCTCATGTTTAAGAGTATCAGGCGAGAATATTATTGAAACTAGTATACAAGATTGTCCCATTGAGCTCAAAACATTAAGAGGCTTGGTGAGAAATGAATACGTCGCCTTTCACCCAAAACTGAAGGTTATTCAACTTATCAATGGTGTTACCGCAGCAGACTTGATTGAAGATGAATCTTTCAAGTTCATTCAACAAGATATTCACCAAGAGGCGAGTTCATTCGGCAAAGTGGTTTCCATGAAAATCCCAAGACCCCCACATGACTACTCGCCTGGTATTCTGCATTTGACACAGCCTGGCATCGGGAAGGTTTATATCGAGTTTGAAAGCGAGCAAGTTGCCCTCAGTGCTTTGATGAGTATGGGTGGCCGCTCTTATAACGATAGGACTGTTCTTTGTGCATTTTATAGTCACGATGATTATGCGAACGGATTATTTTAGAACTTGTTCGCCTTGGTGAATGCAACTAACTCTTTGGGAACATTGGGATCAAACCCGTGCCGCGTGATCATATCATATAGCTGTTTGGGAAGTTCTGGAATGAAACTTAGGCTTAGCTTGATGATGTTGTTTTCGTCTAGGCCCGGGAAGTTCCTCAATTCTTTCATTGGCTGCAGTGATTTAAGGAGTGTTGAGCGATTTCTGATGAGCTGTGCGACAACAAATAAAATGTTCATGTGAGTTCCATACGCAAAGAGAAAATCCCACATCTTGATAACTGATTTTAGTGGAGGCGTACAAGCGCAAAGCGTTAAAACTGAAGGAAATGCGTAGATCTCGGCCTTAAGAAACTTGGAATCGAGGAAGTCACTTAGGATAGGATCGATGATTTTGAGGACGAGGTCCACCAAACTCAAAGCAGTGTGGACGCCATCTAAGTTTGGGGTAATATACAAAGGAATTTGCTTGGTAATTAAGTGATGTAGAATTGCAAAGGCTTGTGGTTCGCTTTTGTAGCAAGTGTATGCGATCGGTGCAAGGAGCACATTCAAACCCTGAACGTATCCCACTTTGTTATCGGGGATCGTGGTCGCGATGGCAGCAAGCATCCTCATCAATGAGTCTTCGGAGACACGCATATGGAAAGCTCGGTCGTTCATGAGGGTTCGAAAGGTATCATTCTTAATCTTTTGATAAACTTCAGGGGAGAGTTTCCTTTGGATATTTGACACAACTCTTTCATATTTGTGTACTGGATAGACGGGTACTTTGCACAAAATTGACCAGACATAGCCTCGATATGGGCATTGCTCGTAGCCTTCAGGTATCGAGAGACCCTCTATGAGGATCATGTACCTGAGCTGAGAGAGGCCATTCTCCACTAGGATTTGTGGCAGTTCTATGAACTGCTCCACGGAATCCTTTTTCCTGCCCTTCACTTCCATGTAAAGTTTTGGGTTGTTGAGTCAGGTCCTGGGAAAATAGTGCAAAATTAAATATGTAAACAAAGAAATCATGTAAACATGGGTGTGCGAAATCAGGCAAGTCGCAAGTGAGTCTCACCCAGTTTAACGCGAAGCCAAGGTTCAAGCTTATTACACGAAAGGAAGACTAAATAGTAAGAGGGGGTCGATTAATTCAAGCGTTCCTGTATTAAAGAGACAAAGAAGCATGACTCAAAACTGATCTATATGGGTATTAGTGCTGCCAATGTAGCAAATGAACAAACCCTGGGAACACCTCGTCAAGGGCAGCATGCGCGTCCTGCCTTAGTTTGGGATTTCTGCGCACCTGAAGCTCATCAGGGCCTTCGCAAAAAAGAGCGAACCTGCTTTAGCTCACCCGTTTTCGTAAAATCATTAGGAAATAATGGCTGGTCTTACTGAGATAAAGGGCTTTCAGATTCTCAAAGTCAGACTACCGGAGGGCGAAGGTATTCACTATATTTATTTCAGGAAGCATGAGGTAAAGGGAAATCAAAGTGTTCAGAACATCAGCGGTCGACTGCTTTTCGTATTCAACACACCAATAGAAACCAGCGTCGCAGTACTAAAGAAGTACTTCCAACAGGTGGCCATAGGAGCCACTGTCGAAAGGTATATCTCAAGTCCCTTGAATGATACAGAAGAAGAAATTTTCATTGATCTTACCAAGCTCACTAGTGATTTGCATTACGAGGTTGCAGATGGGGACACTAGCGAAATTGCCCAAAAACTTCCGAAAAACTGCGGTATTGTTACTTTCATAGATAAGGGATCATTTCAGCTTGCGTTTAACGCGTTGAAAAAATTATCCGGTGAAAAGAAGAGCACAAATTGGCCAGTACCATTGTTGGGTTCCCAGTTCCTCTTAGAGAGATTGAAGGCCAAAGTCCTCGACCCTAACGAGCTTGCGAAAGATGTTTCAAAGGCTTTAGAGCTGTTCAATAGAGCGGAACAAGAGTCCAGAGAGGAGTTGCAGAGACAAACAGAGATTGTCGATGAGGATGGGTTTACTTTGGTAGTCGGGTCACATACGAAGACCAAAGCAGGGATGATGGGGAAGCAAAAACTTTTGCAAGCCAAAGAGCAAGAAAAATCACGGAAGAAACTGAAGAGAAAAGAGAAGGATGACTTTTATAGATTCCAGTTAAGAGAAAAAAAGAAGGCAGAGATGAACGACTTGTTGCATAAGTTCAAGCAGGACCAAGAGAGAGTGAAGGTGATGAAGGAGAGAAAGAGATTCAGACCGTATTGAACCATTTCATTGGAATGAAGAGATGCTTAAGCTCGAAAATAGAAAAAGACAAAAGAAGAAGAATTGCTTCGTAAACTATAATATCTGTAATGAACCGTCAATTTATCTTTCCACTAATAAGCACCCCATAGGATTTCAGAATCTCTTCATTTTTGAGCCGGGAAGAACAATTTTGCAATTTCAAGTTTTGCCCGCATTTGCTCGTCCTTCAGTTTTCTATTCGATCCGCTTTTTCTCCAACCCGCACTCGATCATGTTAGTATCAATGCTCTACGTAGATTGTAAGCCAGGACTCAAATCAGAGAAGACTATCATGTCGAGCGAACTCGAGCAAGAAATTCCTACTTACAACGAATTTATTGAGGCATTGGGCAAAGACTCGGAATTCACCACCGATGTGCCTTTTGAGCTCTTGTCCACTATACGGTATGACCCTCAATTAAGCAAGACCCCACCAAAGTCGGTGAGAGAAGTCACAAAAGGGAACTTCTTTTTGCTTCCTGAACATATTCAAAGAATTAAGTTCACTATCAGTTTTTTTAATCAAATTGACAATAACGCATTTAAGTCCAGAGATTCCCACTATAACATTGACGAAGGTGTCCTATTGAAGCAACTTCTAGATGCCCTAGAGCAGTCTCAGATTTCCATCAATAAACCTTTGAAGGTCAGACTTCTTATAGCCAAAGATGGGGAAGCTCGAATTGAGTTGTTCGAGACACCTGAGAGGCCAAATCTTCTTGATGGGCTTCTGGACGAATTCCCAGATGCCAATAGATACGATGTCTTCGTTGACAATACGCCTGTGCTTGCCTCACCGTTCACGTCCTTCAAAACCACCCATCGGAACATCTACACAGAATCAAGAAAAAGATCTTTGCCAGGAAATCATACACGCGAGGAGGTAATCTTATTGAATACAACTTCTGAGGTGATGGAGGGATCTATAACAAGCATCGCTATTAAGAGCAAACAAGGGGTCTGGATTACCCCGAAGCTCACTTCAGGTTGCCTATGTGGGGTGACAAGACATTTCTTACTTCGAAAGAACCTCATTCAGGAAGGTGATATTTCAGCGGATATGCTAAAAATTGGACGCGACGTCATGCTAATGAATGGGGTGATGGGATGCGTCAGAGGCACTATCAAAGGCTTTGTAGGATAGGGATCTCACCAGACATGCCCCTCACTGAGTACGAACGCACTTATAAGAGAGACATCGGATGTATCATTGTTTGAAAGTTGTACTATATTGTTGAAGTCTATAAAAGTTTCTAAATCCTAAATACAATACCTGTGAAGGTCAGCGTCTACTTTAATTGATGAGGCTGGCAATCTCTGAATCTGTGTAGCCCATGATGTATAGAATATCCTGTAAAGAGTTGGTGTTTAAACAACTTGGGGCTTCTTTTTGGACCTTAGGCTTAGCGTTCCAGGCTACGCCCCAACCACCTGCGGCCATCATTTTCAAGTCATTCGCACCGTCTCCAACGGCTACTGCAGTCTTGGGGTCGATATTGTGGTTTGATGCAATTTCTAGTAAGAGCTCAGCTTTTTTTTCGCCGTTGACGATGTATCCTCTCGTAGTTCCATCTAGCTTAGAGTTTTCATCTACACCTAAGGTGTTAGCAAAGGCGTAGTCTAGCCCGAGCTGTTCTTTCACGTAAGTGGCCAATGGAATAAACCCCCCGGAACAAACACCCATGACAACGCCAAGCTGTTTTAAGGCTTTACAAAGCTCACGTGCTCCATTCGTAATCTTGATTTTTTCCTTCAATTCGTCCCAGAGACTTGATGCATCAATGCCCTTTAGCAAAAGCACTCTTTCCCTTAAAGAATCGTTGAAGTCAAGTTCTCCATTCATCGCACGTTCTGTTATCTCAGCAACTTTATCTTCGATGTCAGCATACGCAGCGATCAACTCGATGACCTCTTGATAGATTAACGTAGAGTCCATATCGAAGATAAACAATTTTTTGTCTTTCCTTTCGCTGGTTTTTTGAAAAATAATATCATAGTTGGAAGTTGTTTGCTCTGCTTCCTTTTTCACCAAAGCTTGAACGACATCTGGCACTGTTGTTTCGACTTGAAAGTCAATCACTCGGTTTGGAGAGAGCTCGGTCTTGGCCAACACCGCTACTTGCAATTTCAAGGAAACAAATTCCTCGATGCTAAGGTTTTCTCCATCTGAAAGCGTCAGTCCATGAGCTATGAATGTGAGCGAATACATATTTAGTGTCAAGCTTGTCGTAAACCTATAACCCAATCATTAGGTTTTTCCCATGTACTCATCTGCACGTTGATGCGCACGTAATTAATAGATTCGAGTCAGACCCTCAGCTCAACGCGCCTGATGCAAAACGCCTTGGATGCAAATTACAAGGCCGATGACCACGGACATGGTGGATACTTTAAACCCTTTGATTTCTTTCTAGATCATCTTCTCTCACGAATTTAATGCGGCTTATTCTATTTCGCTTTAGTTTCCTCTATAATCAATACATTAAATTTGGAGATCCTCTCCGGCAAGACCTCGATAAGTAACTCCCAAGAATCTACGACTTTCTCTTGAGATCATACTCACTCAATCCAATTCCCCCACCTAGCTTTTTGTAATTTTCCCGAACTATGGCGGCTTTTTTATCTGCTATCTCATTCATTACTGGCCAGTAAACATCATGCACATATTCGAAATCCAACAATCCATTAAATTCCTTATCCAATTGTTCCTTGGGAACAAAATTTTCAAATGGCTGGTCATAAATCGTTTTCAGCCTCGTATAGGGGTCAATAAAAGGCCCAACAACTTTAAAAAACGTATACCCAATCCAAGGAATATTGGTAAAGAGCCCACGCCCTAATCTTTCCGGATAATGATTTTGAAGTATGTGAAGAACCTGCTTGGATATGCTGAGAGAAGGAAATTTCGACGAAAGCTTCAAATGAGCTGGAGCTGCTTTGAAGTCAATGAGCAAAGCTAGTGTATCTTGTCCAGCAGGCATAAACTGAATGACTCTTTCGAGCATGAATACCAAGTGCTGAACTTGCTTGATTGACGCTGATGTATTTTGATAACCATTTCGAAGATATAAACACGGCCTATTGTCGATATCATAGCCCAAAATAAGATTCTTTCCTGTGACGTTTTCTGGCTCAACCATTTCAGGAGTAATAATTTTTTTAGGATCTGTGTGGCCATGGATTGCAACAACGCCGAATGTACGTCTCCAGACAATTGTATCCTCGATTCTCTTGATGGCCTGGCTGACCTTCCACTTAGTCGCCCTCAAATATCTTAAGAAACATTCCTTAGTTAGCCAGGCCATTTCTTCCTCTGTCACAGGATGCGTGGCAGCTCCAACGGAATCGTTGACCGGCACGTCGGTTTTGATAAATTTTTGAAAATGCACCAAGACTTCATCGTAACATGTTTGTTCATGCTCTGATAGCTTGAGATCAGGTGCTTTTGTGGGATTAAGGGGCTCCTCAAACGGTTGTTGGCATTTCACAAGGCCCTTCTTGGACTTTTCCGAAGAAATAGAGGTGCGGGAGCTGATTGAAGAAGCATCGCCTTCTGAGAGGCTTCCGCCTGCTTTTGGATCTATGAACTTTTTCTTGAAATACTCCATATTTACCAAATTGGCATGTGAATCTATGAAGTACCAACCGCTGAGTTTATCCCTATTTTGCGAGTTTGCACTAGAAAATGATATTGTAATGGTTCAGATTTCTTGGCCCAAGGTTTTTGGCCTGTCTGTGTTTGTGCGGCATGCCGGTAAGTTCGGTAACCGTGCTCGTATTCTTTTTACGCTAGGCTTGAATCTGAGCCCAGTTGTTCGTGGGAGTGCCGAAAAAGAACGGCAAAAATTAACTATAGGATGAAAAGATTAAATACCATAGACAGGAAAACACCAGACAAAAGCCACGAACAGCAAAGAGAAGGCCTAAAATTTTGAACCACATTATAGATGAATACCTCACTTGACCAGGCGTTGGTCTACTGTAATGAGCGCGTCTGGTCGTCTCGTGTCGGCTCCGTCGCGGTTTGTCGCGAGGAAACAGGCCATGACCATGATCCACTTCCCACCTACCCACAGACATATTAGCAAGATGTCTATCCTGATCCTCAACCCGACCGAATCCAGTCTGGGACCAATATCTGCTGACCAATTAAAGGCGATTATCGCTGATGAAATTCAGCACTTGAATGAGCTGAGAGAAGCTGCAAGCCATATTGCTCAGAAACTAAGCGTCAAGAGCTCAAAACACAAATTTTTGGTGCTGGTCACGAGAATTAACCTGGAGCGTGACATAGACGCTGACTTGCAGATTCTGTCTGTCGTTGGTACTGTGTGGGATGAGCTAAAAGACGGATACTGGTCCATCCGCGTCGATGACAGTTCAATCCATCTCATCACAGTATACTGGATCCATGTCGGTTGATCCTTTAGTAGCTCATAAAAAAAGGATGCGTGTAATCGGCCACGCTCACTTCTTTCCACGGGCATATAGCTGCCGCTCTACTATATCTAAATGATCGCAAACCTCGAGTAATTCCTGTTTGTGAGAATCAAGTCTAGATAATTCATTTTGAATATCAGCCAAGAGTGGTTTCAAGTCACTGTCTTGATCAGGATCAAATTTGGCTGTATTGAGTGTTGTAAGGCTGACAGAAGGTGCTTTCTGTTTTAGCTTTAAATCGAGAGTTTCGTTCTTCTTGGGCTTTAAATGTAGTTCTTTCGCGTTCTTAGTTTTCTCTTGTAGGATCTGATCTCGCAAATTTGACGTGGTCCTTTTAAAGTCATTGAGATACTCAAAGTCCAGTTTATATGTGTTTTCTAATGTTCTTTTATAAGATTCAAGACTTTCAAGCTGCTTCATCTCTGCCAGGAGATATGTTTCAAAAACAGTCTTCCTGAGATTAACCTGGTCGATATTTAGCGGGTCGAAACTAACATCCCTGACACCCCTCATTCTCACGACTAAAGACTTTGGCGTGGGTAGCTTGGTTGCTTTCAACCTGGCCAAGAAGGCTTTGGGACGTTTAAGACTAAGCCAGTATTGAATCAAAATTCTTTGTGTTTCTGCAATCTTAGAGTCTCTTCGTTTTGAGTCCTTAAATGTTTCAAGCACACTATTCAAAGACATTCCACATAAGTTCTCGAAGGATTTGAATTGCTCATCATCGAGGGTAGCCCACTGCTTTGCGATTGAACTTGCAGTGACCCTTTTCCGGTGGGTTTCTTTAATAATCAATGGAGGATCTTCGATATTTTCAGAGTTGTCATCAGTCTTCGTCTTTTTTACAACAGCGCGTTCAGTATCCAAAGAAGGCGTTACTTTACGCTTCTGATTTCCCTCGCCGCCTGGGTTGGGAGACCCTGGTGCCAGATCTGTATAAGCTGATGTGACTTCATCGGTAGTATCTGGCGTTTGCTCTCTCGAAATGGCTAGTTTGGGTTCAGATCCAATTGCATCAAATATGTTGTTTGCAGCATCCTCTGTAGATACCATCAAGGATTTATCATTCAGCGCATTTTCATCTTCAACTGCGGTTTCTGATATTTCTGGAAGACGTTCTTGTGGTTCCGGATCCACGTTGCTCATTGTCTTGATTTCGGGGGTTTGTTTGTTGTAGTCTTCTTGCACTGTGTTGTGGTTATTTGAACGCGCCGCACGAAAACAGAAAGCCACATTTTCATGTAACGCATGTTTATGAGAAACATTATAGAGATAAAAAGAACAATTTTGTTGGTAGATTCTCTTTTTGATCAAAAGTAACAGGCTTCAATATTCTGTGTTCCTTATGCTGTGGTTTTTTCACTAAATGTTCTGTTTAAGAACCGGCATTAAAAGTCTAACTTAAATAAAGATATTTAAACCGTATCCATCACATTACGCTGTCTGATCTGGGCCTTTCCAAATTATCACTGGATTACTTTTGTCAATATCAACATAAGTTTGGGATTGATAGAAAATGATTCCAGATCTCTCAATTCAATATCCATTTATAAGCCTTTTTTCGATTGATTTGCGCAAATCTTCAAGAATAGAAGCTGTCATCCCAAATTTAGTGCAAAAATAAGTTTCTAGGCTTTGTTCCACGTATGCCAAATCAGACAGACTCAACGTATTTTTCACCACCCTAAATAGCTGATCTGACCGGGGGCTTGACGGAAGAGAGGAACTTTTCACAAAAGTAAAGATTTGGTCGAGCTTTTTTTCCATCACCGAAAGCTCCTCGCTTTCGGGGTCTTTGTAAGCAGGTGGAATCATGGAATCATTGACCCACTCGAGATATTGAGTCACCTGCTCATCGGAGAGACCCATGATTTCTGAGTCAGTCATACTGTGAATACGATCTTTGAAACAGGGAAGTTCTTTTTCCTCTGCAAGCCACTTGATCCATGGCTCTGTATCAAATATTTCAGGAGATGATTTTAGGTAAAGCCTAATCACAAATTCTATCAAACCAATGACTCGAGCCTCGGGGACTGTGTCGAGCCGGGTATAATTCTGGTGGATGAAGATGCCATTGGTGATTTCCGATGCAAGCTCATGATAAAGTACAAGTAATTGTGGAGCGTGTGGAATCCTTAAATCCTTCAATATTTTGAAGACTATGGGATATGAATAGTCGAGAGGCGTGGTACATACACTATTGAGTGATAGGTATACCGACCATTTTGCCACCAACGAGTAAAAAATGCCGTGACTAGGCATCATCCGTGTAGTAAGAGTATTAAGGGCGGTACTTGAGAGAGTCTTTCTCACTTGTGGATGTAGAGTGCTGATAGCATTTAGCACAGGAACTTTATTTTGAAATATCATTTCCAAGTACTGATCAATGAAAACAGGATATCGGTTCAATTGCCGAAGGGCCAAATAAACAAAAACGTACAAGTCAATCACATTTGGTGGATACGACCCGGAAGTCTTCTTCAAGCAGCGGACCCATATAAGCTTGAGAACAGGGTCTATCGAGGCTGTGAGCTTGTCAACAGCATCGCTGCCTAAATGTTTGTAGAGGCATCGTAGCACCTGTGGTGTGATCGTACGCAAAACATGCTGGAGACATTTGTATAGAAGTATACGTGCTTCCTTACCGTATACTCTCTTTGTACCTCTACTTTTCAGAATCGGCGCCACTGAAGCAGACTTTGAGGAAGTCTGTGTACCAAATCCGGTGTCTGTCAACTGAATATTCAACCGTTTAGTCTGACTGTAGGAATCTCCCTCCTCGTCTTCGATATCGATATCACCTTCTGCGATGTGGCCAAACTGACAAAACTTTCTACCAGCATTTCTCATATATAGCCGAGACCGGCAGTTATCGATGCCACAGACGGGCCCCCTAATCCATTTTTGTTGGGACATTAGTCCTTTTGGTTGATGTTTTTAGATCAGTTACATGTAGCTGTGCAGGATCCTTCCATTTGAGAAGAGGTGTTGTAATGTGTAATGTGAGACATGCCAGGCGCGATGGGGGACTGTCAACGTGATCAACAACGCTGAAAGACATTGTCAATTGAAATTTGAGAAATTTCGTGAAATTAAACTTTACAAAAATCTTAGAACCGAACAAGCCAAATAGAAAGTGCTCTTGAAAATTGAAACAGTTTTGACTCTCTTAATGAAATTGGGTCTCTATCATCAAAGGGGCTCATTTTAAAAACACGATTCTCATTGACAGGAGTAACTGTGGTTACATTGGGTGCAAATGCGGCATATAATTTGTTCACAGATAATCATCTTGGATCGAATTTAATACAAGACATCAAAACGATAATTACTTGTTAAGTCATACAGCAAATATAATATTTGGCACAGCCAGTCCGGTAGATTGTTTTTGATTCTATAGTTCTCTTATTCAATTAACATTTACCCAACAACATCATTGTATAAACGCTGGTGCGTGATCAGGCGTTCTCGTGGAATGGGGGCTACTTTTGTTGCAGAGATAAGGATGTCTGGTTCTTTAAATGTTTTCTACTGCCTTCCGAGAAAAGCCCTGCATCGAAAAGCAATAAAAAGGTGGCATTTCGCCTCAAAGATTGCTCCGAAGAACGATCATCCCGAGAAGCTCATCAGGCAATACTCAAAGATGAAACTTCTCATTTGAACTTCAGGTAGGCACCTCACATATCGACTGTTCGTAACATAAAAACATCAAATATTAAAAGTTGATTTTAGTTGCATAGATTGGAAAAACTCAGTTACTATACTCGGAACCATGGCTGCAATGAATGAGAAAACTTGGAAGATTTACACAGACTAGCATCGCCAAGCGCAAAAGAATAACTGGGGGTGTTTGTATTAGTGCCGGCGCGGCATTGGTAATGGTGTCGTGAATCATGAAGGAAGACGACAAAGACCAGGGCGCCAAGAGGGGCGACGAGGGCTTTACCAAATGACATAACAGTTGAGGCCGACTTTGTTAATACGGCTAGTGGTCAAATTCTGGCGTTATAAGATATGAATGGGAGGATACAGTTGCGAAATGGATTGTCTGAGTCGATTAAGTTGCCTAAAGCATCAAGAGCATCACCAAAAACAATAAAAACTACACTATCTAGATAAAGGATGGGAATGGCTATTTGGCAGAGAAAGAAAGAAAGGACCATTGGCATATGTCGGCATTGGCCGTTGCCTAACAGCAGCTTGATTACCTAACATTAATATGCAGAAAGGAATAATTCCTCGTTTTCTTCTTTGGAGAATTATTTGTATCGCCACGGAATTCTGATTTTCAAAATCGTCCAATTTTAATCGAAAAAATATACAGCGTGGGGTTTGCATCATGCATCGAATTGTCAGACTTTCCATCGTTGCCCGTGAGAGAATACGTGACCGAATAACACACTGTTCGGTATTCCGAAAGATAAGTTATTTTGTCGAAATCTCATGGTTTTTTCGCCTTCACCTGGAGAAATATGAACATTTTATTGAATTTTTCGAGACTTTTTCTTTCAGTGACTTTATCTTCTAAAAGACTTCGTCAACGATGTATTGTATCTTGATATCCAACCGCGTACATTATTTTAATTAGCAAGGTTGCTCTCCGCCAAGACTCGCGAGATCTCGCGGCAAATGTGTTCATGTACATAGAGTAGAGACGCAGAAATAGAGTTGCTGCGACTGCAAATGCATTGCTCTAAAATGCTTGCACTCATGCTCCGGCACTTTGGGGTCCAGAACAGAGCAACTCAGATGGATCATTACGTCAACCGAATTATTATGAGCCCTACGGAAAAGCCCCCATAGGTTGCCGATATTTTGTCAAGTTCTATATAAATGTGGGGTTCCCCGCCCAATAACTATTTCGAACATTAACTATCACTCATCTCAAACAATAAAATGTCTAGCGAAACACCTTTATCCGTAATTGTTACATTACCAAACGGCCTTAAATATGAACAGCCAACAGGTCTATACATAAACAACGAGTTTGTGCGTCCCGCTCAAAAGAAAACTTTCCCCGTTATCTCACCTTCTACTGAAGAAGAGATCACTCAGGTTTATGAAGCCTTGGAAGAGGACGTCGATAACGCTGTCCAAGCTGCACAGGCTGCGTTTGAGGGCGGTTGGTCTTCCGCTGACCCATCAGTCAGGGCTAAGGCTTTGAACAAAATTGCCGATATCATCGAGGAGAACGCTGAGCTTTTTGCTTCCATCGAGGCTTTAGATAATGGTAAGTCTCTCGCTAATGCAAGAGGTGATATTTCCTTGTGCATTGCCTGTTTCAGAAGCACCGCTGGCTGGGCTGATAAGATCACAGGTGACGTAATTGAGACAGGAGAGTCGCATTTCAACTTCACAAGAAAAGAGCCTTTGGGAGTCTGTGGACAAATTATTCCTTGGAACTTTCCTTTGCAGATGTTCACATGGAAAGTTGCACCAGCGCTTGTCACCAACAATACCGTCGTCTTGAAGACATCCGAGACTACTCCGTTATCTGCTTTGTACCTTTGTAAATTGTTGAAGGAGCAAGAAGTTCTTCCCGCGGGGGTTTTGAATGTTGTTAATGGCTTTGGTAAAACCACCGGTAATGCTATGACCGATCACCCATTGATCAAAAAGGTCGCCTTTACGGGTTCAACCCCCGTTGGAAAAATGATTATGTCGAAATGCTCAGCAACTTTAAAGAAGGTTACTTTGGAGTTAGGGGGTAAGTCCGCCAACATTGTGTTTGACGATGCCAACCTCGATGTCGCCGTACAAAGTGCTATTGCCGGAATCTTTGCTAACTCTGGTGAGGTGTGCAGCGCCGGATCGCGCCTTTATGTCCAAGAGGGAGTTTACGACACATTTGTTAAGAAGTTTGTTGCCGCCACTGAAGACATCAAGGTTGGTAATCCGTTCGACGAAGATGTGTTCCAAGGCGCTCAAAATTCGAAAGACCAATTGGACAAGATTTTGGGCTATGTGAAAACTGGAAAAAAGGAAGGAGCGAAGTTATTATCCGGTGGAGAAAGAGTCGGGGAGAAGGGTTTCTTTATTAAGCCAACAATTTTTGGTGACGTCAAGGAGGACATGAAGATCGTTAACGAGGAGATCTTTGGCCCGGTAATCACTGTTCACAAATTTAAGACGAAGGACGAAGTTGTGAAGCTCGCAAACGCAAGTGAATACGGTTTGGGTGCTGGTATCCAATCCACGAATGTCAACACCTGCATTGATGTCTCAAGGAAACTCAGGGCAGGCGCTGTTTGGATTAATACCTACAACGATTTTAACCCAATGGTTCCTTTCGGCGGTTACGGAGCCTCTGGTATTGGCAGAGAAATGGGCGAGTCTGTTTTGAACAACTATACTCAAATTAAATCTGTAAGAATGGCCCTTCAGTGATCCTGGATTAGTAGTTAGTATAGTTTATACAGGAAAGAAAAATCAACCTTAGCTTTGTGATTGCAGCTTTATGCGATAGAATTCTTTAAACAGGTCTCATTGGCTTCAAGTTTGAGCTTGAAGAGATATCTAAAATAGATAATTCCGCACCTGTTGGCAAAGGAGCAGCTCTTATCTTAGAAGCTAATCGCGACCCAGATCAATTGAATGTCCGTCTTCGGTTGTTTTGTGCAGCGCATGAGAGCTTTTGTAGTACCAACGGAATATTATCTAAAGCTATTCGGGGAATTTTAGACACCGAAAGTCAAATCGAGTATCACCTCTATTCATACCGCCTGATTCTCGATAAAATGAACCATCAAGCGAATATGTGAGCTGAGCTGGTGGCTGCAAATTGATCGCGCCTTGGTTGCTCAATTCCATCAAGTTCTCGCGCAAACATTTCCTTTTCTGCAATACCGCCAGAAGTCCTCGCACCTTGCTCACGTGCGCACTGTGACTGTGTTCTTGCTCTTCTCTGAGTGGACTTTCCTGCAGACGCCGTGCTCATGCTCGCTCGCTCTCAGGAAAAGTCAAAAACTTTTTATCAAAATTTTTCGTTCTATTGTCATAACTAACCTCTACCAATATTGACAAGATGGTATGTGCCCCGAAACCGCCTATCCACGTCACGAATTATAAATCATGGAGCTGTATTATTTTTCATCAAGCTTTAAAATCCGGAAAAGCCATTTCACGTGGAACCGCTGGCCTCTGAGTGGCGAGGATGTTTACCAATGAACAGCGTTTTCAACAAAAGCTTAAAGATACGTGCCCCAGAGGGGTGTGTCACAGGGTCTTTGTGCACATGAAAAATCGAAAATATGGCAAACTCCGTGTTTCACAAACCCTGATGCATCCATCTTTGCCCTCGTAATATTCCAGTATCAGACAAACCTCCTTCACCGTGCAACGGTTTTGTTTCCAAGATAATACATTTAAACGTGACTGTGTATCTCTTTTTGTGGAGCCAAGTACTAACATTTCAGAGTGACTCCGTTACTATCAGAACTAGAAAGGTTATTACCAACCCCTTGTTGGCTAGAAGACAATTCGTCATCGACGTCTTGCACCCAAACAGAGCCAACGTCTCCAAGGATGAATTGAGAGAAAGATTGTCCGAAGTTTACAAGGCCGACAAGGACGCTGTGTCTGTTTTCGGTTTCAGAACCCAATTCGGTGGTGGAAAGTCTACCGGTTTCGGTTTGATCTACCAATCTGTCGCTGACGCCAAGAGATTCGAGCCAGCTTACAGATTAGTCAGATACGGCTTGGCCGAGAAGGTTGAGAAGGCTTCCAGACAACAAAGAAAGCAAAAGAAGAACAGAGATAAGAAGATCTTCGGTACCCAAACAACTCACGCCAAGAAGGTCGCTAAGAGAAACGCCGAGTAAGCTTCTCTTTGATGCCTTGACGACCCTAAAAGAATTTTTGTCCCTCGATAATAATCCTTTGATTTTTGTTAATTAGATAGTGTCATTGTGGTATTATTTCTTTAGGGATGCATATACTATTTACTAAATAAAAAATCAACATTGTATTTTAAAGAATCACTACAAGTTTCTCCGCGGGCTGCAAACTCGTCGAAGATGTATTCATTGACTCATTATATAGCGTGGTGGAATTCTTCAGCCTATTCTGAGATTCCTGTTTCATCATCCTCCATGTGGAAGTCAATATCAAAAGGATCGAAGCCGCCTTCTGCGATTCCGTTACTTTCACTATCTGCAAACACGCGAATCCATTTGCTGTCTTTGTCTAGGCTTTCAGCTTGGTGATTATCGGTATCCTGTGTTAAGATCTGCGCATCTTCGTAACTTACCCCAGACACTATCCTGAAAATTTGTTTGTAGTAGTAGATGAGCGATCTCAAGCCTCTGAGATAACCCATATCCGGAAGAGCAGGATGAGTTGGTGGCTTTCTATAAATGCTCGTGTTAGAATCATCCCCAATGACGCTTTGCGCAAAATCAATGATGTGAACTTTGATATTTCTTTCCAGTAATGGAGCTGCACCATCATACATAAGAAGTATAGAGGACCCGTACATTCGGTAACCCTTTAAATCATGAAAAGAGAGATACAACTCTTCTAATTGCTGTATGATGAGTGGTATCTTCTTCACTATTGAGAGCACGCAAGCACCATCAAATAGAAACTTGGCCAACGTCTTTGCGAATGGCTTCCCGCCTTTAAGTTTCCTTCCGTAGTACTTGTCCTTCATGTAATATGATTTTGTAGCTTTGTTCCAAACTTGTAACCCACAGACTCTGACCCCAAGCTTCCGTGATGTGGTAGATGCACATTTCTTACGCTGAGATGCTTGCTTGGACTCATTGGCCTCGACTCCGTATTGACGGGTTCCCATTTTCAAGTCCAAAGCGCAAGGTTTTTGCATGTCTGCGGTGAGATCCTCCAATAAAATAAACCTCTCGAACCTTGTGTGTTTGCGTAAGACGGGGTTCACGAGTTCTTTAGAGTGCACATCGATGGTTCCGTGTAATACAGTATTATCAATCTGAACATGATCATCATCATCCATCAGGAACACTTCCTCAGACTTTCGACTCTGGGGCACAAAAACTTCCTGGATGACTTGTGCCTGCAAGTCTCTATTCACTGAAGTAGATCCAATGCTAAAGTTTTGGGCATCGTTATGTTCCGATGAAGTCGTAGGATATAATTCTGGGGACCGCGTTGTGTCGTCTAACGAAGAAGTGCTTGGGGCACTGCTGGAAAACTGTTTCCATAAAAGGTCAGGGATCATATGACGATTGTCGTCAAGTGAAACTTCTGGAGGGAGATCATCGTCAGAAATGGTTGCGCTTGCTTTGCCGCCACCGTGGAATGAGGTACATCGCTTGCGGGGTTTCTGTAGGATATTGTGCTCGAGCTGCGTCTCATTATCTGGGCTCAGCTTGCTCTCCAGGTCGCTTAGCTTGGCAGGGGGGCTAGCGGGTGCCAAATGAGGGGTAGACTCCTCCTCACGGACTATGCTGGAGTAACGTACGTTAAGCACACCGATATATTTGGGCATGAATTTCCAAAGCCCCAAATGTTTGCGCTCCACGGCCTCGTACCATAGATTCTCTCGGTTCATCAAAGCCTTACAGACTGCTTTCTCACTAAAACGAAAAATGGCCGTATGACCTCCCACCTTGTTTTTGAAAGGCCGTAGCTCTACAGACAAAGGATATATTTCACCGGGCGTGAGCGATTCATCTTTCCCGGCACTCTGTGAGTGGTTATTTATTCCTGACTTCGATGTGCCCTTTGATTTCAACTGAAGCTCAACATCGTCCCGCGAATGCTTTTGGATTTTTGTGAGCTCACCGTGCGACCCACTGTCAAACTCTAAGTCTGCCATTAAGTGCTGTAGATGGTCGGTTTCTGGATCGTCATTTGAGGGTATTTGTGCTCCTGCTTGAAGATCAACGGTATCCTTCATCGGTGTGTGGGGAAAGTAAGTGGCAGATGAAACTGGTTCTAGCATTGGGCCAAGCTGTTCACTCTCTACGCCATCGACGTCTGAAGATTGTCTTGCGGAGACTTTGTCATAGGGAGACGTCTTTGGGCACTCGGAATTCTGATCATCGATATCGATGAGGGCATCTAGACTTAGACCGTCGCCACGAAATAACTTAAGGGACCGCGCTGCTTTCCTCCCGGTAACGACGGGAACATTTTTGTCGAGTAGCGAAGGGGTATGTTCAGTTGGATGTGTCATTATTCGTCACAACACGGAGGTCAAGCGAGATCAGGCTCATGGATTTTAGTTCTTCTGGTGAAGCTATATGGCCATTTATGTTAATACAGCCAATTGATAACTTCTAGAGGCCTTCAAGTCGCGGGGTATTCCGGGAGTACAGCTGGCGTTTACTGTCGCAATTGGCAAGAGAATGGGTGCTTGAAAGAAAAGTGGGAAAAGAAGGCTAGGCAATTGATGTGTTTTCAACGGCGGCAAAGACAATTTGGCAAGTCTCTCTATAAGTTCTCCAGGAGATGTAGAGATCTGACTAGGATAAATAAATGACTTGTAATTGGGGGGTCCTTTCCCTTTCCGAATCCAAATACCACAAGGAGACGTCAGAGGTGTAAAGAGTATTTAATAATGAATGGGGGTTTTACTCTCTTTTTTCTAAGTCAGATAGCCGTGTTGTGCGCACGCAGCTTGTAGGTAGGAACCCACCACCAAAGTACTGTACCGCGGTCTGTGTGAGCATCCACGTCAAATCTCGAGAGAATAACTCAAAGCATTATTAATCGTATTCTGATTTTCCATGATCAAGAGAACAATGACAAGCCATGTAGTGATCCTTGTATGCTGAAACTTTATCTCGGTACCTTATAAAGATGAGTTATTTGTTTTAATACCATTTACCTGGCTGGCCGCAACGTATTCAATGCACTTTCGCCTTCACGTTATCACTCATGCAAGGTGCATCATGGTAATATGCGCGTTGCCGACAACGTGGCGCACCTACTTATGGAAGTATTATTTAGCAAGTAATCTTGGCGAGCAAAGTTTCCTGGCTACAAACAAGTCTATAGAAACGTGCGCTGTGGGAAACACGTCTATTAGCTTTTGATTGGACACACTGAACTACAACAGAACGATTTTGAACAATCTGAGACCAAAGTAGCTAACATGACAATCGCAGAACATTACGGGGAAGTAAGACACCAATCACTCGTAATAAAAGTATAAACAAATGACAACATTTGTCAAGGTCTTTAAATTTACAAGGAAAAAAGAAAAGTTATCTAGAAGTTAGTTCTGGGTTCACTGCGTTGCGGGTGAAATGGCTGAATCACACTCTATTTGCGATTGACGGCTCTGAGACCAAACATCTATGTCTTAAAATCTAGATCGAATATTTGATACATGACTTGTTATAGCCTGATATCATTTTTTTCAAAACATGTTTTTTGAATGGGTTTGGTAAAAAAAAGCACACACACTTCTTTAAGCTCCTAGCAAATTCTTCAACAGCTGCAAAATGTCTTGGTTGTGGGATACTCTTTGATTAGCTAAAATGCGATAGGTTTTGAGAACTTGGGAGTCTTTTCATATCTTTTTGATAAGAAAGTGCATAGAATCAAACTTAACTGGTGTCTTGTTAATCTTTGGCGTGTTGAAATAAACACACACGGCGGTCCAGGTTATGCACCGGCTTCATTTCTCTCGGACCCTTAAAGTTCGAAGGAGAACGTTGATTATACCTATCATTCAATAAGTACGCTTTGGAAATTAAGAACTAACTTCGCAGCTACCTGGGGTTCTCATCGGTATCAGCCAATCTTGCCGGTCCCTAAAACTGTTTCAAGTATTGAACTTTCTATCAAGGGAATCTCTGAAATGCGTTGAAAAGTACCAATCGCGACAATGAACAATTTAAGCAGTAGAAATAGCTATCATGACCAGATATTATTCCCAATGAGTGTGCTGGTGTTTGATGACCCTTAGACTCATCAATTGTTTTTTTTTCAGTTTTGCTGCTTTGCGTTGCGTTTGCTAAGCTACTTCGTTGAAATTCCGAAGTGTTTTCGGAGTAAAATCGATCGACGTTCAATAGATAGATATACTCTATTCATAGTGCAAGATCTTCGTGGCTCTTTGTTTATTGGAAATGCGAAACAGATACGACGGGAGACATTGATTTACCGTGGTTCCTCAAATATACTTCTCTCTCACTTGAATCAATCAGCACATGCTTGGAGGTTTCGCATTATTCCGGCAAAATGCTCACACTGAGGTTCAGCGTGGAGCCGATCTGATTACACATCGCTAGACTTGTCACTTCGAAAAGAGTTGCGGGTTTTTTATAGTTAATAACAACAGCCCATTAAATCAGATCTATCTATGGCAAATTGAAATTGGCAGTTGGGAACGCCTTCTTCTATCATGAAAGTGAATCCAGCATCCGCCTCGCTGGCCGCGTTGGCCGATTTAAGGTGCTAGCCATTTAGCCCTCGGATTGATCACATTTCGCAAGTCCTGTTTTACAATTTTTTGGAAAGAGCGAGATAATGGACTTTTTCAAGAGGTGCCCATCATGTGGTTAACGAAAGATTGGCCCTTGCTAATTTGAGCCGTCTGTAACTACTATTCTTGTCTACACTCAAATGAACAGATTCTCACAAACGTTTCCTCATAGAGTACACCATCTTCATTTGCCTTTCATTTGTTAATGACGTAGCCTTCAAGAAACTTACTGGATCCAAATTGTTTAGACCCGGTTAGAAAACGGGACTGACCTAAATAGCGGTCGCATTGGCAAATAATAACTGTGTGTGGTTGAGACTTAAGACACATCGTCTGCACCAATTTTTGTGTGGGGACTACACACTGAACGATCCACTGCGCGCGTTGGACCAACATCCATTGTTAGACATATGCTGCTTGTCTTGTCTTCCTGATCCTGGCGACGCAGCCGTTTCATTCAAGCCACGCAATTTCCGTTCCGCTCTCCTGTTCTGAGTCTGCACCCCAAAAAAGAGCTTTCAGTCTACTTTTTTTCCTCTCTGGGCTTGTTTTAGGTGGCAGGTCTTTTTTTAAATTTTCCCGTGTGGTTTTTGTCTTCCCTCGACCCTCCCACCTCCCTAATCAAAATACTCACTAACCGTCCTTCACTAGTAACAATCTAAGTGAATACTCACATGAATTATTTGCAGAGCTTCTTCCTTCGCCTTCGCCTACAGCGTAGGCGCCATAGGAACATATTTATAGTGGCGGCTACGGGTATCGTCTTGGGCGCTTTCTTTGTCCTTTACCTTTGGCAAGACTTCAGAAAGGATGAATCGATTTACGTGTCGGGTCCTGAA
Source organism: Metschnikowia gelsemii (assembly GCA_030561745.1). Taxonomy (NCBI): domain Eukaryota; kingdom Fungi; phylum Ascomycota; class Pichiomycetes; order Serinales; family Metschnikowiaceae; genus Metschnikowia; species Metschnikowia gelsemii. The sequence goes on from JAKTYA010000001.1 coordinate 362,374, forward strand.
AACGGCTGCGGCTTCTTTCCAAGCTTTTTGTGCCGTTGGAGGTCTGCTCTAGAATTATCTGATGACGAAAAGCCGTTCAATCCGCTTACCCCCTTGGTACCTGAAGAAAAGGCGGGGAATCACAAAGACACCAAACAGAAAGATGACCACAAGGAGATCTTCAGATCTCCTCTTTCTAAAAATGAAAGGGAAAAACTTGAACACATAGCTTCTTCTTTAACGAGCGAGTCAAGGCGATTGAATTTAGCGCATGCTTTTTATAAAAATATCTTCAAAGATCTCGTCAAAGCAAAGCCTCTGATTGAAAAAAAGTTGGAGAAATACCTCAATGGCGAGGTTTGTAAGTCGGAGAGATATGATGATGGGAAATTCGATCCTTTTTTCACGGAAGAGTATCTCTCTTCGTTCCTTCAATTGGACGACACCGAAATGACTGCTTTGACCGCTTCCCATAATTTCATAAAAGAACGCCTTCCCGAAAATGCTCCGAGCGGCTTGTACAAGGGCGATGGCATAGTTTATGTTGGAGGCGGCAAATTTAATTGGCTTACATTGCTTTCTATAAGAGCGCTTAGAGGCGGAGGATGTGAGCTACCTGTGGAGATATTGATTCCCACTTTGGATGAGTACGACCTTCAGCTTTGCACCAAGGTTTTTCCTTCAATGAACGCCAAATGCATTTTCCTTCCCATCGAATTATACGGAGACGATCACGAACTTGGCTCGAGCTTAACTTTCAAAGGATACCAATATAAATCGTTGGCGATTCTTCTCTCAAGCTTCGAAAATGTTTTGTTATTAGATAGCGATAATATGGCTGCCTACTCACCAGATCATTTATTCCAAAACGAACCATTCTTATCCAGTGGTCTCATTGTTTGGCCTGACTACTGGCGAAGATCGACCTCGCCGAGCTTTTATAAGATCGCTGGAAAGGAGGTCAGTCAAAAACAATTACTTCCGAGGTACGTTGAACGTTTTGGATTTTACCAACAGCAGTCGATTACTGAAGAGTTCAATTCGTTTAAGGATGTGCCATATCACGAGCGTGCAGGGGCAATTCCAGATCCTTCTTCTGAATCTGGTCAGCTATTGGTTTCCAAAAAGTCTCATCTTAAGGCTGTGCTTCTTGCTCTCTACTACAATTCGTACGGACCCAAATTTTTCTACCCCATCTTTTCGCAGGGAACACAGGGAGAGGGAGATAAAGAAACATTCCTTGCTGCCACTGTGGTTTTAAAGAAACCATTTTATCAAGTTGGTAAATTTTTAGTTTCGCTAGGAAACGTGAAGAATGAAGTTTATACCGGACATGCAATGGGCCAATTTGACCCAGTCGAAGACTACAAATTGAGCTTAGAGAAAAAGAAACTCTCATCTCAATTCAAAGGCAAGGAGCTTATTAAGGCTTTAAGCAAGACAGGTGATCCAAAAATGTTATTCCTTCATGCTAATTTTCCGAAGCTAGACCCGTGGGCGCTCAAAGAGGCAGGAGAGACCCTTGATAAAGATGGCAGACACAGGCTATATGGCTGGAGTTTGAGATGGCGTACCGGTACAGATTTGGAGATGGATATCTGGAAGCACATGGATACCATTCTTTGTCAGGCAAAGATTGAAATCGACCACTTCAAAGATATAAACCGGACCATTCTTTGCGAGGAGATCTCTGCGCAAATCAAGCACTTGGTGAGCACTGTCACAAAGTTAGAGTAGTGAAAATGGCCACTCTCAATGTCCATCTTATCTTCTTACTAGAAAATAAGAAGGTAAAGCCAGGCTTGCAGAAATTAGGTGTAGTTCGCCCACCGGACTTCAGTTACGAGATTCACAAACTAGGAAATCTTTAATTTAGCATTCATATACAATTTTTGTATATATCATAATAACTTCTATACCCCGTGATAGATTTATTTAATAGAAGTTTTGTTTCTTGTTTATAGCTTTTCTCACTTTGTCAAAGATAGAACTATTTATTCTGGCGATTTCACAGTTGTGAATTCCGGATATTCCTGAGCGAAAATGCACCATGATTTGTTTATACCCAGTACATCTCCTGCGCGTCTTGTATTACCAACCCAGCGTATCACAGTCTGGTGTGTACATAAAGAATGTGACCACACATAGTTCAAAGTTGTGAACAAATACAAGTCAAAGACGAGATACCAACACATTAACCACCCACAACCCATAAGCATTTCTCTAATTTCAGTCGACGTCATGGCGATTACTTTTACACTTTTGTTATCGAGACAGGGAAAAGTCCGATTGTCGAAGTGGTACCACGCTAGCAGCCAGAAAGAAAAGGCCAAGATCACGCGAGAGTTAACCACCATCATCTTGTCTCGAAGAGCCAAAATGTGCAACATTCTTGAATACAAGGATATGAAGATCGTGTATCGCCGGTACGCGTCACTTTTTTTTGTTATGGGTATTGAAGCGCAGGATAACGGATTGTTGGCTCTTGAGGTGATACATAGATATGTGGAACAAATGGACAAATTGTACGGCAACGTCTGCGAGTTGGATATCATCTTTGGCTTTTCAAAAGCCTACCATATTCTAGATGAATTGGTGCTCGATGGACATGTTATAGAATCATCCAAGAGAGAAGTCGTCAAGAAGGTGACCCAGCAAGATGAATTGGAGAATATGGACGAGTTCGAGACAATCATGACATAAAACTTTGACCACGAGCCTCTCGATGTACGCCTGTTTCAGTGAAATCTTGAGACTGCGGCCTAGACATGTCACTAAAGAAAAAACGATTTAGTATATTTGAGCTCTGGTGAAATTACACACCAGGAGCTTTCATCTCAGTTCAACAGAGTTCGAGTCCCAAAGTACACTGGAAGGGTTGAATGGCCAGATGCGTGATTCTTTTTACTTCTACGACTTCAAAGGTTGGGTTTACAGCTTGTGACTTCGAAGCATCAGCAAAAAGCGGTATCACGAATGAAGCTAGCCGCATGGAATAATTGCCACTATTAGTGGCTTCCCACAATATGATTTGTTTCTTTAAAAAAAAGCCAGATCAGAAGAATGCTAGCCCTAGTGCGAACAAGTTCGCCCAGCAAGGGGGAGGTGCTGTTACTGCACTACATAAAGTCAGCACAAAGCAAAACCTAAAAACGGCCAAACATAACAAAAATCCTTAAATAAAACGAAGATGAAAACAAAAATGTAGCTGCTTCTGATTGTTTTTCCGGTTCTTTTTGGGCACTAGCCTATAAAACATAGCAATTTTGAGTCTACTTTAGAAGTGAACTGACAGCTAAAATTATTTGGTATTGCATATAAAGCCGGTTTTCTTGCGATGCTCTTCGAGATTTCTTAGGTCTGGGTTTTCCAGAAAGTACAATTTATAGCAAAGCCAGAAGTATTTCTCAAATGTCTGACGACGAAGGTTTTGATATTGCAAGCTCTCTTGTCCTTGCCTCGAAAACCGCTGACCTGGAGTCGGACATAAGCTCCGACTCTGGCTCGGATGCGGAGGGATTTTCTGATAACGAAGAGCTAAAAGATGTCATCACCGATGACGAAGATTTGGAGGAAAAACCAGCCAAAAAGAAGCAGAAGGTTGCCCAGCCGCAGATGCTCTCTTCCATGCCGTCAATGGAGCTTTCAGATGATGAAGAGCAGGAGAAGAAGGACTCTCAGGATATTGCATCTTACTTTGCCGTGAACAACCCGAATGCAAAAAAAGCTAAAGCAGGAACGTTTGCGTCTTTCGGTCTTTCGAAATTCATTTTGGCAAACATTGCCAAAAAGGGCTATAAGCAGCCCACGCCAATCCAAAGGAAAACTATTCCCCTCATTATGGAGAACAGAGATGTGGTGGGTATGGCAAGAACTGGTTCCGGAAAGACTGCCGCATTTACATTGCCGGTCATTGAAAAGTTGAAAGCGCACAATGCTAAGGTTGGAGCTAGAGCAGTCATTCTTTCGCCCTCGAGGGAGTTGGCTTTGCAAACATTTAAGCAAGTCAAAGAATTTAGCAAGGGCACGGATTTGCGGTCAGTGGTTCTTATTGGTGGTGATGCTATGGAAGATCAGTTCTCCTCAATGATGTCCAACCCGGACATTATCGTTGCCACTCCTGGAAGATTCTTGCATTTGAAAGTCGAAATGGACCTCGATTTAAGAACGGTTGAGTACATTGTTTTTGATGAAGCTGACAGATTGTTCGAGATGGGTTTTGCCGAACAACTCAATGAGCTCTTAGCGGCTCTTCCTCTGAATAGGCAGTCTCTCTTATTCTCTGCTACGCTTCCGCGTTCGCTTATCGACTTCGCTAAGGCTGGTTTGACCAACCCTGTTTTGGTGAGGCTTGACGCAGAAACAAAGATCTCCGAGCTCTTACAAATGGCATTCTTCTCCGTTAAGAAGACTGAGAGAGAAGCAGCTTTGTTGTGCATAATCCAGAATGTCATCAAAATTCCTTTGCCCTCCCCGGAGCAGCTAGCTAGAATAAAGAAGGAAAGCAAAAAAGCGGATGAGGTAACTGACGACGAAGACGATGACGACTCTTCCAAAAAAAGAAAAAGATTCAAGAAGGAAAGACTCCCGCCAGCCAATGTTTTACCGTCGCCCCATTCCACTATTGTTTTTGTACCAACAAAGCATCACGTCGAATTTGTCACGCAAATGTTGAGAGAAGCTGGGTTCCTTGTGTCGTATATCTATGGTTCCTTGGATCAACATGCCAGGCGCGAGCAATTGTACAGATTCAGAATTGGGCTCACTAATTTGTTGGTTGTCACCGATGTTGCTGCACGTGGTATTGATATTCCCGTCTTGGCAAATGTCGTCAACTTCACCTTACCTGCATCATCGAAGATTTTTATCCATAGAGTGGGAAGGACGGCAAGAGCCGGAAATACTGGTTGGGCGTACTCTATAGTCAATGAAAGTGAGTTACCTTACTTGCTTGATATTGAATTATTCTTGGGAAAGAAAATCTTGCTCACATCCATGCATGAGAAAAAATGTGAATTACTTAAGGCTTCTAAAGGTCGTGATTATGTGGAGCCAAAAGTCTCTTATACTGAAAGAATGGTTCTTGGTGCTCTTCCAAGAGACCAGTTAGAGCCCGTTGAAGAAATGTACAACACTTTGGTGCGAACCAACTACGACTTGAAGGTTATTAGGGACGTTGCTGTCAAAGGTGAAAAGCTATATTATCGTACGAGACAGGCTGCTTCAGTTGAATCCGTCAAAAGAAGTAAGGAGCTTTTGCAAACTGGATCATGGGACGATCAACATTTACTTTTCGGGCCAAATTTGGAGAAAGAAAGAGACATCTTCCTTGCAAAATTACAGGATAGAAGAATCAAAGAGACTGTGTTTGAGTTTTCCAAAAAGGGTAAGGAGAAAGAGGATGATTCTATGGTAAACTTTATGAACAGAAGAAGACGCCAGCTTGCTCCAATCCAAAGAAAAGCCAAAGAGAGACGCGACTTGTTAGAACAGGAAAGATTAGCTGGGTTGAGCCACACAGTCCAAGACGAAATTTTGAAGGGTGAAAAGGGTGAAGTTGGCTACAATTTCATGAGTATAGAAGCTGGCGATGACGAGTTGGCCGATGCCTTCGAAGATGGTGACAATTTGTTGCACCAAAAACAAAAACAAAAGAAGAGATCTTATAGAGACCCCCAATTTTTCATAAGTCATCACGCACCTGCTTCGGAAATCCAAGATCAACAATTTGCAATTCCTAGCTCTTTTGCTAACGATGCTGCTAAGGCCACATTTGACTTGGAAAACGACGATAAATTGCAAAGAAACTCTCAAGTCATGAAATGGGATAAAAAGAAAGGAAAGTATATCAACAGCACATCTGTTGAAGGGAAAAAATATATTATTGGAGAAAGTGGACAGAGAATTCCTGCTACATTTAAGTCAGGTAAGTTTGATCAGTGGAAGAAACAAAGAAACATTGGCTCTTTTGGCGCTGCTGCCTCTGAAGAACAGCCTACAGAAAAGGATAACAGAAGATTCAAACATAAGAAGAATGATGCGCCAAGAGCTCCTGATAAATTCAGAGACGACTATCACAAGCAAAAGAAGAAGGTTGATAAGGCTGTCGATGCTGGAAGAAAGGTGAAGGGGTTCAACAAGCCTGGCCAGAGGCAAGAGTTGAGATCCTCTGAGGATATCAGGAAATCCAGGCAATTGAAAGAAAAGAGACAGGCCAAAAATGGGCGTGGTGGCAAGAGAAGGTAATAAATCTCATGTCTGTGAGCAGTTTTTTGATGTTACAAATGCGGTTCACCATAATCTTCATAGAATTACTACCTACATAACGATTCGAACTTGTTCATGAGCTCTCTTCTTTAAGGGCTTCGTTAATTTCTATTATTCTTTTTTTCAAAATTTTTCTTTGTTGCCATTTCTTTGTTGCCATCAACAACATTAAGCGCAGTTTACTACTTTGAAGTTTATCTTCTTCCACCACGACCGTATGGATGAAACCCCCCTCTCTTGTAGCCTCCTCTTCCCCCTCTGTACCCACCTCCATTACCGCCTGGTGCACTACTTCCACCCCTTCTTGGGCCCTTTGGTAGATTGAGTCTGCGACTGTTGCTGTCACTATCACTGTCAAAGCGATCTCTTCGTGGGCCAACACGAGGCCCATCGGGGCGAGATGCTGCCGGTCCCTCTGGAAGCTTTGGAGTGGCGTTTGAACTTGAGCTTCCACCTGCGTGCTCTTCTTCTCTACTTGCTTGCTGCTGAGGGTTTAACGGTTGCTGGTCGGGTTGCTCGTTCGATGCCTCTTCGCCGTTTGGCTGTCCTGATACACCAGCTTGTTGTTGCTGAAACATGTACCATTGCATTCTTTGCCAGTACTCCTGCATCATTTCTGGAGTAGCACCCGCAAAATTAGGTTGGTTTTGGCCAAACTGCATTTGATACTGACCATAAGCGTTTGCGTATGGGTTGTTATACTGGTTTTGTTGTTGTTGTTGTTGCTGATGGTGTTGTTGATTTTGATTTTGTTGGTGTTGACCCCTAGGCTCGGCACGCTTCACCTCCATGGCCTTACCCTTCAACGTCAAATATTTGTTAAGACAAACCTTATCTACAGCCTCTGGTGAATCATAAGTAATAAACCCAAATCCCCTCGACCGACCGGTGTCTTTATCAATCATAAGTTGGGCATCAATAATACGGCCGAACTGAGAGAAAAAATCATTGAAGTCTTTTTCATTAACTAAGGGATCAATACCTCCGACAAAAATTTTTCCAATCTTATCTTGCTCCTCTCTAGCAATGGCTCTCTTAGGGTCAATTAATTTACCATCCAAAATATGATCTTTTTTGATTACTTCGTCGACAGCTCGTGGATCTTTGAATGTCAAGAACCCAAATCCACGAGATCTTCCTGTATTGGAATCTTTCATAATTGTATAATCCAGAATCTCTCCGTACTTTGAAAAATAGGCTACCATCCCGTCCTCTGTAGTGTCCCAGTTAAGACCTCCAATAAACATTTTCCCGCTATCTCTACCTAAGTTGGAGGGTGGCTGACTATTATAAGACTGTTGCCCATACTGCTGTTGCTGACCATATTGCTGTTGGGATTGTTGAGGCTGTTGCCCGTACTGCTGCTGACCTTGTTGCCCATATTGTTGTTGGACTTGTTGCCCGTATTGTTGTTGGCCTTGATATCCATACTGCTGCTGACCTTGTTGACCCTGGCCAAGCTGCCCATGACCTTGTTGCCCGTAGGATTGAAACTGTTGACCTTGAGGTTGGCCCTGAATAGGGGGTTGGGACTGCGTATTTCCATACTGCTGATTTTCAATTGGTACGGTTTGTTCCAGATGGGCTCCTGCTGAGTCTTGCGCGTTCGAAACAAAAGCCAGATCTCCTCGCGTAATAGCTGACGTAGTAGGTACCGGGTTTTCAGACGCGCTGAAAGCGGTCGTAGAAGCGGCGGGGGGATTTGTGGAACTTTCTGTTTCCGTCTTTGATGATCCAATCGCGCTCTCATTCGGTTCGTCAGCGGCAGCTGATTCTGCCTCTACGCCCTTGGTCGAAGGCTTCGTCTCAGTCTTGGAATCATCATCATAGAGATCCTCGAAGAGAGCTTCATCATCATCGAATGACGACATCTTTCAATTCTGCGAATGCGGTCTGCGGTAATTTCAGAGACTTAACCAAAAGAAAGACTCGTTCTTGAATGAAAACTACCCAGTTTCGTGCGGCTATTTGCTTGAGAGTCGGTTTTCAAATTGACAGTAAACCAAGCTTAATCAAATATTCACAATTTTATCAAATTGGATGAAGGCAATGTTTTTCGAAATCTTCTCAATGCTGCCTGCGCACTTTCGGGCGTAGAAGAAGAAGGTCGTGCGCATTCACAAAGGGTTGCCAGAAGAAAAAAAATTAGTGTGGACGAATCCGGATTTGAACCGGAGACCTTTCCCATGCTAAGGGAACGCGCTACCAACTGCGCCATACGCCCAGAGTGGTCCCTAGCAGGATCGAACTGCTGATCTTGGCGTTATTAGCACCACGCCTTAACCAACTGGGCCAAGGGACCGATTTTACATTTGCGTGATTGTTTCTGCTTTTTCATATGCTTCAGATTAAACCCATAAACGCGTTCTCGTGTTACGCTCGATAATTGATATTTTTTTCAAACCAAAAGTAGTTTAGAGCATTGTGATGGTACAGCGATCGAGATAGGAAGCGGCCTTTTTTTGAAATGTTGAATAGTAGTCAACATTCCTCAAGTGGAAGCGACCGCCCGCCTGACCAAGTCGCGCGAGGCCGTCCCCGTCCACCCAACCCCGACCCTGTTACGCGCGCTGAACCTGTTTCTGATCCACCAAGTGGTATCATCGTTGATGATGCTCACCCCGTGAACCAAACCGAATCTGCCCCCAATGACGTTTTAAAAAATTCTGCCACCGCTCAAAGCGAGGGCGAAGAAAATACTGGAAATGAAAAAGAAATTATTACTGTGCCTAGTCAAGAAGAAGAAGTTGAAGTGACTAGAGATGGTGATGATGTCGCTGACCCCTCTGTTGGAGACACCGTGTCAGGAAAAAGTGGTAACATCGATTATCACCAACCTGCACAGAAGGACAAGGCCACCAATCAGAATTTGAATATTGATAAAAATGAAAAATCCAAAAATACTAAAAATACCTCCCAATCAAATTCTGAGGCGGACGCTCCTAAACCTCCCACTTCTTTTTTGAAGAGAATTCGTTTCTCTCCGGTTACCCCGTCGTCCAAACCTTCTCAACTTGCTCACGATGCGGACAACCGGTTTCTCCAGAACGAAACAAAATCCAGCTTTAAAGGTCCAGAAGCCAACTTTAGAATTGCTCAGGCGAAGAGAATTTTTGAGAAGAAGTCTCAGAAGCCCATCTTCTTCGACTACTTAAACAAGCTTCCCGAGAATGATCACACGCTTAAGTTCAATGTCAAGAATCAATTTGAAATGCCCATCGGCAACATGGAAAGGGTCTTAGATCATCATTTCATGTCGGCTAAGGATGCTTGTCTTACGGAAATTCAACCTCTTAAAGAGAAGCTTGCGGAAATTGTCTCGGAGGGATATGCGAAAGCCGCCAATCCTGTTGAAGATGCTATGGCATCACCCCCTGCTCTGCAGCCATCTGAGAATAGCCGCAGTGAGAGGTATCAAATCACTGAGGAGAAATTGAGAGAGAAGATTCTTACTGCGGTCGCAAGCATTTTTGTGGCGAATGTGAGAATAATTAAGGATAAGGCTTACTTTATGGGTGCCAAATCTCTTAATACAATTGACTATGTGGTGAACAACCTTGACAAAGACTTTCTGAAAAAGTCTTTCATCACGGAAATTGCGGTGGCTACCAAGATCCAAGAACTTGTCGCAAACACTCAATTCTTCGACTATGACGATACCGAGAGATTCTTCTCATTGGAAAGAAGCCCAGTTCCATCGGGTTCATTTTTGTGGGCAACTGTCACCTTTCTTCCTATGGCCAATCCCAAGGAATACTTTGAACAAGTATTCCTTATGCCAGAAGATGTGGTGACTGACTGGCTGCCAGAAGAGTTCAAAGAAGGAGACACAAAAGTCTCAGTAGACGTCATGATTGAATTAGGTCAAGACAAGATCCCTCCAAGAAGGTTGATCCAAGACAGACGCAGCCAACACCTTCAACATCTCTTGAAGTACAGCAACGCGGAAACCTTGCTCAAGGAGGACAAAGAAGAGTTGCAAAGGAGAATTACTGCAGACGGGAACGTTGAGAGTGAGGAGACTCAAAACTTTAGGGCCTCAATTGAAAGAGCGGAACAACAAATTGCAATTAATTCGGAGGAGTTGAAAAGATTGATTGCTAGAACCAAAGAAGACAAGCAATACGAAGTGAGAGATGACCCAGCTCAGATGATTTGCAACATCGAATTCAACGAACAGTATTGCCCCCTCTGTCACACTACCGCACACCCACTTAGAACCTGCCCAGTCAGAGGTTGCACCCTCTGTCACGGAACTAACCACCCATTTTACAACTGCAAGAGAAAGTGTAAATGTTCGATTAGACCTCTTCACTTGGCGGATCAATGCCCTCAGATTAAGGAGAAAGTGAAAATCCACTATCAGACGCCTGCTCTTTCGAAGCAGAAAGGCTACTCAGGACTGCCATCAAAGAACAAGACCAGTGGTTACAACATTTTGCAAAACGAGCCTACGACCGAAGAATTAGCTGAAGAGGCCAGAGCCGCCTCGGACTCAGGCAAAGACTTAAATGAGGAGTCCGATGGACGTGAATCAACAACTAGTGAGAGTTCGGTCGGAGACCTGGACACATCAATGGAAACTAATTCACCCCAAAACTTTCAAAATCAAAACCCCGGACACGGGAAAGGACCATCTAAGGTCACTAAACTTCAAAAATCTCAGGCCACCCAACAGGCTGATAAGACAACTCAAGAAAAAGACACACAAAAGGGTAACCAGTCCCCCATCAAATTAAACAACGTCCAAGCGAGAGATGCCTCGCAAACTGCCAAGGGTCCTGCCTCGACCCAAACGCCACTCACTTCCAATGGCTCCACAAAAACTGGATCTGGATTCTCCGTGCCAGAAACTTCCTCTAAAAAAAGCAATGGACAGACTGAGGCCGCAGTTAGCACCACAAGTGCTTCAACTGCTCAAACCTCAATGTCTTCCATCGGCTCTTTCATCACCAGTTCTGGATTTCATGTACCTAGTACATCCCCAAAGAAAACTGGTGCTCCGGTGAAGGCCTCACCAACCAAAATCGGAGTGGGCAAAGAGGGAACGTCTCCTCAAAAAGCTCAACCAATTATCAACACTCCTCAACTCCTCAAAGCTGCCAACATTACTTCCAAAACTTCGCTTCCTGCTCCTCATAGCTCTGGCTTTATTGGGGATGATGAAACATCCGGAAGTGAAGAAGTTGTTGGCTCCCCCTCGAAACCAGTAACTGCGGACAGTATCCCCATTCCGGTAACACCCCGTCGTTCCACAAGGTTGATTTCCCTTGATGGATCGGTAGGAGGTCGCTATGCAGGAAGGTCAGTACTGCCATCTAAAAGACTTCACTCTGACAGCTCCGGCACTCTGAGTCCAAAGAAGAAAGAACCTAGGTCAGTGATGACCAGTCCCATAAAGGCTCCCAAGGAATCACGAGAAAGGAGACCAAGCCCAGACAAAATCTGGGCGAGCTACTTGGAAGAACACTCAGGACATTCCGTCCTTAGTAACTCGAATATAGTTCTTCCCAAAGACATCAAATCTTTCCGCTTTGAATTCGCTCAAGGAGGAACATCAACTACAGACGAATCCTCTGACTTTGTCCCAACCCAGGTGGACTCGACATTAAAGCATACTTTATAGTGCTATCAAACTCAAGGAATCCACGCTGCTTGGAAGTTGAAATACCACTCGAGGAGAACGATTCTACCATGAAACTGAGTGTTTCCAACATTTGGTAATACACTTCTCAAAGACTTCTTCCCACGCAGAAGTACTCAAAAAACAACTTGAACAAATTTAGTTTTAAATTAAACCTTTGCCTCACAGAAAATCAGGTACGTGTGCTAGCCATTTTCTGCTGCTGCTGCCGCATTTAAAGGATAGAAATATACCTTGTTCTAAAGGCTGCATTCATGGTGAGTTCAGAATGCGTCGCTGAATAATTAAAGCCAAACTTTCGAGTGATAGAGTCCATTGGCGTCTCAACCATTTAAAAAGGGCGGTAATTTCTAAAGAATCATAATGTTTATGTTTGATTAATCTTTGTTTATTTTGATGGTTTCCACAGCAAACAATACGCGAGAGTATTTTGCACCCATTTACACCTAGCCCGAGAAGATCTCGCACGAAGGTACGCTGAGAACTGTTGAGACAGAATCAGAGTAGCGTCGAAGCGATACTCTGCAGGAGTCTCAGCCTTCGTCCAGTGTGGGAGGCACAGTGGTAAGGTAGGCAAAAACGAAAGCATGAGTTCAACGAACTCAGCATTAGGATCAACGATAGCAGCTCAGGCTGCTGGAGTGTTAACACGGGTCATACTTGTTATTCAATATGTAGTTATCTTAAGAGAAGAGAGACTGTTCGAATAGTTAGTCAGAATATCCCTGTAGTGGGAATTCTGCTCCCTTTAAATAGTACGAGGAAAGCTTCCAGCTTTCCACTGCTCAACCATACTCTGAGGCTTCGTTCCCATATGATACAATGGTAACTCACCACATTTATAGCATAGCTCCATACTCCAGTGACTCCAATGAGTCTTCACAATGTCACTAGATGACTACGCTAATCATCTAGTGATCTTCTTTTTCCTATATCAGCCATACCTCTTCTTCTTTTAGCAGGACTGTAGATTAGACTGCATTGTCTATGCACCTTTCCAGATACCTGCTCTTAAAGAAGGACTAGGTATTCCGCATCTGTCCTTCGTTTCAGCTTACTGAGATATGTGTGCAGTCGGCTCCGCACTCAGAGCCCTGAGTGCTTGCCTCCCGCTCGCATTCTCTCAATAAGAACGCCAGGCTAACTGACCTAAGATGCGACAGGGTACAAATACCTCGTTCCCTCGATATGTGTGTACAAAAACCTCGTTCCCTCGATATGTGTGTACAAAAACTTTCTTTTCTGTACAAAGTTCAAAAAACTGTGCGAGGTTCGGGGTTTCCGCGAACATCGAGGTGGGTTATAACGAGGTTTAACTGTACGAGTAATTGTTGGTTTTTAGGATCCAAATGCTCTCGAGAGAGAAATTGAGTGATGAACGACCCACCAGACGAGCGCGGGTCGGACGTCGGAGAGAAAATCTTTCAACATCCGAAAAGGTTTCTTTTCCTTCAAGCGGAATTACAAGGGAGATTGTGACAAATAGGAAGATAGATAACTCCGAGGACGTAGGGCCGAAAGTATTGCGGCCTGAACCTCGTTTAATCTCGATTACCTGTATTAGCGTAACTGCGCATCTAACTATTCGTTTCCCATTTATCAACAGTAATTTGCTAGAATCTAGAGAAATGAGCAGTGCGCAAGAAGTGAGCTAAGTATCTTTGGCGACATCCCCACCGAAAATGACGATGAAGAAGTGCAGGAAGATTCTTTAATATTTTTTTAATTAGATTTAAAGTTTGCTTTCATCTATTGAACTACTGTAGAACTGTCTACCTGAAAATGTACGGTTTCGTACCTGCTGAGGACCAGAGAAACCTTTTCAGTCTTGACAGGGAGAGACTTTGCGATAGAAAAGTAGAGAGGTGATTAGAAACTGATACAGACTCTTGTGTGCTTACTTCAAAACTCAGGTAATTCATGAAAAACGATAACTTGAGAAGAGTGATGATGTCATTCACGTTCACAAAATCAAAATTGTGGAACTTTCTCAGTCACGTGCCAAATAGCGAAATAAATCAGAGTAAAAACACAAGATATTTGACAATATAATGTCGCATTTTATATCATGTGTTTCTGTCAGAGAATGGATATGCTCTTCGGGCTTCTGTCCTGGCTAGTTAGTAGATAGGCCAGAAGGCAAGCGTAGGGCACGTGCTATGGTTCGGGCACGACCCGTCCGCACGGGCGTAGTTTTACTTACGCCTGGTGGACGCTCCTAGAACTAGGTCCCAAGCTTATTTTAGTGTCTAGAATATACATCTACCCCCTGACGACCCTACAATCCAGTAGTATTTGTCACAGTTTCACCGCATATTAATTTCGCGCGCGCATAATATAGCGATATGATATTTTCTGCCATCACTGCATCCTAGACATTCCTGAGCAAGCGAAACGTGCACAGCAATCGCTATAGAAATCTACCGAGTTCTTTTTCCTCGCCTCCCCGAACAAAAATTTTCCCATTTAATGTCTAAGATGAAATCAATCGCAGTTTTGGGTGGCAATGGCTTTGTCGGACGTAAAATCTGCGAAGTTGGTATACGTCAAGGTTGGTCTGTTACATCACTCTCCAGATCTGGTGCGCCCCCGAAGCCTATGCCTCATATGGATAATTCATGGATCTCCAAAGTATCATGGAAAAAAGCAGATCTTTTAGAGCCGAACTCATATAGAAATCATCTTAGGGGAAAAACTGTTGTGGTGCATTCAGTGGGAATCCTTTTTGAAAACCTGGACTACAAGACAAGCATTAATCTGAACTTTAACTTTTTAAACGATGTGCAAAAGTTGGCCAATGTTCTCAAAGGATCAAACCCAATGGCTCGTAAATCGACAAATACGTATGGATCTATACAACGCGATCTGGCCGTAATGCTTGCTGACACATTTTTGGACGTCAGCAAGAGCGATCCAGATTCTAGAATTCCGTCTTTTGTATATATTTCTGCAGACGGCAAACCTCCAATTGTTCCTGAAGAATACCTTAGTACAAAAAGGGAAGCCGAATTTGGACTATCTTCCAAGAAAGATCTACGTACAATCGTCATGAGACCAAGCTTCATGTATGATGACAATGAGCCGGCAATGAGCAACAGAAAGATTTTGAGTCACTTGATTGGCATAGGTTACAACATGAAAGACAAGGTGTTCTCTGATAAGATATCAGTATTGAATGACCTTTTACGTCCAGCTGTCTCTACCGAACTTGTTGCATTGAAAATTTATGAAAAACTTGCGGACGAGAGCTTTAAAGGAGTTGTTAGTTTGAATGAGATTGCACATAGTAAATGATTATAGTCTCCCACATATCCAACAAATTTTGCCATTAAGATGAGCGTGTAGCTTTCATTCTTGGCTGACTCAAACTATTGGCTTAATTATACTATTTTTAAATGTGATTTTCTATTTGATCTATCTCTCAAACGTTATAGTCATAACCTCTGTACATCGTCTTTCGCTTCAACAAATACTTCCTCACCTCGTCTCCAATAAAAACAGTGCTTGTAATGAGCAATAGATTAATCAAATCTCTCAAAGAAAGCGCCTCCGTTTGAAAGATTGATTGGAAAAATGGAACGTATATTGCACACAACTGACCCAAGAGAGACCCCGCAACTGCTAAGTTGAACATTCTGTTGGTGAGTCCCAACTCAAATATTGATTTAGAGTAGTGGCGACAAGATAAAGCGTTAAACATATCAAAGAAGACAAAGCAAGTGAATGTCATAGTAGTGTCTCTAGCAGTAATCTGGTCATCTTGCATTTCTCGAATAAAAATGTACAAGGTACCAAGTATGATCATTGCCGCACTCTGCAAAACTCTCTTGATAACATTTTGCGTTAAAATCTTATCATTTCTTCTTCTGGGTGGTTTATTCATTACCTCATGATCAACAGGCTCCACTCCTAGAGATTGAGCAGGTGGCCCATCCATGAGAATATTGATCCACAAAATCTGCATGGCATTTAATGGATTTGGCAACCCAAAAAATGTCGCCAAAGCTATCAAGCTTAGCGCGGCGATTGAAGTGGACAATTGAAATGTCACAAAGTTTTGAATGTTGTAGAATATTCCCTTTCCCTCCTCAATAGCATTCAAAATTGTCGAGAAGTCATCGTCAGTGAGAACCATGTCTGCGGCTTCTTTGGCAACATCTGTTCCGTTCTTTCCCATGGCAATTCCGATATCTGCCAACTTCAATGCTGGTGCGTCATTGACTCCATCTCCCGTCATAGCAACAATATCGCCTCTTCTTTGTAAAGCCTTCACAATGGTGACCTTGTGCTCAGGTGTGGTCCTAGCGAATACTGAAACATTATGGATTGCGCGACTCAAGCTCTCTTCATCCAAGCGGTCTATTTGATCGCCTGTCATTATGGAGCCCTCATTTGTGAAAGGGATACCAATTTGCTTAGCGATATTCGTTGCGGTAGAGGGGGAGTCGCCAGTAATCATAATGACGTGCACCCCACCTTTCATCAACATGGAGATGGCGTGCCCAACATTAGGTCTCGGGGGATCTTTCATGCCCACTAAGCCACAAAATACTAAGTTTGATGGTAAAGATGTTTGACTGCATTTTTCGTTAGTGAACAATTCTTTGTTTTTGGCAAATGCCAACACCCTCAATCCTTCAGAAGCGAGGCTAGTTGAATTCTCGTATATCTTCTGAGAGCTCTCTTCCGTTAAGTTCTGTATGTTTCCCGACTCGTCCAAATATTTCGTGCACAATTTCAAGACCGCTTCCGTGGCACCTTTGACGTGTGTTTCAGATTTGTTAACATCTCCGCCATGTACACATACAGCCATAAATTTTCGTTCAGAGGAAAATGGCAACTCGTATACTCTTTGCTTAGTCCCCCTCTTATCTTCCAAACCAAAATGAGGCAAACACTCCATGATAGCGATATCAGAAGCATTGCCGACATATTTATCATTTTCTCTCGAAGATTTAGCATTATTGCAAATATTTCCCACCTCCAAAACTTGGTTGATGTTGGGCGTCAATGAATGATGTAAAGTATTGTCACTTAGTTTATCCACAAGTAAAAACGGACTGTTGAAAGATCCAGAACTCTTGAAATCAAAAGCCCATGTTTTAGTTACCGTCATGTGATTTTGTGTCAAAGTTCCAGTTTTGTCTGAACAAATGACATTGACACTGCCTAAAGTTTCCACACTAGGCAACCGGCGCACGATAGCTTTTCTCCTCGCCATTCTCAAAACTCCCAATGCTAAGGTCACCGTCACGATGATTGGTAACCCCTCTGGGATAGCAGCTACAGCCAAAGACACAGATATTTGGAACATATCTAACCAAGCGCGGCCTTGTATAATTCCCAACAAGCAAATTATACCGATGATGATGAAACTAAATATTGAGAGGTCTTTCCCCAATTTATCCATTGCTTGTTGAAGTGGCGTCTTTGGCTTTTCAATCTCGGACATCATTTCAAATACGACGCCAAATTCTGTTTGAGACCCTGTACCGACAACTATACCGGCACCATGACCGTCCCGCACTAAAGTCCCCATAAAAGCGATGGAGGTCCTCTCTGTTACTGGAATTTTGTTCGCAGAGGGATCATCAACAGTAGCTTTGATAGCATCGGCAAATTTTCTGACAGGTCGGTTTTCACCCGTCAAGTTTGACTCGTCAATAGATAAATGTACAGCCTCCGTTAACCTGATGTCTGCAGGGATACGGTCTCCTTGAGAAAAATGCACCAAGTCTCCTGGAACCAACGATGAAGCCAATACACTGGACGTGCTTCCGTTACGAGTAAGTTTGGCTACCGCGGGCACAAGTTTATTTAAAGCCTGCAAACTTTGCTCTGAGCGATATTCTTGGACAAATCCAACTGTAACGACAATCGTAATTGCCAAAGTAATCGACACTGCATCGTCGACATTACCCATCCAAAAGCTGATAACAGCGGAGCCGATGAGCAAAAGAATCAATGGATCCGAGTAAAAGGAAGAGATGAATTTCATTGCGAGAGATTCCTCATCATCAGATGTCAACTCATTGATTCCGTGAAGCAGTCTTCGGTTGAGTACGTCTTGGTTGTCCGACAAGCCAAATTTAAGATCTGTTTGAAGCTCTGTAGTGGTGTCCGATACGGAAAGCTGGGAGAATCTTGTTGACGGGGTTGCCAGCCGATTTGCCAGAAGTTTTTCACTTAGTAGAAACGGATTCTCGCTCATGATTGAGTGTCAGACAAAATTCTCCGTTCCAGATAACAGCACTTCAACAAGAGAGCGGCAATGTTTGATTCAGTCAAAGACGATAACTGGGTCAGTTAAAGTCTACGAATCTAAATGGCTTAGTGAAAATGTGCTTGTTGTATAAATTTAGCAAAGCGAAAATATGTAGCTGACACGAAAGAGCTTTCTCCATCTTTTTTTTTCCCAAGTTGCACTCGCCCCCAGTGTTGAACAGGTCTGCCATATACCGCGCGTCCCTACCTTAAAAGAGAAGTGCGAATTTGCCACGCAACCATTAGTAAAATGTTGTGATGCAAATATTTTCCGTGCTTCTTTAATGTAAATTTGTATTTGGGGGTGAATGAAATTGATAAACCTTCTAAGCTCATTAATTTTGGGGTACATTAAATTGATGAACATCTTCGAGTTACTTTTAAAGAAGCCGCATGCGGGGGCGGGGAGACCTTCGTAGCCCAACATAATTTAACGGTAGAAAACAACGCAAGCATAGCCTTGGTCAGTATCTTGTATTTAATGGTCCATGAACAATCTCGGATGCTGCTTTAGAAAGTCTGTTCATGACTGCGAGACCATTTCCGGTTTCCTCGACTCCCTCAACTAAAATTAAATCCACGCCCATTTCATCAACGTTGCGTAACTCTTTAAATAGGTTATGAGCCATTTCGGTGGCAGAATTGCCTAGATCACGCTCAACCACGTTCGTAATTCCTATTTCCTTCGCCAGCGAAAATCTATTAGCTCTTAGCAATGCAACCTTCCCATCCTTTCCGTTTAAATATTTTGTGATGGCATCTATGCCGTCTCCGCAATTAATGAAAAGGATGACTTTCGCAGTGGGTGAATAATGTTTGTACTTCATCCCTGGGGTCCTGACGGGTTCTAAGTTTCCAGCGGTCTTTTTGGCTATTATAAGATCTTTCCACTCGTCTCCACCATGCTCCTTAATGTCCTCAGCTGAGACCCCGCCTGGGCGAAGCAACATTGGAGGATTACAGAGCCCGTCAATTACTGTAGATTCAACGCCCACAGAACAAGCACCGCCATCTAGAATGTACGGAATTCTTCCGTTCAAGTCAAATTTGACATGACTTGCCAATGTTGGACTAGGTCTAGTCGAAGCATTCGCGGAAGGAGCAGCCAATGGTGTGTCGCTTAGTGCTATCAAAGCTCTCGCAATTGAGTGATTAGGCATGCGGATTCCAACGGTCTTTTGGCCTGTTGTCACATATTTAGATATTGGACATTTTTTTTCAATAGGAACCAAAATAGTTAAAGGTCCAGGCCAAAACTTCTGCAATAGTTTATCATAGATCGAAGGGATTTTATGCAGTTCGGTAAGTATGAGTCTCTGTACTTGTTCAATGGACGAAACATGAACAATTAACGGATTATCTGCTGGGCGATTTTTAGCAGTATATATCGCTTTCACTGACTCGTCATCTAGCGCAGACCCGCCCAAGCCGTAGACCGTCTCTGACGGAAATGCAACTACATGACCTGATTCCTTGACTTCGTGCGCCGCTAGTCGAAGATGTTTTTCGGTAGTTTCATCATCGAACATCGGCTTTTCACTCAAAAACGAGACAGCGTGTTTGTTAACGGGTAAAATTTTTGTTTGAATCAGCATTTTAATCAAATTTGCTCGGCCCTTTGCCACATGCATTGAAAACCCTACTCGATAGATCTGCTTAGCGTCCGCGCTTGGAAGATGTTGAGATGAGTTAATATATACAGGGCCCAGGGCTCACGAGGGAGATTTGAGTTTTACAAACATCAAAAGTAGTGATTCATGCAAAAATAACATTTTCAGATATGGCAGTCTTCTCTTCGTCATTTAAGACCTCATAATAGGTTTGAAAACTAGCAAGGTTTTTTGAAAGGCATTCTTTGAAAAACTGAATTAACATATTCTTGACTCCTTTGTTTGACGTCTGATCCAAGTCCTCTTCGTCGGAATCGACATATGCTCTTAATTTCTCGTAGTTGGGTACTCCCATGCCATCCATATCTTCCCAAACTTCATCATCTCCTTCCTCGAAGTTTTCAAGAACGTACTCATTGGGATCAGGCTGCAGGGACTGGAACCTTAACTCGCTCACTAACAATTTCAATATTTTGTGAGGAGCTGAAATCCGGGTGAACCTTTGTGGCATTGACTTCGCCATGGATCTAGTTACAATAAGATCTCCATCATAAGGGATCAAATCGCCATCGACCGTAATGCTTTCGACTCGCACATCTCCCAATGAGAAAATCTTGCCCAAAGCAAGAACGTTTTGTTGAATTTTCTCCACGCCTCGTGTAACCTCAAAAGATTCAAACCAGATTGGTAGAACCATCCGTAAACCATCTTTCTTATTCCCAGAATCATCATCTATTTTCATGCTTGTCAACGCATCAATCAAAATCACGGGGGATGAGTTGAGCACTAACTTGCAGAAGACCATAATCAAATTTTCAATGGTTATTAACTCCTTGGCAATAGCAACTCTTTTAACTGTTGCTTCAAGGAGTTGAAAGAAAAAGCTACTATCCAAACATGACTGAAACCTCTCGAATAGTGTGATGACTATCAAGCCACAATTCAAAGCTGCACTGTCACTCAAATCTGGGGAAAGGAATTTTGAGGCAATTGCAAGCAAGATATCTAGTCCAGACTGACTGGTCTCTGAATCCGAATAATTGGTAACTGAATTTTCATTATTTTGCATCAACTTGTTGAAAACCTCACCTGCGCTTTGCAAGATTTGGTCGTCATTCGTTTTCAAAATCAAGTCCTTCAACACCGGAAATATGAATAAGAAAATATCGCTCGGTAATTCGGGATAAGGAGAAGCCTCGATAATATAGCCAATGAGATCCAATGATAAATATAACTGTGGGCTGTATTCAACAGTGTGTCGACGCAAAGCCGTGGTCATTATGCCGACAATGTAGGGAATCAGTTTCTGACAAACAAGTAGAAATCTTTCTGTTCCCACATCTTGTAGCAAGACCTGGAAACATTCAGTAGAATCTATTGTCACTTGAACATTGGCCGGATCCTTGAAAGAGATCTGAAGTATCAAATCGACCACGGAAAAATCCCCTTCAATTTCAGCGAGAAACACCGTCTGATTGCTTATGCTTATAGCAACGGAGATGGCCTCTAAAAGAATGGGAAGTGTGTCCTCTTCGCTTTCTCTGATGAGACGAAAACATACCTTCAAGATTGAAGTTTGAATCGATGAACCCAATTTTGTTAGATCAAAATTCTCTATGTTTCTCCATAAAGTCACACTAATTAGAGCACTGGCTAAAATCAACTCATAATCATCTTTTTCATAAAAAGCAGATACAGATTCAATAATTTTTTTGAGTTCACTTGCCCCAAGCAAACAAATTGAGTTTCGAGAGTTAAATTTCTCAAAGATTTTTGGTATCAAGAAAAACACTCTTGCGACGAGCAAGGGGTGAACGCTCTCAATAGTTCCAGACGGCAACAAGAACGAAATACTTGCCAAATATGGCTCTAAAGAAAGACTGGATTCTAGCGAAGTTGACTCTTGGTTAGAGAAAAGCCCCTCTTGCAAAAAAAGGAGAGCCTCTCTCGAAGTCCAGTCTAGTGAAACTTGTGTGTGTTGTAGTTTGATCAAATGGAACACTTGACCAGAGTCCGTGTCATTCAACACACCAAGAAAATCTAGAATAGTGTCGCGAATTGATGCCCTTGAAGATAATCCTGTTGCATCTGTCACAAAGGCGTTGAAATCAGCTGTATACTCTTCGAATGTTGTCTTGGGGTATTGAGAACATACGCACAATGCGACAACAAATTGTTCAAATATATCAGGAGTTAAAGTTTCCGAGATGCAACAGGACTCCTGTACGACTGAGAGGGCTTCGAAAATATTAATGATATGGTCAGAAATGTAGTCCTCCACCTCATCCTGGTCTTCAATCTTGATTATAGATACGGACTTAGGTTCATCCACAAGTACGCCTTTAAATATTTTCGAGGCAAGCCGTAAATCTTCCATCAAAAGACAAAGGAACGATGATACTTCTGCGAACAATTCTCCCCGAAAACTGCACAAGATCTTTGTGAACACCTGATAAAAATTGGATCTTAAAGAAAGTAACACCAATTTGATAGATGCACTTGAAGATGTGCTATGCACCAGCTCTTTGATAAGCGTTAGCAATATTTTACCGAGTGATTTTACATGGCTAACGACAGAGAACTTACGTTCCTCCAGTTCTAGTGCTTCTGTACTCAGCAAGGTATTAAACACTGTGAGATATAATTTGAGAGCGCTGATCTTGATTTCTGCAGGCATATGTTCCTGTTCGAGAAGATATAAGATATAGCTGATCAATCTGTAACCGACGCCACCTTCCCAAAATTGATCCTCACTAATCAAATCGTCGAATAAGTCATTGAGTACAGACAAACTTCCCATGACAGATATAGAATCTTGCTTTCCAGTCGCACAGCTATATAATATATCAAGAAGATCTGGCCACTCGTCTGGAAAGTCTGCTGCTGCAATTTGTACAATCACATAAGCACTCCCCGACCTTATCTTTGAAGATGGCGACGAAGTTGCGAGAGATATTAAGCGTTGACGAGTGAAAGCTTTGACTTCTTGATTTACCGGTGGTCCAATAAACAGCTGAAATCCCATGGACCAGAATTTTGGTACTAGGCGTTTCAAGTGAAGCAAACATGATTGTTTTGTACCAATCGAAAGCGAACTGTCATGAGAGCAACACTGAATGAGTTCTTGAACGGTTTGAGACGGATTATCAGCCGCAATCTCATTAAAGTCTAGCTCTGCTGCGACTCGCACGTTTTTGTCGGCACTGTTCTGATTTTCAACCAAGTTTAAAAGGGTATTTGATACATTCATTGTTAGTTATTTTGGAAGGGAAGTCCTTGGCTTTTTCGAAATCCACTCAAACAGCTACACGCAGTCACGTGATCGTCTGTCGAGGGACGTATGCAAATAAAACGCGCTTTGAGTCATGAGACACACCCTGTGACGCGAAATAATTGTTAACGTTTTCCAAGTATCGGATTAAACTTCAATTACTATATCACTATTCAAATCCTGAAGTATATGATCTTTTCTACTTTTCTCATATATGCCAAAGCTGTTTTAGTGTGCTTTAAGAAAGTTTCAAGGAACCTGAAATTTACTCACATTTGCCACTAGACAGCTTCTGCGCTAAATGTTTTTGAAATTGGCCCTCAGTACAGTAACGTATGCGGTAACCCCTCGTTATAATCCGGAGAGGTTTGCGTCCCCCCTCCCCCCAAATCGCGAAATTATCGAGGGTCGAGGGAAAACCCACCTGTATGCAGCACATGCCTTGCGAAATACCTCGTTGCGCTCTGGCCAACACCAGAGGCCAGTTAACATGACCATATATTATGACTAAAAATTAGGACTTTTGAGAAGGTGGCTATTAAAGCTTGTTAATTATCCTCCAATAAGTATATTCTGATGCTTATCATCCCGTTTTCTTGCGGGGACGATTGATGCTTTTTATCGCGTGAGGAATTCAGGTGAAAATTTAATACACGCTATCAACACCAAGAAGCAAGAACACAGTAATTTGCGATAAAAAATTTCACAGATTGTAGACTATAATCGTTTTGGACCACTCCCACTTTACGATGACTTAGTTTGGACGAAACTAAAGCTAATAATGGTAACTTTTTCCTCCCTCGTTAAAGGATCAAAATTCAAAACTTATCGAGGTTCGAGGGTCCCTCGATAACATTCGGGTTTTGTATGGTGTGGGTCACATCTTTTGCAACAGGAATTTTCAGATAGAACGAGGGTCGAGGGTTTCGCGCTTATCGAGGTGGATTATAACGAGGGATTACAGTATTTCCGGGATGAGTGATACCAACACCCTCCCCCCCCCCCTGAAATAAGATTTTACAAGCTTTAGAACCTGAGTTAGCTTTGGAAGCAGTGACATTAAATCATGAATAATGATCTCAAAGTATTTCATTCGTAGCTACTTCACTAGTGTATTCTTTTGAAGACGCGCCCTTTTGTGATATAGAACCTGTTGTATATGTCGGATCTGAAGTGAGCCTGCACCGTGACACGTATATCAATTGATCACCCTGTTTGCTCGCACAAGTCTTTTGACGTCACGTATAGAATAATGGAATCCTTAGACGGGCTGGACTTGAACGGTGCTTTTAAAACTGCGAACTTAGCAGTAGGCATTTTAACGGTAAGTGAAAAAAAAATTCTTCAGAAAGGCGCTTGCATGAAAACTAACCATTTAGGTATTATCTGGTATCTCCCAGCTTTTCAGTGGAATGTAAGTAAGTCTCATTATTGCTTCTGGTTTCAGCTTGAGCTGCTACTAACCAATAGTCAATCCGTATGTCTTATTCATGGTTCCAGGAAAGAATAGCTTCAACTCTTTTTCTTTTGAGCTATTCTAGTCAACTTGATTTTTATACTAACCACAGTTCATTATTGGAATTTACATAATCGCCTTCGGGGCTATAATTGGATATCTTGGTATGTTTTAATTAGGAGGTGTGCTTTTGTATTTTTCATATACATCTACTAACTAAATAGAATTTTCGGTTCCATCTGAAGCGTATACTTATGGTCTGTTTCTTTTCTCCTTTCTTGGTCGTGGTATCTGTATGTATCAGTTGTTCTATCAATATGTGTCAACCTTTTCCCTTTCATTACTAACTCATAGTCTATACCTTGATTGGGGTCAGTATAAACGGAGCTAGCTGGTTTAGACTCTTAGCGAGCCTCTCGATATTTGTGGTCGGATTAGTCTATATTGCCTTGGAAGCTATTCCAAGCATTTCTCCGCCGGACAACATGAATTCTGAAAGTATTGCTATTGGTGTGCAAGACGAAGACATTGTCTAGAATATAGTGATCTGCCCTGTATGGGGCTTTTGATGGAGTGAATTTTAGTTTCAAATCAAAAGATGATATTATTTGTACTTTGTTGTCAAATAGGTAACACGAGTAGGCGAAGTTTTATTGATAGATACCTTATGTTTTTTCATTTGCTTTTTGGACTTACGTGAACCCCGACATTTCGATTTCGAAGCTTTGATCAGACATAGTGTGTAATAATACCTTAGTTGAATTTTTCATATTTAAAATTAGTTGAGAAGGCTAAAATTTAAAAATCCAGCAAATGCTGCTGCAAAGTTGGAAAAAATAGGTTTGGGTTAACGCATATCCGGGGTAAGTGGTGGTTCCTCAAAACAGGGCGCCTGCATTTTGGGCTCTCCTGAAGTCGAGCTTGCAGCACGCCTAAGGTTTATCAACTCTTGAAGTCGCAAAGCCAGATCCATCAAATGAAGATTGAGATTACAATCTGACCTATCTTTGTTCATTCGCTCTTATTATTTAATTCTGACCTCTTGTTTCGAAAGGATATCTCAAACGGAATCATTAGCAGGGTTTTCGTAGTTTCGAAAGGCTTGCATCATGCCAAATCAGTACCATGGATCAAAATCACAACTAGGTACTTCTGACATACTCATACAGATACCCAGATCGTCATTTACTGCATTCAGACTTCTTTATGCGACGCCAACTGAGATAAGTCATTTAGCCACCTCTGTTTTTCTTGGAAAAGTTCCGGATGCGTGGTTCAAATTATCTAATGGACCGTCAATTATAACAAAACAAAGATCTCTAACGCCATTGACAAGAGCTTGGGTATCCAGTACCTCCTCTGGAGTGAAGAGGCGTTTAAAAAAGAACACTGGAGGCGCTGCATCAGGTCTTGAGAACTATGGGTCTACACCAGGTAACTTTATAGATGAAATAAATCAACAAGGAATACCATCTGAAGTTTGGGAAGGGACATCAGCAGAGAGTTCATCCATGAGTGAACCTAGGAAAGTTGTAAGTCGTGAATCTTCAATTGTGTCGGACCTTGCTTCGGTAGATTGCAAAACTTTTGAGGATATCTTGTATGGTAAAATTTCCGGCGACAGTTCAAGAAATGTGGGTGGTGGAACGAATGGCTACATTGGCCCGGAAGATGAATTACTTCCCGACCTATATACTTCTTTTTTTGAAAAATCGGAGGGGGCCTTTCCTTCGTTGTATCTAGGTTCAAGTCAAAGTCTCCAACTGTTTCTGGGCAAAAGTTCTCGTGGAGATGAGGCGGATGTTATCACTGAGGCTACTGCATCACACCAAACCCCTATGAGATATCACTCAGGGTATTCCGATAAAGAGCCCCAAGAAACAAAATTGGAAAATGAGTCAGACCCGAGTGACCAAAAGTATACATTTCACATGTCAGATCTTAATCTCAAGAATTATTCGCTCCTGGAAAAACCGACTTCTTCGTTAAAAGACAAAACTTCATTAGAGAAGTCATCTGAAAACAAATCTACTTGCAAGAGAGGCGAAAGTAAGAAGCTCAAGGTCGAATTTGCAAACCCACAACCTGAAGAGCAAAGTAAGAACAACCTTTTACAAAAGGAATACATAATTGCTGAAAGAAAACACTACAATGCAATACGAAAGATGCAATCTTTAGCCCTCAAGTCAAAGGGGAAAGTGCATGAAAAGAGCTCGAGATTTAAGTTGAAATTTGTGGATAGTATTTTGCGAAAACACGGAGTAGGTGAGATACTTCGTATTGACAAGATGCTCGTAATGACTAAGAAATTATACAATGTGTCAATCGTGTCGTCTTTCACTGAGCGAAGCGACATGGATGCAGTAATTCAAGATCACTGGAGGGAATACTACGTGGTCTTAAGGGTATCTGGTAGTCATCTGAACCCGATTGATGTACAACTCTTTGATGCTAACAAATCGAGAAACTTTGAGGCTAAACCAGAGTATGTGATTGGTCTCGGAAAAAATCTGAGAGCTGATTTCTTCTCTCATACTGATAAAACAATCGGTATATCTGTTCTCGTCGATGACGGCCTCAAGATCTTTATCATGAACACTAAATTTACCACCGTGGCATACAAGTGGCTCTATATGATCAAGGAGATCTTAGGAGATGATATCTTTTCTATGGTTAATATTAATCTTGCGGGCGAAAGCACGCAAATCAAGGTGAACATTCCTCCTGCCCTACTCAGGAAATCCCTATCCGGATCGAACTGCATGGATTTGTATCAAAACCCAACTGGGTATACAGTGGAAGCTGATATTATTTTCAAGTACTTGAGGTCCAGAGTAAAGTCACATCTTCGATATGTTTCCAATTGGCGGGGTACGTCTACTAATTGGGCAGAGTGCAATCCCAATGCGGCCTTTTGCTTCAGATTTTATGATAGAGTTGAGTGGGTTCCCAGTAATGGGAAGTCACTTCTTGTTCAAAGTCAACTTTTGCGGGAAGAAGCTTCTCTTGAATACCGACAAATGAAGCAAATCCCATTGTTCATTCAAGCTCCAGGTGGAAAGAATCTTACGCGCCCCTTTCCAATCGAGGGCTTTCTTTCCAGAATAACTAATGCATCAGGAAAAGAGTACTCTAAATTTCGGGCTTTCTACAAAGTTCAGTATGTTTTCTCCTCCGAGAATATTCTTTTTTTCTCCTCTTTTTTTCGAGGTCTTCCCCCCTCTCCGAATAACCAGTTTTTGAGGGAGAGTTTTGATAAGGAGATTACTTGCGTTCTGATGCCAGATATTTACACGAAAAACCCGTATGAACTAGATCAAGAAGGCCACATTCCGTGGCTTCTGAGTATTGAATTCGAGAAATTTGATAATGAGGCAGTGGAAGAATTTTCAAGAAAGTTACAGCAGATTGTTGGTGCACGGGCCATGGTAGACATGACGATGATTGTATCTGTGAAACCGATTCCATTCCAGATGATTCAAGCACGTCATATATACTTTCAGCTGTACTTGTGGTACTCGAGCTCAAAGGCGCTAGATGATTTGAGTATTATTGATAGTGGTTTCGAGATCGAACTCTTCAATGGAAGTCGTCTTAGGATGCTTGCGCCGCTGAGATCAATTCGCAACGAGTGGGTGGGAAGACTTAATGATTTGGCGGCTTACTGGAGGTTACATCGAGCACATTTAACTAAAGCGAAGAGTCATAGTAAGCTTAATAACATGGCACACTTGAGACTGGAGGACTACGTTGACTCAAATCTTGCTTTCGGTCCTGACAGTCTTGAAATCAAAAAGTCGATTGCAAACAGCAACACTTCTACAATCTCAGGCATCGCAATGTCTACGAACATCTTGTACTCAGGCTATTTATATCAAAAACCAAAGAAACATTCGAATTTCTCACAATACTTCGTCATACTCTGCCCAGGTTACCTTTTGATATTTTCTGTCTTCAAGCGATCAAAAATTACAGGTGTGTGGAAAAACACACCATTTTTCGAGAGGTACATGACTATCCCCATTTCTGAATGTTACATTTATTCTGAAAGTTGCACGCGACTTGATCTTCTTGACAGTCAGGATATCAAATCTCCCGGTGAATGTGACCTACCTAGGTTGTATCCAGATGGATGGATGTCTTCTGAAGAGGACTTCATGAGGTGCTTTTCAGTTTGGTTTGGAGGCAAACGAGTTTTGAGACATGGAACTAGGAGCCTGGGCCTAAATTCTATAAGAGCGGCTCCAACTCCAAAAAACCCGGGTATGGTTCATATGACTCGCAAGCTGGGAGTGACGGGAAAGGTTCTTGTTTTCTTAGCGAGATCAAGACAAGAGAGGGAACATTGGGTGTATAACATTTTACAGGAAATCGACCGGTTTTCCAACGATTGAAAAAATTATCAAATAAGTAAACAACAGCAAGGAAATAGTTTATCTATGGAACTCTATGCTTATTTATAACATCATTAATCAATTCCAAATCAGAGTCTGAATCATTATCGGAAACCACCTGATCCTGGAGTGAAATGGGAAGAATGCCCTTAACAACGTTCAAGGGACTCGTTGGCTTAGTATCATAAAGATTAGTAAGAGGTCCCGACGTCGACATCACGCCAATTTTTTCAAGCTCTTCTTCGAAGGCTTTAGAGTTTTCGCTCCAGATTTCCCTTGGTTCAATTATCAGAATCAAGGACGTTCTGATATCAGCCCGCTCGGTAAAGTAGCCGGGATCTTGAGACTGGTTTAGGGCATTTTCGATCTTTTTGTAAGTATCTTCCGAGGGTTCATCTACAGCTAGATCAGAAACGTCGATCGAAGATGTAATTACATCCATGGGAAGTAGTAGCAGAAAATCGGATAAAGCGATACCCCACTTCTCAATAACAGCATCAGTTTCAGAGTTCAATTTCAAGGCCGGTACTTGACTATCTGTTGTAACGAACTGAAGTACTGAAGTCTCAGGAGTCGTGATAGTGTGGTCCCCATTAAGTGGAAAAATTGTGGGCGAATCTCCTTCAGTTTCCAACACTATGAAATTCGAAAATAGATAAACAATAATCTCAGAGAAATTGCCACCCCCAAAGGCAACTTGAAGTCTGTCAACTAAGCGCAAAGACCCTAAAGACACCAAAACTGCAAGATTGAAATTCGAGTATCTGCTTAGCATATGCTTGATAAAAATATTTTTGACTTCCTCAAGCAGTTGTGTATTGTGATCTTTGAATGAAAAGAATTCTGCAGAATTCTCTAGCATACTTTCAATTATCAGGTCTTGTGTATCATTCAAAAATGAATTACTTTGCCGGGAAAATCTTCCTGCAAAAGACTTTGGCCTCAACAGCTGATTGTCCTTGAAAAAGTACCTTGAGACACGATTTTCCACACCAAAGACTAAATTTGTAGAGTTATTTGTCTTTTTTTTCTGTGGTTCGGTCGTGAGTGTAGATAACTTAACAGATAGCATAACGTCTGCCATGATTTCAGAGATCATATCTTTTGACATCGGGTTGATGTTTTGAGATAAACCCTCTTGCACGCAACATTTTCCACGACATAAAGGTAAAACCGTATTCTCAATAACAGCTTCAGGGCTCGATTTTGCGAAGGAGCCCTGTTTGATTGCTTTTTCGAGTAGTACATCCACATTCGCTTGAAGACAATCGCCATGAATGCAATCTCCGCATTCTAGTGGCACTAGTTTCTCGGAATCAAGTTTCGTTTCCAAAACATCGTTGCATATGAAGCAAGTTTCCTGATATAAATTAGAGTCAAATTTAGAAGATGTGGTGAAATAGGGCTTGATTTTGGGGCCTTGAATTAATTTAGCTGAAAGAAGCTGGGGCTTGTTTGAGTTTGAGTTGACCTTCTTTCTAGGTGGAGGAGAGGGTATGCTCCAGTCTCCAAAAACCATATCAATTTGGTTTTCTAAAAGATTGTTGACCTCTTTATCATGGTCGAGAACATCTAGTGGGGTCAAGAAAAGATCATTGCTTGGCTTAATTTGCTTTAGAGAACCAGGTGTCAGGGTAGGTGAGTTCGAAAGTGATGGCACTCTTGAGGAACTATTCGGAGTCCTTTGAATAGCGGTATAGGCAGGGGTACAAGCCGTGGTAGACTTGGCCGACAGGGAACTTGACATTCGCCAGAGCTTGCCTCTCCAATTTGATTTTTGTTTTGGCGACAAATTTGCAGAAGATTGAAGCATGATCTCGGAAATGATTACTCTTGTAATGCCTAGAATTCGATTATGAAGCCGAAATGGATGTAGAGTATATATAAACCTAATAGTCTATTTGACTGAACAAAAATTCCGTCAGATGTAAGACATCTCAAACATGATGGATATTCTAGGGTATGGCCGTGGTGTGAGCCATGTGTATGGCAGTAGCCCTTTTGGGATTATTACATGCATATTTGCGACTTATGCAAGACTTTTATGCATGGCATTTTTCTTTTGTTTTCTTTTTTGTCCGGGTAGGAATCTAGCTCGGGTATCAAAAGTTTCGACCCTAAGTAGTTCATAGCTTAACGAAGCAAGCTCGAGATAAATCGGAGAATTATTCATAAGAAGATTACCTCATATACGGAGCGAAGTGACTGTGCTTCTGCTTCATTATTGAGACGAACTTGCAACAAAACCATTTCCTTGTGCCCTGCATATTAGAACAGATTCGTCTTTCTTACCAGAATTTCCCGAAACACTCATCCGGCTAGACGCTGGTTATGCATATTGCGAATCTGATGCGTTCATGCAGAAAATCTCGATAGTCTCCGATAAACGTCGAAAAAAAGAGATCCAGTAAAGTTTGTTCTGGCTGTAACAATTTCATATTCATCAGTCATGGGTAATCTCACAGAAGAATCTCTGAACTAGTATTTACACCCAAAAACCCAAATCTGTGAAATTTTGGAAGTGTTTTTAAGTTTTTTTAAATTTTTGCAAAAGAACAATCCTAAAGAAGGTAGGTGAGGATACCCATTTTTATAACCATCAATCACAAAGTTCAGTTTTGCTAATTATTCGAAATAAGATGAGGTTCATTTCATACCAGAAATCCTTAATGGTGTCCCTTGTTCAAATCTTTTATGCACTTTAAGATACTTGGATCCTAATATCTTTTGGGGATTTAGTACGTACATGAAATGAGCTTTGGCTCGGCCAGACCATTGGCGGCTTAGTTTCAGAGTTACTAGAATTAGAATGGTTTGTAAACTTAAGCAAAGGTGGTTATGTGCCAACGACATATCTTGAGCAAGAAATAATCTCTAACTAGCGATGCGGTCCTTTTTTTGGACTTCTGTGAATCATGCAAATTCGCATTGAATGAAATAAGTAATTATCCACGTGGTTTTTTCTGTGTCCATAGTTTTGTAGACATCTGACAATAATTATGTTTAGTAAATCTAGTAGAAGGCCCCTTAGTTTTTGAAGTATAAGCCGCATAAATCAAAAAGATTACCGACAATGTAATTGCTTGTTGACCAGATTGAGTAAGAAGCAGTACCCACACAGCGAGTCGCAAAAATCTAGATACCTGGTAGAAAGAAGTCTTCAAATCGGTCCTCGTGAGTTTTATCTTTCAATCTTGTGAGTTATCTTTGACTCGTAAGGATTGAGCAAGCTGAGTCTATGTAACCATAAACGTGTGATGAAAGCAGTGATATACATTACAATTTCTGCCATGGTTTCGCATAAGAGAAACTCACCCTCTAAAATAAAATATTCCTCTCTAATTATTGAAAAAAAGTCCTCAGTTCAATGGCAAGAAACCGAAAATAACTTTCGCATTTCGAAGATTTCATTTCTATTGCCTTTTTGACCTTTTCTTTTTCGTTAGTCATGCATTGGTACTAAATAAAGGTTCCTAATTGCGGGACATGTGTGGTTGGGACGGGCGTAGCCCACAAACACAACCATCG
The DNA here is from genome assembly GCA_030561745.1 of Metschnikowia gelsemii. Lineage (NCBI taxonomy): Eukaryota > Fungi > Ascomycota > Pichiomycetes > Serinales > Metschnikowiaceae > Metschnikowia > Metschnikowia gelsemii. The sequence continues at coordinate 394,787 of JAKTYA010000001.1, forward strand.
TTGATTTAATTTGGCTATGGACACTCTAGCCAACTTTCAACAGTTGGCCTTGTATCTCAGAACGTTGGCTTCTGTTTTGATTTGAATGGCTATTTTGTTCTGATGGTGTTTCAGAATTGGTTTTCTTAACTTTGGCTGTAAAATTGTAAGTTTAGGTAGATTTGCGATGTCCTCCGTACAGTCTGGTCGTTGTACTTCAAGTCTCATACGTCGCCGAGTTCTAAGAAATTGACTGACGTAAAAGAGAAACTTATCATCATTGGGTGATGCGTCGTTGACGGAGCCGACGACTATGCGTGTATCCGTCCAACCTAACATGTGAGGTTTGACTGTACACGCGGAAACCACATGTAGAAGGGGATGAAGGAACCCGTGCACCTTCAGACCACTTCGTTAAAGCCATATCTCGAAAGCATTGTAAGGGTGAAACGACTATAGAAGCAATGAGTAACAAAGACGCCGACGACGTGTTGGACTTCATCAATTCACTTCCTGATTCGAAATCAAACACTCCAAAACCCATAAATAAAATCGCAGATTCAAACGACGACTTCTTGGAATTTTTGGACGAGCTCAGTGCACACGAAAAGACATCCCAAGCCCCAAAAGGCTCGAAAGGAAAGTTTGAGCCCAAAAAGAGAGTCGAAGGAGCTTCCGGTATTAAAGCAGTACCCGAGACCTCAAATCAGAAAAGCGGTGACGGAGTGCTTTCTTTTGAAGCTATAAATGAGGCGACTGACCCCACGGGCGCTGAAAGCAAAAACATTGTTCCCGAAGCGAGTAGCTCAACATCAGCTGAAAATCAGAGTAACGAGAAATCGAGCCAGCCAAGCTATGAAGTAATAGGTAGTATTAAGCAAACTGAAGAACCTCCTGCAACGAGTGAGGTTGCAGTGGACCCTCTTGCATCAATCTCATCTTGGTGGAATACTGAGGGCTCTTCAAAAGTGTCATCCCTCTGGGGTTCCCTCGCGTCTAATGCCCATCAAATTAGTGAAACCACTTTTCAAATCGCGTCAAATACCTCGCAGCAATTGTCACACCAAAGACACAAGTTTCTTAGTGAAAGCACCGGTGTGACTGACACCGAGCAAATCTTACATATCAGTGACAAGTTAAACTCTATCTTGACTACGATGTCCCAACAAATCAAAGATGGATTAATTGACAAAGAGGATGAACTCATGAATATTTTATTGATTTACGATTTAAATAACATCAACTACTTAGACAGTCTTTGTGCTCTGAAGTTCAACAAAGTCATGAGCCAAGTTGAGGGTGGAATCAAGACAACCGTTAGCAATTTCAACCACAAACATGAGCAAACCACGAAATCCAAATATTATGATTTGAGCATGTTCAGTGGCAAGGCAATCGATGGGGAAAAATTGTGTTTCGCAAATTTGGATAGCTCGATCAAAGACTATTTGAAGATCACTAACCTCGAGCAACTGGAGCTGACTCCAGGAGAAACTATGGGTAATGAGATTAACAAATCTAACGTGTTTATTTCAATACAGCCAATCACTTCCGGCGACACAGATTATCAGCTGAGCGAAGAAGATAACCAGAGCCTAGCCTTTATCGAAGCTAACAACGCTAATTCATTTTCTTTTACGATGATTTTGAAAGATATCACCAACAATATCACGGTTTTGAGTAAGTCTCAGCCATTTCCCTTAAGGTGGGCGCGTTGGGTTTCGGGTCAGCACGAAGATGTCGACGCCATCTTTGGCTCCACAGAGTATGACGAATCCGTGGACCCCAGTGAATGGGTGAAAGAATGGATTGAAGATGGGTTGGGGTTGACCTTCGCTGTTTTGGCCCAGGAGTACGTCACGAAAAGAATGGGAATATAAGAAAGTATGTAGTATATATAATAAAAAAGGTTGAAATGGTTTATCAAATTCGTATTTATTATGCATCTATTAATTAAAAATACTTCTTTTGACTGACCTTGTGACGAATAGCACTAACTCGGTGATGACTCCTTATCGAATTGATTGCAATTGTATTAACAACAATAGACAAATATCGCCTAATTAGTCGATCAATAAAGATCGGCGAATTCGGCAACATGTGGGTGGACAACACACCGAGCAGCAGTAGCAGCAGTAGCAGCAGCAGATTGAGTATATTGGGAGCTGCAGGATGCTTGAATGGGAGTTGGATCAGAAGAAAACAATGCGCCAGTTCCAAAACTGGCGCCCTGGTATATCGAGTCAGTCCCTTCTGATAGATGGACCTTGCTGCTCTTTTGCATTCCACAAGAGTAGTAATTTTGCATGATGGTGTCTAGGCCTTTGTCGTCGACCGCTACCAACTTATTAGCCCAGTCTACCACAAAGGGCGAAAGTTCGTTTGCCGAATGGAGAGCAATTTTATCGTGATAAGACGACTTATCCACCAACTTCAAATCAGGGACAAATTGTTTCAATTTCGATTTTGTTTTGACTTCAATATCACAAAACAGATGGCTTGGCGAGGCGAGCAACGCTGGAAAGACTCGTTCAAAACTGCGGTTGTTTTGCGGATGAACATTCATACACTCCTCATGGATAAATGAGTATGTCTCGTACAGAGGCAACTTATTGGTGCGGACATCCAAAACATAGCGGGAGTCATGAGTTGCCAATCGTTCAAGTATATGGCGAGAGAGCTTGGAGTTTGAGTTGTGAAAAAATGTGAGCGTCGGAGAGGCAGAGCCTGTGATCAATCTGGCGAATCTGAGCATCGCACGGAAAAACACAGAGGCGCTAGTGCTTCAGGCAATCAATCGAAACCTGAGTGTATGATGTATTTCTGATGGGAGACTAATCGATGAGGCCGATTTTCTATGATCTTGACTGTTGAAGCAAGTTTTCTTTAAAACGCAGAATCGGAGTTGGGTACTATAAAAAAGATAGGCGATCTTAGAGAGACAAATAGTGCAGCATTTATTGAATTTTGCGTGGCCGCATATCTATACGATAAGAGGGGAACGATAGGCGGAGTACGGACTGCACATGGTTGATTGAATCCCAAAGTTAATCCGACCTAATATTTGCTCCTAGTGACGCGCTCAACACAAATGTGCATATAGAGCAAATTACAATTACCCCTCCATCTCCCCTCACACGTATTTTGGCCATCGTGGCCCTCTGAATCTCTGCAGGAGAGACCAGACAAAAGTCGAGCAATTTCTATCTACGGATCTTGCTCGGTCATTGCGGAGTTCTATATTGTTCAATTGGGCCATTCAGTTCGATTGCTCAAAATTTACGTGTGAGAACTTCGATACTGCAAAGCATGTAGACAAAGATTCAAGCAGCTTTGAGACCACGATTGTTTAGTTTGTGTTTTCATTTGCACTCACATGGTTCGTTTGATTGCAAAAGATCGAGACATCAAAAGATATGTTTTTTTTTTTTAAAGAAACAAATCATATTACAGGAAGCCACTAAAAGTGACCAAAAACTATAAAACTATAGAGAAAAAACCTGCAACACGTCTGGATAGAATACTGAGCAATGAAGAGCACCGACTTCCCCAAGCCTTAGCTCCTCCTCCTTACTCTACCCGCTGCTTATGCTATATCAACCTGTCAGCACCCTAGTAGACTCCAACGCTCGCTTTAATTGGCGATTCAGGAGAGGTTGAAGGGTAACACCCCCCAACTCCTCCCTGCGTCTGGAAGAATACACACGGCGGACGGTTTCGATATAACAATTTAGGTTTCGAAACGAATCATACGTAGAATCCAATGGTGCCAACATTGATTCTAACTGTTTATGCTTCATTTAAGTATTAACTTTCTTGTCCGAGCATAATAGATAGAAACAACATTTATACTCTATAAGTAGATCGCACTATCGTTGTAGATTTGATAATACGAGTGGTTTCATTTGTTATTACTCTTTTTCTTCACCCCTCCTAGTTATTCCCGAAATGGGACGCTTGCTTTATTATTCATAAGCAAAGTATCATGAGCAACCAATAATCAGGCCCCGCTACTTCTCGAAAAACGCTAGCAATCATAATCAGATGATCCTAAAATGAACTAATTTGCTTCCCCTGCTCATCTTCGTTTTCCTCAAGGGTAACACCCTAGACCTGCATCATTTCTCTCAAAATATGGCTTTAGTCATTATCGTGTCAGCAATATTAATTGTGGGAGTGCCCTACGCGCTTAACCCCGTAGACTCTATTGAAAGATCTTTTTGTGTGAGCTTAAACTAACATTAATGCCAGCAGCAGTAGGCTCCGAAGAATATTTTAAAATTAAAAGTAAAACTTAGACACGACGCAAACGCAATTCACAACCCGAGATTGGAACATGCATTACATTTTTAAGGGTGATAATAAAGCTTTTAAGATATCTTTTGGCAAGATATAATGGGATCTTACGGCCTTTAAAACCTATGAAGGCTAAGTCTATCAATCTGTATATCCAGACTTATCTCGGGCCCATGCTGATATCACACCCTTTGAGATTGCAAAGACACATACCAGTTTTAGCAAGTATTGGTATTTTCGATAAAACTTGAAAGTTCTCTGCCTAGGCTCAGATAAAAACTATTCGAGATTTTTCATGCACCATAAACACTCAGCCTCCTGTGAGAGAATACCGGCAAGTTCTTACGAATAATTTCTAAGTGATCTAAGTCGAGCTCTGCGCCAAATATCTCGTAGTAGTCTCCCTCTTCATCAACCCCTTTGTCACCATTGATCTCCAGATATTTAGAGCCCTTCGCCAAAATGTCACCCCATGGACCAATTATAAGGGATTGGCCATAGCTGACTCGCTTTGCTCTATTGACGTGAGAATGGCTCTTCAGGATCCTTTCCGCCTCTGTTACATCATCGTAGACATCATGTTCCCCACATTGAGCTGCCATTATCACATAGCATTGGGAGTCAATAGCACGGGCACGTCCCAACTCCAACCAATGTGCCTCACCGGTTTTTGTGGTAAACGCTGAAGGGTACGTGAGAATATTTGCTCCTTTTTCTCTATGACGAGTTGCTATTTCAGGAAAGCGAATATCATAGCAGATCGAGAACCCAACCTTGTACTTAGAATAGCCGCTTGTTGATACCGGAAAAGGGTCTAAGATTTCATTGCCGGCTTCAACGGACTTTGATTCTTGTAAAATGGGACCATTAGGTATGTTGACATCAAACAAATGGATTTTCTGATATCTGTACTCAACCTCCCCCAAACTTGATATCCACAATTGATTGTTTTGAACTTTACTTTCAGAATTTTCTCCCGATGTTGGTTCGTGGACCCCAACTGCGACACATAGCGCATTGCATGGTTTAACTGAGTTGGCAGCTTTCAACTTTTGTCGAATGATGTCTATGAACTCTGTTTTTGTTTTCTTGGCAAGTTTTACAGAATGCGTTGTATCTCTGGAGATATAATCAGAGGCTTCGGGAAGAAAAAGTACTTTTGCCTCAATTTTGATTGCCTGGTCAATTAGCTTGCACACTACCCTTGAGTTTCTTCTGACATTGGAAGAGGAGCAAAGTTGCCCAACGGCAATTTTTATTTTTGAGCTCATGAGTCTTTGTACTTCAATACTTCAATGTGTTATTCGAAATAACCCAGAGCTCTTAAAAAACCGCTATCTTCAAGGGTCACGTGAACTGGTGATAAGATATCGCTCCAGCCTACCGCAGCAAATCATGCCGGAACTACGGTTTCAAATGATTTACGCATTCATCAGCTCAAAGCAAATATAAAAAAGCGTATATTCATAAAAACAGTTCATGATTCAAAATTCTTTCTAAAATCTCTATCCTAACTTAAGCTTTGTTCACTGGTCCAGCAGTGAAAACTTCCTCAGATGAATGCACAGTGGGCTCAAAAAGGACATCACTGTGGTGTGCTATGTCCTCTGAGGACATGACATCGTCGTTTGCGATTGAATTAACACTTTCTTGTTCAATACTATTGAAGTTCACACATTTTTGTCTCGATGAAAACGACCTAAATGTGACTTGCTTTGCTGATGCTGGAACCCAGCATCTGGAAGCAGTTTTGAGTGAGGCTATTGAAAGAAATTGTCTGACCATTGTGTGATTTGGGGTATAATAATAGAGAGTTGATATTAACGTGAGCAATCAAGAGTAATTAGAAAAAGTCTCAAATTATTGAAAGGTATAATTGGGCTATAATATTTTATACGAAACCACATCCGTGAGGTGGGCAAGAAATCTTCTATTTATATTGTTCTGGTTTTGTTCCGTTCCCCCGGATTCCGATCAACCGGAGACAAACATTCCTGACCACAGCGCAGTGTGCAGTCTAACTGAGCAGATCGAATCATTTATGGGTAAGGAACTGCATATTCTCATTTAAGGGTGAGTAGAGATCACAATTCTCCGAGGGTTCAGGGATACAGCATTGAATTTTCGCGCAAGAAGTATCCTGAGGGTGAGACGTCGAAGTAGATTTGACTCCGGTCCGCCGGAAGGTCAAAACTGAATATTAGCCAGTATAAAGATGATGGTAGGAATAAATCATAAGTTTAGTATCTTGTTTATAATCATGAATATCGAGCCCAAACTTTTTACGTAATGCGCTCGTCTCGATTTCTTTATATCGTGTTTGATTCTGCTGAACTTTAATTAACATTGCTTGTCGCAAATTATACCTCGGCTGTATGGGCGCGAGGCTGAGCACGTTGGTTAGAGTTTCCACGATAGATACACTATACGCACAGCTCACTTGAGGTTCGAAGGTTTTGATCGGCTTCGCGGAGGAATGTCAATACTCTTTGCAGGCAGATAAACTCGTAGCATTTTTGGGTCCCACCTCTTTCTGACTTTTGGGAATGAATTCCCCGGATCTCGACTTGTTCATACTCTCTTTTTTGTCTGTCGCAAAAGTACCTTTGGGATGCACGTAATGTCGGCTGTAGTTTGCCAGATGATTCGGCTTGGACTCATGAGTCACATGACCTGGGGTCAGAGGCTCTTGCACCTATTCATAACCTCTCATAGTACTTAAATTATAACAATGTGTCTCAAGTTATGGAATAAAATTCAGAATATATCGGAATGATTCTATTCAGTCAAAAAGATAGGTGATTTAACTAGACAAGTCTGCCCAAAAATAAGGAAATATAGGTCAAGGACACCTGCTGACTCAGAGGATTCAAAGTCCGAAGTTTCGCATCCCCGCAAATTTCAGCACACAGTCCGCGCCAAACCTCGGACGGGTCCATGGCTAGTTTAACCGGCAAGAGTAACAATTTCTTTGAACATAACATTTTCAATCAACAGTGGCCATTAAATTCAGAATCAAAAGAGGGTATTTTTCCAGGAAATAAGATAAGACCAATCCACCAGCAACAATAATGGGAACTGGCTGGGAGTTTACGAAGCAGCTTCGAGACAGCATCTTGAAATATGCGTCGTACCCACAAACTTCGATCAGTATAAGGCAAATGGTGCAGTTTGGTCCATCGCCGTCTCCCGGGTCGATATTTCTTGCCTCACAATTTATTGTCGAGGAGCTTCCTATTCGTTTGGCATTGAAGGTTAGGGATCTTGATAACGCTCCGCTAGGACTTCTGAAAATGCCCTCTACCATCAAAGTGAGAAACTGGTATGCGCAGTCTTTCGAAGAACTTACGTCGCTACCAAAACCAAAGATCGATGAAGAGTTGAGGGGGCAATTGTATAGCTTTAAGGATGGGCACGAGCAACATCGAAGTTTCAAAGTCAGCGACCACTTAGAAGAGAGCTTGAGCGTCTTGCTGGACTCCACAAATTTGGCACAAGAACAAAAATCCAACCCAGCAGTAAATAATGTATTTTCTGACGATGGAATTGTATTGCGCTCGCATCTAACGAATTCGTCTTTAAGCGCTTCAAATACTAGGGCTCGAACCGAGTCACCTACTTTCGGCAAAACCTATTTTAACCCTTGTCCCACGAACATCATATGGCCCAAGGAAGTATACGACTACAACAAGTTGGTTCATGACACACTCAACAAAATCAAGAAAAGACACGATGCCACAGTGGCTACCATGGCGCAGGGCGTTCAAGAGTGGAAAACTGAGCATCAGTTAGTGCAAGTGAATTCAGCTATTCAAACCTTCTTAGACAGGTTCTACATGCTGAGAATCGGTATTAGGATGCTAATTGGCCAGCACATAGCGCTTAACATGTCGCAAGCACTGCCAGCAAGACAGAAGATCTCGAAATTCTTGAATGGCTCAAGTGGAGACCAGGGTCTGGGTAAAAGCGCAAAATCCAACTACGTTGGAGTCATTTGCACTGAGTGTAATGTCAAGGAAATTGCAGAAGATGCAGTGGAAACAGCAAAATATATTTGCGAAGAATACTACGGCTTATTTGAAGCTCCTGAGGTTCAATTAATCGCCCCACAGGAGCTGGTAAATTTCATGTATGTCCCTGGGCATTTAATCCATATGCTTTTTGAGGTTCTAAAGAACTCACTTAGAGCCACGATCGAATTTCATATTCCTCTACTCAAGCAAGAAATGATCGAAAAAAACCCCGATTTGAAAGCTGAAGATATCGACTTAAACGACTTAAAGTTTCCTCCAATTAAGGTAATTATATCGGAGGGCTACGAAGATATTGCGATCAAAATCTCGGATGAAGGGGGAGGAATAGCCAGGAGCGAGATTCCGTTGATCTGGACATACTTGTACACTACCGTCGATAAAACGCCAACTTTGGATGCCGAGTATAACCAAACAACTTTCAAGGCGCCAATGGCTGGATTTGGATACGGATTGCCAATATCTAGACTTTATGCTCAGTATTTTGGTGGTGATTTGAAATTGATTTCGATGGAGGGATATGGCACTGATGTTTACATTCATCTCAACAGATTGAGTAGTTCGCTGGAACCGCTTCCGTAGATGTAAACGGCATAGAAATTGATGAACGAGTCAATATAAGAATAAAATAAAACTCAAACAACCTATACTGTATCTTGTGGATCTATATTCAACTTGAAAGCTTTTTTTGCTGTTAGTAAAATACTAGAGAGGGAGGCCACCGAGGATTCATGCCTAGTAACTTGTGACCGATACCTCTCCATTGACCAAAGCTTTTGGTTCCCGCTTCAGTAGATGTGCATGTAATACGCAAGGCCGTGTGTCTTGTGTAAAGTTAAGAAAGTACCTACGCTTACTAATATCAGATTTGTATCTTCGCCAATACCTTCATCAATACTAAGAGTTTGATTGGTCAAACGTACTCTGCAGGAGTCTCAGCCTTCGTCCAGTGTGGGATGCACAGTGGTAAGGTAGGCAAGAACGTAAGCATGAGTTCAACGAACTCAGCATTAGGATCAACGACAGCAGCTCTGGCTGATGGAGTGTTAGCACGGATCATACTTGTTATTCAATATGTAGTTATCTTAAGAGAAGAGAGACTGTTAGAATAGTTAGTCAGAATATCCCAGTTGTGGGAATTCTGCTCCCTTTAAATAGTCCATGGAAAGCTTCCAGCTTTCCACTGCTCAACCATACTCTGAGGCTTCGTTCCCATATGATACAATGGTAACTTGCCTCGTCAAGGTTACCCCTCATACTCCAGTTACTCTAAGGAGCCTTAACAATAACCCTTAGACGACTAACTTCGTCGTCTAGTGTTCTTCCTTCTCACACCTTCCTTATTCGGCTTATGCCTCTTCTTTGAGCTCACTTGTAGACGGAAACGTACATCAGACTGCATCGTCTATGTACCTTCCCCTATACCAGCTCTTCGCGGGACTAGGTATACTACCTTATTGAGACTCAATATGCGCTCTCGTACATACTCTTACGTGAGTGATTTATATTTCCTCTGTAAGTTGCACCCAGTTTCATGTTTATTGTTCTTGGGTGCTCTGGGTATCTTCCCCTCACTCAAGTATATTTAAAGGGGCGAATTCTCATGTAAGGAGAATTCCCACCTTAACGAACTATTCTAACAAGTTAACAGACTTAACTCAATTACTGCTTTATTTACATTATGACTAATACAAGTTCTACTACTGGTGTCAAAGACACCATTGCTCCTATTAACACACTGAAGCGTAAGACTAGGAAGTCAACAAAAGCACTTGCTGTTGATTCAACTAACGAGGCTGAACCAGCTGTTCCCTCAGAAGACATTGGGACAGCTAATTCTTCCTCTAGTGATGATGATGATAGTGAAGTGGACTCAGACCATGAATCTGACGTCGAAGCCGTTCCGTTCGATACTCTGATTGATAAAGTCCTCTTACTTGATCACAAGCGTATGTTCATGGCTAAGCATCACGCGAATCTCTCTCAACATACCTCTGTCCTTCATTTAAGCTTACTGAGATATGTGTGCAGTCGGCTCCGCACTCAGAGTCCTGAGTGCTTGCCTCACGCTCGCACTCTCTCAATAGTTTCTCACTATACACAATACCGCATGTACATTTAAATCGATTTTTCCCTCGTTTAGTTCGTGCTTACAGTTACATTTGAGAAAAGGCTTAGATTCAGAGCTCATTTGTAGCTAGTTATAAAAGAATTCGTCAACACTGCATTTTAACTTTTGCGAATGAGTTTCTGGCATCATGATTTTCAAATGTTGAAACTCTTATAAGCACATTTTTCTCCTTTCATGGCTTGTTTAAAGCTCTTTAATGCACTGGATTACCTTGTCTATTACAGAAATCACTTCTTCTCCATCTAAACGCCTTCAGAAATTTGATTGATCTCGGATTGCTTCTCATTAACGTTCTTATGACCCTTTGTAACTTCAGGCATCTTATCCTCGATGTGAAAATGGTAATCTTGAAACGTTTTAGGATCTTGGATTCCCTTTTTTTCTGTGGATCTGATTAATCGATTGGCTACTTCCTTCAGATCAGAATTCCTTCCAAATAATGATTTAGATTGTGAAGATGATGCAGAATCCCCGGAACCTTGTGAAAATTCTCTGGTTATTGGCTATATCTGAGACTTATTAAATTCAAGGAGCCCGCCTTCTTCTGAGATACCAAAAGTCCTTCGTCATTCAGACAGTTTTTCTCTCGCAGACTTGCAAACATTAAAGCATATTTTATAGTGCTATCAAACTCAAGGAATCCACGCTGTCCGAAAGCTGAATTGCCACTAGAGGAGAACGATTCTACCATGAAACTTGAGTGTTTCCAACATTTGGTAATACACTTCTCAAAGACTTCTTCCCACGCAAAAGTACTCAAAAAAACAACTTGAACCAATTTAGCTTTCAATTAATCCTTTGCCTCACAGAAAATCAGGTACGTGTGCTAGCCCTTTTCTGCTGCTGCTGCTGCTGCTGCATTTAATGAATTGAAATATACCTTGTTCTAAAGGCTGCATTCATGGTGAGTTCAGAATGCGTCGCAGAATAATTAAAGCCAAACTTTCGAGTGATAGAGTCCATTGGCGTCTCAACCATTTAAAAAGGGCGGTAATTCCTAAAGAATCATAATGTTTATGTTTGATTAATCTTTGTTTATTTTGATGGTTTCCACAGCAGACAATACGCGAGAGTATTTTGCACCCATTTACACCTAGCCCGAGAAGATCTCGCACGAAGGTACGCGCGAAAGCCAGGCTAACTGACCTAAGATGCGACAGGGTACTAATTTGGAATTACCGAGACAGTCTTGCTTCCAAAGTATCCGCACAAGTCAGCATTATAGTGAATTCTTGGTCTTTCCTGCGATTTATGGTACCCTCGTTACAAGGAGGACTTTTTGAGTCTACGCGAGGTTCGAGGTTCCCTCGATATGTGTATACAAAAATTTTCTTTTCTGTACAAAGCTTAAAAAACTGTGCGAGGTTCGGGGTTTTCGCGAATATCGAGGTGGATTATAACGAGGTTTAACTGAGCCACTTTAAGAGAGATTTTTTGGAGATTAGACGCAGCATAATATTATCTGTGAATGAAATTGACCAAGCAGGATCAAACAACGGGAAATGAAATGCGGTTCAGCCTTCGACGCAAAGGCATCATTTATTCATGTATGCGTAAAAAAGCTCTCAAATGCAACTTCTTTTTATAGCAGCTTTCTTTATATGTTTTTTTTTTTCGTTAGTCATGTATTGGTACTACAGTCAACTCTCACGAGTTGGGAATCAATTTTTCCATCCGCTTTGGTCCCAAATCTCAAATCGTGTCTTTTTAAGAGTGCATATTTGGTATTTGTGCATACAGTACTCGTTATGTACCATTCTAATTATGAGCCCGGATCCAAGCTATTTTGTGTCCCCGCAAAATCTTAATCACACAATTAAAGGTTCCGCTAACCTGCTTCCTCTGTCGGAAGTTCACCATTTTTCTACCAATTCTCAAAGTCGATTAGTATTTCCTCCTCTTCACTCGAAGAAAGAGTGCTCGGTATCGAAGTTTGAAGATGTGTTGCGTTCTTTGATGTATGCTCATTTGTCCTCGCTTTAGACGAAGTCTTGAAGAAATTCAATTTTTCGAGGGTCTGCTGCTTTGATATCTTGTTGATTCCACCACTGACCACCAGTAGTATTCTACTCAACGGAGTTCTTAATTCAAAAGAGCAGCCCAGACAGCTTCCCATGAGTGACCTCAATTTTGCGATATCTTGGGCAGCTTGCCTCCATATTTCCGTTCCGTGTTCGACAACTTCGGTGAAAAAATGACGAAAAAACGTCGAAATTCGCCTATTTCTATCTTATACAATCGTGCTCAAGCATCAAAACTTCAAAAAAACGTCTATATTCACGAATTCTACGATTTAGGAATTGAGTCTAGCCCGTCCAAAATCCAAATTTAGGACGGTACGAAATCTAGTAAGATATCCACATAGTAAATCATCCAAATTATGCATAATTTCTTGCATATATATGCGTCATACCAAATCCCGCGAAATCCAAATTCGAGGAAGTACGAATCCGTGAGAGTTGACTGTACCAACAACATGTTTCCACGCAGAGCGGGTCGTGTAAAGACCGATCGTCAGTGATGCGAGGAGGCATAGAATTCCCGGTTTGAAATCGGGCTTTTAACGATCTTCGATTTATTGATTTGCGACGAATCTTCTCTTTGGTGTTGGAAGTCACAAGTTTTGTCGTATCATAAGATGTATTACTATAGTAGCGACTACGAGTCAGAGAATGAGTGCTACGTGGAGGATAATTATGATAATGGGTACGGCAATGGATACAACAACGATTATGATGATGATGACAGTAATGATAGCTATGATTGCCAGGTTGACCAGCAACAATTCATGGATAAAATCGACGAACATATGCAATTTCTTAGAGATGAGGAGGATGCGCTATTGAACGGAGATCTGCGATCCGCTCAAGTCCGGAAGCATATGGACCGGGTTTTCAGCCGCAGATCTGTCTTATTCTGTATTGATATAGAGGCCTGGGAAAGAGATCAAGACCTTGTGACTGAAATTGGGATCGCGATCTACGATCCACGCCACCAGGAGCTAGCTCTCGCTCCTGATATCAAGAAACTTCATCTTATAATTGACGAAAACCAGCACTTAAGGAATGGGAGATACGTGCCGGATAATAGAGATAACTTTTTGGGCGTGGAAACTTGGATCTTCGAGTTGGAAAGTGTGAGGTGGATGGTGCAAAGGCTCATTGATCATTATTTCAGCCCAGATTTCGAGTATCACTGTTCTTTAGTAGGTCATGGCCTAAAAAACGATATCGATTGGCTTGATAAACTCGGAATCAGGGTCCCACATAATGCTCGCGAGTTGGATACTCAGACTCTATATTCGTACACTCATGGGCGTGATCGCGCAAGCTTGAAGAATTGCCTTCGAGCTGTGAACCAACCCTGTGCCTATTTGCACAACGCGGGTAATGATGCTTATTATACAATTTTACTAGCATTGAAATTATGTGACCCTCATGTACGCCTTGTGACTGAATTTGAGTTTAACATCAACAACAACGTGAAGCCCGGGACAACCGATACAATGGATCTTGTGAATAGGTTCAGTTTATGAGGTATGACAGATGCTTGGGAAACTATTCAATTGATGCACCTCAGTTACCGAAAAAATAAACTGTGATTTTCGATCAAATCAGGTTTTTTCTCCGGCATGTTCTACGTTGAACCATAAAAAAAATGGAACTAACCCAGTTATTCTAATACTCTACTACAGAGTAGTAGTCATTTTTCATCACTGGTAAACTGGATGTGTGTTTTTGGAGTCAACATTGACTAAACATCGGTTACAGAGACACCATAGTCTTCTTAGGGTCGGTGTAAACTTGTGAAACACATGTGATTTTTTCACATGATTGACCAACTAGCGTCGTTTGGTGTTATTTTCACTTCCACGTATTTTCATCATCTGAAAAGGGGGTTATCTTTAGAAACTAGGGATTCCTTTTCACATCTTTGGAGAGAAGTCCAGCATTGAGTCTTAGCAAGGATCTGACACAAGCGCTAATATATGTGATGACAGCGAGAATGACGCTATTGAAATATTGAGCCGAGAGAATATGAAGCACCTCAGCTTCAACTGACCACATCGATAACTATGTATCTAATCTTCGGGAACACTCAAACAGACGAACTATGAACGGATATCCTAAAAAGCTGACCAAGAAGTATTTGTATCGTGGGCTTACTCGATATCCAGTTTAGTTCTGCGTTTGCTCCGAAGTCTGCAAGAAGAATCAAACAGACTCAAGGCCAATAGAACACAGAAATACTTTTATTCCATCCATGAAGACACAATATTTCATCATTTATCAAGAAAATCGGTTAAAACCCAGAAAGTTTCTTCCTGGCCACTCTTACATAATTCGCGAAAATGACCTTTCATGGCAATATTGGGCTGGCGCATGAAATTTTGTTTTTCACATGTATCTCTACCCACGTTCTTCGCATAAGTACTCTCTAGTGAGCCACTAGTGGTCCGTGCTTGTCGCGGTGATTTCTAATGTCTCGACAAACATGGCGTCGATATTCCGTACACTTAAGAATATGTACATTCATGGCAGCAAAGGTGTAAGCTCGGGTAGATGTATTTGAAGATTAGACACTCTTAAATATTACCTAAATCAGCCAAATCTACACTGCATATTTAGGGCGGCGTCAAGTTCGGTTGTCCGCCCCTTGAATGGGTCTGGCTCTGACGTAGCGAACACAAGCTTTTGATGAAAGGCAAAATCATAGATGAATAGTTAAGATGGCTTTCATAATGACCCCAAAATTTACTTGGTTAAAATTTAATACATGACTCACAAAAGTTATCGCCAAGCACATACTGGTTTTCCGTATTTTGGATGACTGGAAGATTGCTTTACTTTGTCGGGTTGAGCACATGTATAACTTCACTTACTTCAGATCAATCTAAGCGCCATTAAAATTCCGTCACCGCCTGGATCTGAATATCATAAATGAAGATTTCATTTAATAGAGCCTTTTTTTGTCGGAAACTCGGGGATATTAAAGGTGTTCTAATGTTTTTGTATGCTGTTATTCACCTCCTGTCTCTTCACCGATTGATTTTGTCTTCGGATTTCTCATTCTTTTGCTTCAACTTTCATATCTCTGTCTCTTTTCTTAGCACATTCTTTCTGGCCATTTGGGATTGTCGAAGTCGACGGGGAACAGAGATACTACACTGATATAAATACCGAGCAGTTCAACAAGGCGGTAAAAACTTACTCACAACATATGAGCCCGGTTTCAAATAGACCTACCAGAAGTTTACCAACAAGTCGAGAAGCATATGACCCGAGTCTTTAGCCGTGAAACTGTTTTGTTCTGTATTGATGTGGAAGCAGGTAAACAAGAATTACGTCGCTGAGGTTGGCGTCTCAATGAATGATCTACAGGGAGAAGAATTGGCGCTCACTCCTGAGATAAAAAAAGGTCATATTGTTATCGATGGGTATAGAAGGTGTACGAATGGCAAACACGTGCCCGACAATTTGGCTAACTATTCTGGGGAAACTTCTTATTCTTTTAAGATGGCACAAAAAATAATTTTTCTGCAAAACCTCATTGATCATTACCGCGAACCAAGGTTTTCGTTATATTGTTCTCTCGTGCGCCACGACTTGAAGGGGGACATGAATTGGCTTAACAAGCTCGACGTTTGTATTGAAGACAACGTGCGTAAGCTAGATACATATATTTTATTCTCATACACCCATGGCCATGATGGTGCAAGTTTGAAAAATGCTTTTCGATTTGCAACCCTATTCATTTTTGCACAACGCAGGTAGTGATGCTCATTCTACGATCATATTAGCCTTGAATTTGTGTGATCCTTTGCGCCGATTAACTAGTATAGACTATCAAAAGGACAATTAGAGGTTTGGACAACCAACCCAGTATAAGAAAACAAAAATTAACAAAAATAAGCTCACTAGACCCCCTTAGAAAAAGCGAGGCATTGATTCAAGTAAATTCCAAAAACCGCTCCAAATGCCAGAAATCACTGCTTGCGCCAGATTACTTTAGACTCATCTTTACTCGTTTACTTTTCATAAACTGACGTTCATTGGACGCCTTTTTTGTATCAAGAAAGATTATATGGAATCGCTATCATGTAGTTCGAGTTCAGTATCGTGAAAGAAAGCTGCTGATGACGGCCAAGAATTAAAAGAGTGCCATCAAGCTTTACGCGTAGAGACCTCGATTCATTTGATCTAGAATTGTTCTCTCCATGCCTTGTCTAATACTGTTGAGCTTAAGTAGTAAGCCAGCACACAAGCTTTTGACACGATCATCTATGAGAGATTCCCACCATTGCAGTATCAAGCTTTCAATGATTTGTAGTTTTCCGTCGTGAAAAGTCACTAGGTAGGCAGTATCAAGTGTTTCGCAGATTAGAAGCACTCCAGTAACAATGCTTTCAATCACCTGCAATTGGTCTGTACTTACTTTTTGAAGCACAGGCGTCACCAATGTCAAATATTCAGCTGCCATATCTCTAAGGTCAAGTGCTGCTGGATAAGCACAGTGTAATATCAATGAGAGTGTCCTCACATAATGAGACACAAGAACAGGAGTATAGTGACCAATATTAATACCGCCGCTTTCATACCAAACTGCAACGAGAGGAAAGAAAAATAGCCGGCCAATAATGTCAAGAAACCCCGGGAGCTGATCTTTTGAGACTTCAAGTGTTTCAGGGTCTTTCCTTAATTTCGCCGATATTCTTAAGACCTTACCATCATTTAATTCACCGCGAGCATTCTCGGAGGACTCACGCATCAAGCCATTCTGAATTGTGCTTTCTATTTGAGAGTACCTGACATCCGTGGCGGTGTATTGATCATGAAGTTTCTTGGGAAGCATCTCTGTGGAAAATTCGAATGAAGAGACACTGCTTTCTACAACTTCGTCTTTATAGCCGCGAAGAGCTCTTGCGCCAAAAGACATCGCCGAAAGTAAATTGAGTCTTTGTTGTAAAGAATAGTCTCCTTTCAACAATAACTTGCATAAGTGAGGTATGACGTCAGGGTAACTCACAACCACTGCAATCAATGCGTTTAGACGAGAAGTCTCGAAATACTTTTCCTCATAATGGTTCGTCAAGCCCACTAGAAGCGTTGCAAGATCTTGCGCGTAGAATGAGACTTCGGTGCCGAAAGTCAGTTTTTGCCTGAGCAAAGTTGGCGTGATTTCTAGCGCGATCTTACGCTTTTCATAGGCATCGGGATCTTTTGTGTCGAGACTAAGATAACTTAGAAGATCACGAACATATATTGGCTTTTGGACTTTATCTCGACTGGCCAAAGTCGGGTCGTCCTCCTCGTCACTAAAATTGGCTTCAATTAGGTTCTGTTCTTTCAATGACAAGGATTTGAGATTGGCGGAGGTTTCAATACATGAACCTTCTACTTCAAGAATTTCTGGTAACTCGAGGATTTCCCATGCATCTTCAATTGACAAATCGAAGTCAGATGTCTTGATGAAAGTCACAGGAATGTCGGTATGATGCATCTCACTCAAGTCGTTCAAATCGAAAATTGGCGGAGCAGCAGCCATGCTGCAGATTCTATCAGCAAAAAAGACACCCAAATATTTGACTTGATTAGAAAGCGATGAAAGACGTTTACTTATTGAGGCGACAAATTCTGTCAGCTCAAGTAATCCCTGAAGCGATTTCGGCGGTAATTGTGCACATAGACATAGAAGAAGATGCGTTCTATAGCCTTGCTTAACCATGGGCTCGCTTTTAAGCACAGCTGAGGCTCCCCATGCTGCTAAAGATTTCCTGACAAAGCCAGTAACATCGTTCCAGTTGATAATAAGCGCAACCATCAGATTCAAAGAGTAACTATATTGAGAGACCACCGTTTCCAAGAGTAGATCGTCTAAAATAGAAGTATCTAGGACCAGCTTGCACAATACAGAAAGGGCCACCGTGGTTTCACTGCTCGCGTAAGACTTCAAGTACCGGAGATCGACAAATTTTAAAAACTTCACAAGCACCAGTTTTCGTTCGAAACGCTTCATTCTCTTCACAGTCAGATATAAAAATGTCACATTTTCTCTAGTAAACATCACATCAAAAAACGGAGAGCTGGATCCCAATGAAAGAAGAGATACTGTAAAAGCAGCATGATTCCCTGAAGCGAGCAATTCCCTCGACAAGTAAATAGAGTAAGCGTCCATATCCAGTAGCACATCAGGAACATGAAAATGATTGAAATTGATTACAGCTTCTTGCACAATCGTGTAAAGTTTTCCTTTGAAGAGAAGTTTTTCAATTTCTTTGCGTGACACTGTTGTTGACTCTCTCAAAAGTAGAGAAACTAGCCCCGGGTGGAGCACTCTATCCAAGAGTTGCATGTGTGCGTCTAAAGCACGAGAAACGTCATGATGAGGATCCGACATCAGACGGGAAAACATACTTATACGCGCCATTAGGTTACCCAAACCAATCGTCGTTCTGAATACGCGTGCAATAGTGACTTGGCATGATCCAGGTATGGCTAGATACGCCTCTGGCACAGTATATTTGAGTAGTGCAGAGACAAGACGAAGAAGGTCCACATCGTTTGATAATTGCGCAGAATTTATGCAGTGTTCTATCTGGGCTGGCAGCGGTGACAGCTTGAGAATTTCCATTGAGGATGAAAGCAATATAAGAAGCAGTGTTTTGTATTTTGATAAAAAAGGTTTATAATCGAGGCGAAAACTGTTATGTCTTTCAGGGCAGACCAGGGCGCACCAAGTAATGTAAAAGTATGGTGCAAGGAGCGACAATCGCAGGAGGGCGTCACCAGGGAGCCAAAGACAGCTTCGTCCTTTAAATGTCTCTGATTAATAATTTTTTAGAACATTAGAAATGAAACAATCTCTAAGTTTTCGAAGAAAATTCTCTATTAAGCCTTGTTAAACATTCACATGCATGAAGTCTTGTCTGGTATGGACAGGCTTCGGGCCTAAGTAGGAATTGTGACTTTAAAAAAGTGGACCCAGTTTGGTGCCTGGTACAGTGAACCCGCGCCCATCAAGTCTTCCGGCCCTAGTGCCATCTACTGATTGCGGCCCTGTAGTCTCAGATCATAATCAGTGGATTAAAATCTTCACAAATTCCTGCTACCAGTTCAACTTGAAATAAATGATTAGAGCACACGTGCGGTTTAATTCTACAGCACAATTGGTCCAGGCCCAGCTTTTGTCGAGGCTAGACGAGTATTTTCAGAAAACAACCTTCCAGTTCTTTAAGCCCGAGCATGTTAACGAGTTACGCAGAGCGATGGAATTAGTATACCTTCGAAAACGGCCTCTAGTTGCTGTTGATGTTGAGGCGTATGAACGCAGACCAAAGATAATTACTGAGCTTGGGTTTTCTATTTACGACCCTGAGAATCAGTGGCTTCTGATGCATCCACATATCAAGACCGTGCATATCATAAGCCATGAGAATAAACGGTTCTTGAATTCCATGTACGTGCCCAACCATAAGTATCGTTTCAATGGCGGCACTTCTTACCAGATGTACCAAGAAATGCTGCTGCTTTATCTCGAAGATACCTTCAAATATTATTTCGGGGAGCGTAAAGCAGTACTTGTAGGCCACAATTTGGCAGGAGATATTAAATGGTTACAAAGTCACGGGGTTGGTAGCGCTGACGATACGCCTCAAGTCGATACTCAGAAAATATTTCATCTTTCACGTAAAAGGGGTGCTACACTTCGGGGTATTCTTCAGACTGTAGATATCCCCAATGCGAATCTCCATAATGCAGCAAACGATGCCTACTACTCCTTGCTTGCAGCAATGTGCTATTGCGACCCCGAAAGAAGACAACATTTTGGGTTGGATACGTATGTGGAGAACCCGAAACTTACCGATAAGGACCTAAAAGAGGCGATGAGGAAGAAAAAGTTCGATGAAAAGGCGTATGTACTGGTGGCAGATCCGCCATCGATGACATTTTCCTATCCTCGGCCTTTAAATGACCTGAATGAAATCTGGGCACCACAACCCAAGCATTAAAACTCCAGTGCTCTCGTGATACTATTTGAAAATATCCTGTCTTTGCCATGTATCTGAATTCAAAAAAATTCGTGGATCCCGAAGGTTGGGAGCAATGGTGGGAATTTTTGAATATATATAACGAGACTGGGTGTTACTGTTTTGCTCATGAAGGGAGATAAGATTTTTTGGTCAAGGGACTTGATTCAGATTTACGGAATTCCAAACGCCAATCTCAATTACAATCATTTGGGTGTTATATCCAACATTCTCTTTTTTGACTACTGACAAGATGAAGTGTTGCCATGTTATCGTTTTTCACTTCATAATGCGAGTCTATAATAAGCGCTCCGAGCAAATTTCACTAATGATATCTTGACCCTAGGCCCAGAATCGTAAAGAAATCCATGCAAGAAATAAGAACTGAGAAGATAAATTCCTAATGGTGCACTCGCTGTTGACCGGCATTAGGGAATATGGCCGTGACCATCCTTACCTGAGGTCGTAAATTACCAAATCTCTCCTACATTCCAAGACCAGCTAGTAACAAGATATCTTAAGATTTCCCAAGCTATTACCTGCCTAAAGTATTGGAATAAGGAATTCTCATGTCTCTCATCTGGTCTCCACCTAAAGTAGTGTTGATAAATGGGAAACGAATAGTTAGATGCGCAGTTACGCTAATACAGGTAATCGAGATTAAACGAGGTTCAGGCCGCAATACTTTCGACCCTACTTCCTCGGAGTTATCTATCTACCTATATGTCACAATCTCCCTCGTAATTCCGCTTGGAGGAAAAGAAACCTTTTCAGTTGTTGAAAGATTTTCTCTCCGACGTCCGACCCGCGCTCGTCTGGTGGGTCGTTCATCACTCAATTTCTCTCTGTTGCGAGCTTGCGGATCCTAAAAACCAACAAGTAGTGCGACTTTCCAGTTCGCTGGCTAGTTTCGCCTGGAGCTTTATAAATAGTGCGTACAGCTGAATGCTTTAGTCACATCAGTCATATAAGATCCAAGATCAAACCATCTCAAATCTGTAAAGATAATTAGAATTGAAGAATCAAAGGGTTATATGCTTAATTCTAGAATTGCTTATTAAAGGGTTCTCATCGAAAATTTCGAAAGAAAATGGCGGCCGCGTATGTACTTAAAAAATGCAATTAAGACTTCACTCCATACTAACGTCTGTAGAAAGAAAGCCGTCGCTAAATCACTAAATGCCGCAGACCCGACCTTCAAGTATGCTAAAGTAGAATCTCAATTTAAGTTTGGTGCTCACGTGGCCATGGCAGGGGGTGTTAGCAAAGCAGTGACAAATGCAATGGACATTGGTGCTAACAGTTTTGCACTATTTTTGAAATCACCCCGAAAATGGGTCTCGCCAGATATCAAGGATAAGGAGGCTGCTGAATTTAAGCGGCTCTGTGAGAAATACGGATTTAATTCCCGTACAGATATTCTCCCACATGGATCGTATTTTATTAATTTGGCAAACCCTGATCAAGAGAAAGAGGAGAAGGCTTATGGCGGGTTCTTGGATGATTTGAAGAGGTGCGAACAGCTCGATATTGGTCTTTACAACTTTCATCCTGGGTCCAGTTTGGATGGAAGTTTTCAAGACGCGTTAGCGAAATTGGCAAAGAATATTAACCGGGCCATGAAGGAAACATCTTTCGTCAAGATAGTCATTGAAAACATGGCAGGCCACGGAAATTTGATTGGATCTAAATTGCAGGACTTGAAAGACGTGATTGAAATGGTGGAAGACAAATCAAGAATCGGCGTTTGTATCGACACGTGTCATACATTTGCTGCAGGTTATGACATCACAGACCAGGAGAGTTGGGACACATTTTGGAAACAATTTGAAGAAATAGTTGGCTGGAAATATCTCAGTGCAATCCACCTCAACGATTCGAAGGCTCCGCTTGGCGCAAACAGAGACTTACATCAGAAATTGGGATACGGTTTTCTAGGATTAAACGTTTTTCGTATGGTTGCTAACGATGAACGTCTCAAAAATATCCCAATAATTCTCGAGACCCCCGTGGACAAAGACGATTCTGTATATGGAGAGGAAATCAAGCTTTTGGAGTGGCTCCAAGGGAAGAATGCAGACGATGAAGAATTTTTAGGTAAGTCTAGAGAGCTTCTGGATTTGGGGGCCAAGGAGAGGAGAGATCAATTAAAGAAATTTGAAGAGAAGAATTCCAAGAAGGCAGCTAAAAAGGAAAAGGAAGAGCGGAAAAGACAAGGTATAGACATTCTGTCTCTACTCTCAAAAAAAGCGAAGAGGTAATATTTGATTATTTTCAGAATATACGAAACACAAGACATATGCTTCGACAGACTCGTACTTACCTTTCAACTAGTTGATCGACCGACTGTAAATGCCTCGTATATAATTCGAAATATTCAAGTTCGCAGTCAACGCTAATGAACCAATACAATAGGGAAATAGAGATGTATTCAATTTGAAGAAGATTTGACGCTTAAAGAAGTAGCTAAGAGCTTTGATTTCTAATAGTCGTCGAGAGACAAGACTTACGGATCTCTTCGCGGGCTATTTACTTGTGAGAGACAATTATTTTTATACAATGTGACACATCTTAAGCTCATGAGGAACTTGATAATGCCTATAGGAACCTACTAGACATTAGCACCTACAACTTTATTAGGGACAAACTAAGGTTTTGGTAAAGCCACGCTAATTAAACATACAGCATTTGATTCAATAACTTATACTACCTTTTGACGAGTCTTCCATGAAGAAACTTTGAACAAAGGTAAAAGCAAGGATTCCGCAGCCAAGCCAAACCGAAGATTTGAACACCGCATGAATAAAAAAGGGGTCCAACAATTAGAGACCGCATGCATACACAGAGGTAGATAACATTTAAAATTTGAGACATGTAAACCACAATCCCGATCAAAAAATCCATAGATATTCGATTCTCAATCGACTTTAAAAGATATGAGACCAAAGCGGAATCGAAGTTGAGCAAAGTTGGTAATTTTCAAAGCTCAATCTACTTCGCAAGATTTGGTTTACGCACGACAGGATTAAAAATGTCTAGCTTCGCATCAGCTAAATCAAAGCGCACATTCACTTGCATCGTTTCTGCTTAGAAACACAAGCACACAGCGTCAAGTGGTGAAAGAATTTGCATTCAGAACACTCAAAAACAGAAAACGAGACTCGTATTATCAGATGTTCGGCAGAAGCACTTCTGGCTTCGGCGGTTTTGGCGGATCTACGAGCACAGGCACTTCTCCATTTGGTGGAGCAGCCACAAACGCCGGTACGTCTCCATTTGGAACGGGCGGTCTTGGCTCTAACGCAACAACAAACACAGGATTTGGTGCCCTGGCTCTGCAACCAACTGCTAGTGGAGTGTTTGGAACTGGAACTGGAACCGGTGGGTTCGGATCTCTGGCGAATCAAAGCGGTGCTGTAGGAGGAATTGTCGGGGGCGGCACGGGTACAACCGGAACCGCGGGTGCATCACCATTTGGTGCATCGAACAATACTGGGTTCGGTCAAACTGGCTCGATGTTTGGAAACTCCACTCAAACAAACTCTTCTCCTTTTGGTGCACCTGTTGCTGGAACTCTGGGCGGGTTCGGCGCAAGCAATAGCACTGGCTTCGGCGCTGCAGCAAAGCCATTTACCAACACTTTTGGCACGCCACAGAACAACTCCATTACTCCGTTTGGTGGAGCTGCAGCGGGGTCTGCAGCTTTTGGTGCCACCAGCGATCCGAATACAAACAACGGCACAGCAACGAAACCATTCACTCCGTTTACGGAAAAGGATGCGTCAGGAACAAGTTATTTTCAGAATGTATCGGCAATGCCGGAGTATAAGAACTTCTCCTTCGAAGAGTTGAGGCTCAAGGATTACGAACAGAATAGACGCTTCGGCTCGGGTAACCCAGCAGCAGGAGGCGCAGGCACGTTCGGCGCTTCGCCGGCAGGCAACACATCCTTTGGTTTTGGAGCATCGAACAGCAATAACACTACCGCTGGATTTGGCGCAACCACGGGTACCAACCCAACAGGTGCGAGCGGTTTTGGCACAAGCAACACGGGCGCTTTCGGTCTGTCCTCGACCACAGGATTCGGCGGGTCAGGCGGTTTTGGTCAAACTCCTGCGGCTTCTGGTGGACTCTTCGGCCAGTCCAACACCACCGCATCGCCATTTGGAGGTAACAGCAACACCGCAGCTTCGGGAGGTTTTGGCTCAGGTGCGTTCGGTGGGACTGGGTCCGGTTTTGGCGCTTCCAATAAGCCATCTGGTTTTGGAAGTAGTTTTGGCTCAGGCTCAAACAACCTCACCCCGGGGTTTGGAAGTAACGCTAACCTGACTGGATTTGGTGCTGGTGCCGCTTTTGGTGCTAACAATAACACAAGCTCACCATTCGGTCAATCGAACACTAACGCAAGTGGATTTGGTGCCAGCAACAATAACAACTCTCCGTTTGGAGCTAGCAACAATGTCGGGACCACAGGGGGCCTTTTCGGCAATAGTAACAATGCTGGCGGGTTTGGAAGTACCAACTCCAATACAACATTCGGGGTGAATAACAGTTCTGGATCTACTGGGGGAGGTCTTTTCGGTGGAGGAATTACCGGCTTCGGGGCTAAACCTGCCGCATCTGGCGGGCTTTTCGGGCTGAACAACAATAACCAACAATCCTCAAGTTTCGGAACTGGAAACAGCAATGGTGGTCTCTTTGGCCAGACTAACAACAGCGCCAATCCTAGCTCCAATACTCAATCTACGAATGGTGGCTTCTTTGGAAACAACAACCAAAGCTCAAACACAGGTGGTGGCCTATTCGGAGGTAATACACAAAGTAGCAACCCGGGTGGGGGACTTTTTGGCGCAAAGCCACCTGGAACCGCTGGTGGATTATTTGGAAGCAACAACTCAACTTCGACACCTGGTGCAGGCTTTGGTGCAACTCAGAACAATAATACAAGTGGTGGGCTATTTGGATCCAAACCGACAGGAACAACCGGTGGTGGGTTGTTTGGGGGTAATACCACTACTCAAAATACCTCTGGTGGATTATTTGGACAGAACAACAACACGTCATCTACAGCAGGAGGCGGCCTTTTTGGGGGTAACTCCAATGCTCAATCGAATAACGCAAGCTCCACAGGTGGCTTGTTTGGTAATAAGCCATCCACAGGAATTGGCGGCGGTGGCTTATTTGGCAACAACGGTAACCAATCTGCCATCACCAATAATAATAACCCCACGGGATCTTTACTCGGGGGTGGAACCGGGGGTTCACTTTTTAGTCAACAAGCACAACAGCAGTCTATGCAGCAGCAACAAAGTAATCAGTCTTCCGGATTGAACATTCTTTCACAAAATCCATATGGTAGCAATGCGTTATTTCAAAGTCTCACGAACCCCAATCAAGTTAATGGCAACAAAAACATTCCACTCGCGACACCAGTGAATCCTCCAGCCAAAAAAGCCGTTAGTTTGCGGAGCACGCATAGGGTTGAGCCATTGTTTAAGGCTGGGAAGGTTGTTCCGTACTCGGATACCGCGCTCTTGCCTCGCTCCGATTCTCTCAATAATTCTATCACCAGAAAGCCTTCTCTTTTAGATGCGGATGTTGACAAAGCGATCATGGCATCTGACATTTTTGCTCCTAAGAAGGATTATAGAAAGCTTATCATTCAAAGCTCAAATAGGGTGCCTTCGAGCATTGCTGTACTGGAAGAGTTGCCTGCCAACGCAAAACAGGTAACTTTCGATGTTGGTATCAAGGACAAGAGCGAGGAGAAGCCTCTTATTGAATATAGTTCCATTGAACAAATTGATGATGATGGATACTGGACATCCCCACCGATTTCCGAACTCAAAACGAAATCGTTGGCTGATTTAAGAGCTGTGAAGAACTTCAAGATTGGGCGTAAGTACTATGGGATTTTAGAGTTTACTGAGCCTATCGATCTTTCTTCTTTTAACTTGGACGATATTTGTGGAAACCTCGTTGCCTTTGGATCTAGAAACGTTGTTTTGTACCCAGATGATGATCAGCCAAAAGCCGGCGAGGGTTTGAATATGCCTGCGGAGGTGACGTTGGAAGGATGTTACCCAATTAACCAAAAGACGAAATTGGCAATTTTAGATCCAAAGGATGAAATGGTTAAAAAGCATATTAACAAATTGAAGTCATTGCCAGACATTACGTTCAAGAATTACGATGCGCTAACAGGAAACTGGAAATTTAGTTTCGAGCATGTCTAAAAGGAGACAACCAGGGTGACTAACTTTATTCGACCAACAACCCAATGCACGGGAGGCGCAGCAAGCTGGAGCTTGAAACCAAAAGCGAAGGTCGGATGTAAACAACAACAATGCGAATTCGAAATTCAAAATATTCGTCCCACTTTTCTTCTCCAAATCCGTGAACAAAAGAAGCTTTTCGTAGGAAGTGAATCGTATGTACTTCTCGAACATACCCTTACGGTTCTTGTATCATTATACTAACAATAGGCTCAGTTCTTTTCGGTCAAATTTGTTGATAATTTTGTGAAACTAACCGATTAAATGAATTCGCTTCAATCTCAATGTTCCTTTACCAGACAAAACGTCTTGATGTCAACAATTAGGAGAAATAGCCAAGAAGTTAGCAAACAAAAACATAATTAAGCGCAATAGAACCACACTTGTCGTGGCTGGCCTGGATGTGTTCTTATATAGTTATGCTCCAAAGCCATGTGTATAAGCTAGTCTGAGTCAAGAAATCTATACAATGCAACTGTAAATTAAAATACCCAATCGAATCTCTTCAGGGAATCACCACGATTCTCAAAACAAGAGCAATGTTCTGAAATCTGATGTGGTGAATGTTAGAGTAGCTTCGTACTCGGAGGACGTTAGTGCCATTTGTTATTTCTTGAAGTAGGGCACGTATCATCAAAATCTATCAGAAACACCATCTTGTATTTAAGCAAAATTCCACCTGATTAGAATAGAGAACTACTTGAATTCGAGTGGCTAAGGTATCATTTCATACTCAAAACTGCTCCTTAAGACTCTAACACTGCCGACTTGTTTATTGATGAACAACACTTCCTAAAAGAAGCTTCCTGACAGAAGAACTCGCAGCACTTTGAGATGCTGAAAAAGATTATTTGGATCTCCAGTCCGCCCAATAATTCCTATCTTTTCCGAGCTTTCGATAGGTCATCATTTGAGCCTCTCAAATCATCTTACACGGGTCAAATTAAAAATGAGCTTTGCGATGAGGACGATTTGCAAGACAACTATTGTAGTACTTCGTCTCATTTTCTTAGGCCTCAAAGAATCAAAGAGTGCCGTTCAATCCTACTCTAACGATCGATAGATTATAACCTCAATTCAAAACATACAGAGTAGTTTCGCAAAACAACTCAAACCAGAGTAATCCAAGCAGAAAAGAGTAAGGTAGTAAAATGAGACCATAAAAAAATGAAGGTTTTGTTCTACGCCACTTGCTCTAAAACAGGCAGTTCGACCTTGCTTGGTGAAACTTTTCAAATATGTTGCTTTTGAGTTTACTAAAGATGACTCAATCCGACAATGTTCTTATGAAGATCACAGTATAAGTAAGAGCAATAATCCAGTGTATATCTCATCAGTTTGTAAGCTAATGGTAACAGAAATCGAATTCAATAAATTCATGAAGCAAGGTCGATCGTAAATCTGAATATTTTAACATCAAAATAAAAGAAAAAGACAAAGGATTACAATCTAATGTCATGCAGGTATGTTTTCATTGATTCTTTCTGGAATAGTATTCAATTTCTATCATTTGAACATGGTTAATCACGTCGGCTTGCGAGAAGCTTGGTTGAAACTTCACCGGTGGTTTTCAATAGGGGTGTTTGACACGAGAATCTCTTAAAAATTACTATAGAAACACCAAATTTGTAATCCAAATCGTAAAAGCTTAATCCAGTCAATTTCGGTATTGTTTGCCATATAAATCAACCCTTAACTTTAGCTATTAGTTAGACCAAAATGATTTGAACCTCAGGTTGCCCTGTATTTACATAGACACATGCTTTTATACATTGCAGTTACCCGTATATATATTATTCATATACAAGAAATTTCTCAAAAAGGTGTGGTTTTCTAGGAATGAGGGTAAACGCGTCCGGCAAACACGTGATTAGGTTTTATCGCGTTTCATGCCATCACCCAATTGGGGTCAAGATTCAATCTCACTTTATTATTCACCGAAGAGTAAAAATCAACTTAAGAATGGGAGTGAAAGGTATGTGAGTTTCGAAGGATGCTATGTTATTTTTCCAAATAAGTCTGCACCAGGAGGCTCGTCAGGAAACTTGCGAACTTATCACTAACATAGCACACAGGCCTAAATCAACTTATCAAAGAGCATGCACCCGATGCGTTCAAAGAGTTCACAATGAAAAGCCTTTTTGGTAGGAAGATTGCAATTGATGCGTCTATGTGTTTATATCAGTATCTTATTGCTGTCAGACAACAAGACGGTCAGCAATTAACCAGTGAGGATGGAGAAACCACATCACATTTGCTGGGCATGTTTTACAGAACCATCCGTATGGTTGAAAACGGTTTGAAGCCTTTGTATGTATTTGATGGAAAGCCCCCTGTCTTGAAAGGTGGCGAGTTGGAAAAACGATTATTGAAGAGACAAGAGGCAGAAAAGCAAATGGCCGAGTTGAAAGAAACTGGAACCGTCGAACAGTTGATGAAATTCGAAAAAAGGACTGTCAGAGCATCCAGGGAACAAAACGCAGAGGCCAAGAGACTATTAGAATTGATGGGAATCCCTTACATTGACGCCCCTTCCGAAGCCGAAGCTCAGTGTGCGGAACTTGCCAGAAGTGGCAAGGTGTTTGCAGCTGCATCTGAGGATATGGATACGCTTTGTTATGAGCCAAAGTTTTTGTTGAGACATTTAACTGTCGCCGAGGCCAGAAAGCTTCCCATTGACCAGATCGAGTTTTCTGAGGTGTTGAAGGGCTTGCAAATGGACAAGTCTACGTTTGTCGATATGTGTATATTACTTGGATGCGACTACTGTGAGACCATAAAGGGAGTTGGTCCTGTGACTGCGTTCAAATTGATCAAGGAGCACGGATCTTTGGAGAACATTGTTGAATGGATCAGCAACAATTCGGAAAAAACTAAGTATAAAGTTCCTGAAAACTGGCCATATAAAGAAGCCAAGGAGTTATTTATGAATCCCGAATTGCTTCAGGACGACGAGGTCGATTTCAAATGGACAGAGCCCAAGCTCGACGATCTCATTGACTTCATGGTGAGAGACAAAGGGTTCAATGAGGATAGAATCAGAAGCGGTGCCGAGAAGTTGACGAAAGCACTTAAAGGAGGCGTACAAGGCCGATTGGATGGGTTTTTTACAGTGGTTAAGCTGACTCCAGCAAAGAGAAAGGCCGAGCCGAAAACCAAAACCGGAAAAAAAAAGGCCAAAAAATGAAGACGAGGAATGAGTCTCATCCGACATATAATTAGTTCATAGTAAATAAGCATTAAATTCAGTAAAATGTTGATTAAAAAAGATACAGGATCTACAGAACGACCGCCATATTTATCCTATTCTCTAAATATTAAAGAGAGACTAACTAGAAGTCTTCTTCTTCTTTTTTTCTGCCTCGGATTGCTTCTCTGCCTCGATCTCCTCCACATATTTTGAAATCTCTTCTACGGTCAACAGCGAAATCACGTTATTTGGCTTCAAGACCGAGATCTCAATGTTCTTGGCGCCTGTCTGCACAACTTCTAACAACGACTTCACCGCCATCTTAATCGTCTGTTTCTCCTCCGCACCCTCCTCATAGTTCTTTTCTAAGAATTCCTTGACGGTCTTGGCAGAACGCCCGATTGCGTGCGCCTTCCATGAGTTATAAACCCCACTGGGTTCGGTTTGGTACAATTTAGGAGTCGTATCGTTGGAATCAAACCCCGCAATCATTGTAGCAATGCCAAAGGGCCTAACACCTCCCGACTGTGTGTACCGCTGTTGTACGCCCGCGACGTATTTCGTAAGATATTCAAGGGAAACCGCGTCCTCTAAGTTCAATCTGTGTGACTGAGCCTCGACACGAGCCTTATCGACCAAGATCCGGGCATCGGCATTCAACCCGGCAAACGTTAACAAAACATGGTTGTCTATTTTACAAATTTTAGCCGGGGTGATCCTGGGATCTTGTAGCTTCAAAGTTGTTCTTTTCTCGCAGCCTAGAACGACGCAGTCGGCACCCTTGACACCAACAGCGCACGTCCCTCTCTTGACGGCCTCTGAAGCGTACTCGACCTCTTTTGATGTTAGTAATATTTCTTGGGAAACTAGGCTTACTGGGCAGACATTAATGGAAAATGATCCGAGCGACAACTCGGATGTCGGCGGTAAACTGGTAAAATATTAGAGCATGATGGCCACTCAAATTGAAAAGAGACAAGAGATCGAACAAGCTTGGAATTTGAAAAAATCATTAATGTCTCGTAGAAGGAAAGTTCCACTTCTCTTTTTGTAAAGGGGAGTGTGCCTCATGACGGATCCACATGGCCGACGGTGGGACAAAATGAGATAGATAGCATGTATCTGTCATTTCAGAGTCAGATTTGTCCGCAACTTTGCAACTTAGTTGCGTAAAAAGTCAAACATACGGAAAACATGTCCATCGGGACTGGGTTGAGTTAGTATAATAATACATTAAAAGGTGTTGCCAGTGCTTAGCACGTCTAGCTGTGGCAAAAGTCCCATGGCCAATGTAAATTAACTAGGAAAGGACAGCATTCAGAAATCGCAGACATACGAGAAAATAGATAAAGCACTATCGTAGCCACTCATATTGATGTTGTATATATGGGTGTGAGATTCTGTGTTATTCTAGTGTGGATCACCGGTGAATGAAAGCTTTATTTTAGTGGTGGCGACTCCACTGTAAGTTTCCCAAGAAGAGTAGGCCGCGCCAGGGATGTTGAAATCCAGTTATTTGACTTATTTCTGATAAATCTCACTTTGAGATAAAAAATTTTGATATTTGTATTTTAGAAAAAATAAAATAAATATTTAAAATACGTCAAATAAATCTCAAATATTGTATAGAAGTGGGGAAGCCTTTGGCCCGTACATTAGCATTACCATAAACATTGGAGAACTTGGCAACTCTTCGTTTTCAGTCTACGTCAATTTCCTC